>JAQQTP010000064.1:2400000-3000000 GCA_029884605.1 Ormosia emarginata | reverse complement strand
TATCTACGCCGACTCGCCACGCCGACTCACCCGTTTCTAGAAAATTCCACGATGACTAATCATCATACCGACTCATCGTAAGTCACATGTTCTAAAAATTTCTCTTTGATGACTCGTTTTATGACTCATCAAGGGTAATCGATAGAAAGAAAAATAATCAATAATAATTTCTACTCAAGTATAAAATAAAAACCTATGTGTATTTTATTATCCATTGGATAATAGATAATCGACTTTATAAATAATAAATATTGTTCATTGGTTAAAGTATACTATAAAATATAATGTGCACCAATAGGAAATTGGTCAACAAAAATAGCAACCAATAAGAATTAAGTTAGTAAATATTTAACCAATAGAAAGTGGTCAAAATTAATGGCTTGATTTTTTTTTTTAGAACCAATAGGAAACAAGCTATTAAATCAATTTAGGCTTCTTGAATTTGCAATGGTTCTACGTAAAGGAGGAATGAGCAATTTGCTCTAATAGCCAAATTCCCAAAGTGAAGTTTACGTAGAAAGCTTTAGACAATTCATTTGGAAAGCCAAATTAACCAAATAAAGACTAGTCAACATTGGTTTCTTCTCTTTGATCTCATTCTACGGCAATTGCAAATTTTTGCAAAGCCAATATCACATTTCTATCTTTCCTATCTTTCAACTAGTTAACCAAGTCAACATTGGTGGCTTTTCTTTGGTTTCACTCTCACGGCAAAGCCAAGCATTTGGTGAGGCAATTATTACAATCATTCTTACTATCTTTCATCTAATTAACCAAGTGAAACCAAGTCAAGTTTTGTGGCTTTATGCATGTGCTTCTACGGCAATGCATAAGTGAAGGAAACAATATTAAATGTTTCAAATCATTCTTGCTCTCCAAGCCTTTCAAATTAGTCAATTTTGGTGGCTCTCCTTGTTAGCTTCTACGGCAATTCACTTGGTTTCCAAGGCTATTCACATTTGGTGAAAGGCAATATTCAATAATTCATTTCATGCTTATTTCCTATGCAATTGTGACCATGCATTTGGAGGAAGCAAAACAAATATCTCTCACTTTCTCTCAAGGTCATTTACGGCCATGCATCCTAATATAGGAGAATTTGCTTTTGTTTAACCTAAAGTCTTCATCTTTCTCAAAAGCTATCAAGCCAACCTCTCAAATATTCTTCCTTCTTTTCTCTCTTTGTGTTCACGGCCAAAGCTCCCAAAATGGAGACAATCTTCATCAATTTATTTCATTTGTTCTCTTCTATATTTTTTTCTTCCAAGAACCAAGATCAAGCAACCAAATTTCTTTCCTTTTTCTCTTCCTCTTGAATTCGCCAATCACCAAAAATCCTCTTCCAAGCTTCTAAAAATTTAAATGACCATAGATCTTGAATCTCCATACCATTCTAAGGAACTTTCATGTTGGAAGTTTTTCCTAAATCATCCATTTTCACCCTTGTTCTTCAAGCTCAAGGTGTAGGGTTTTAAGGTGAAGTTATGAAATCTTCACTATTAATTTTATTCTTTCCTTTTAAACCATATTTTGATTCATGGTTTTCCTTACTCAAGCCTTAGATATTAATATTGTATGTTTTCTTTGATTTTTCAAGTAGCTCTTGGTGGAGAGGAATTGCTTGAAGGAGACATACAATGGCTTGGAGGTTTCTACAAGAGGTAAGAGGGAGATTACCCTCATCAACCAAGTGTTGGTGGTGAGGAATATATGTGGTTGTGCTTGTAGAATCCATAAGGATTCTGGTGTGCTTGTTTTGATGTGTTAATTATTTGTGTGTTTGATAATTTGGTGCTTACTAGTAGGTTGTTGTGTATTTGTTAGTAGTCTTCTTATGTGATATTTGTAATTAATTGCATGTCTACAAGCTTTAATTTGCATGTCTACAAGCTTTGATAATATGGCATGTGTTAGAAATGCATGATAATATATAGGATGCAAATAATATGTCAAGGATTGCATGAGTGTTCCAAAGAACACATTAACAAGGCTCACGGCCATGATTTAAATGGGAACCAAAATGTTCTCTTAATTTTCTTAAAAGGTGACCTAAATAACCTAAGAGAATTGGTAAGATATCCATTTGTTTAGATTAAGAAAAATGAATTTGGAAATTAAATGGCATAACCTTACATTTTCATCCAACATGTCTAACTTCAACACTTTGATTTCTAAAACTATTTTCTAGGGTAAGGATTAAATCAATGTAGACAATACAAGAGATTAAACATGTATTTAAAAGGTGAAAAATAATTCGAAAATCAAATGCAAAGTTTTTTTATCAAATTCGGCCAACATGCCAAATTATACATTCATGATTTCTAAAAATTAATTCCAAGCTATTTTCAATCAAGAAGAAGCAATACAAGTTAAAGTAAATTTTCTACAATGAGTTTTAAAGAAATAAAATAGTTAGAATTAAGTTTAAGAGGTTAATGCTAATGGTTTTTACTGTAAGAAGAAATACAGTAGCTTTATAAAATTTCTAACGTATAGCTCATCGTGTGTTTTGAAGCACGTTAGGAATTTTCAAAAGTATAATTATCTGGTATTAATAAAAATGAAAAGAACTTTTAAATGGTAAATTTAGGAAACCATTATTATAATTTATTAAACAAAATACTGTCAATTTTTAGTAAAAACGGATAAATAAGATAGAAAAGATGTCCAAAAGACAAGATACGCTATGAAAAATATTCTACGTAATTTGAAAGTACTAAATATTATTTCATTCTGCTTTTAAACAGCTTATTTAAGGAAGTTGGACAAGAAAACGATTTAAAAATCCTACGCGATTGAGAAAACGTATAAAAATGCTACGCGATTTTAAAAACAAAAAAATATCTTTACGCGATTTTTAAACGTTTGTAAAAACGACGAGATTTCAAAAACGCGATAAAATTTCTACGTGATTGACCGTTACTATATTTATTTTTCGGTCGGGAAAATGTGAACCCGCATGTGATTTTGAGGTTATTTCATTTGTCGGGAAAAAGTGAACCGTCATGTGTTTTTGCCATTGAGGGCATATTTTTATCTTGAGGGCATTTTCATAATTTCATATATTTGGAATTATGTTTTGTCTTTATACCAATTTTTGGTGTTTTGGTTGATGACGAATCACATCGTGTTGTCGATGCGATAAATGTAGTGTGGTTCATTGTTCTAATGAACTTGGAGACTTTAGTGTACGGGATCCCACATGTGACATGTTTGGTAGCTCCATTTGGGCATGTGTATAACCGATAAGCACACTAATGTACTTTCGACATTCACTATATTTAATCGAGGTTTGTAAAGTCTAGTAGTACATTGCCTATAGTGCCACAACGGAGACCGTGAACTATACTACGCCTGGATGGTGGATTCCCAAAGTCGTAGGCTATTGACGCAACGTGTGATCGCGTAATAGTTGGTTGGGCAGGTAGTGGTACTAATAGATTTTGCAAGTCATTCTCTCTCGATATCTGTTTGGGTTTAGCTCCATGGAGTAGGGTTGTGTTTTGGTGTATTTGATTATATCTTGGATAATATTCCATTTTCTCTATTTATCTTTATCCTGGTAATATCTTGGATGTTTTTACATTTTCTCTATTTATATTTATCCGATAATTTTTATGTTAGTTGTCCATTTCTTATCTTATTTTATCTTTGAGATTGATTTATCTATGTGGTTTTCTTTATTTGTGTTATATCTATATTTTTATTTGTGATCTTTCATATCCGATATTAATTGTTTATATATTGTATTTTGTCTCAAAAATTATTGTATTTTTGTTCTCCTATGATGTTGTTATTGAATTTAATCTAAATTTTTATTGTAATTGATATTTTATATGGTATGAATTGTTATATCTATCCCGATAATGTTATTACTTTTTATTTTATTAGGTTGTATGCATATTAGAAATATTTGATAACATGACTATAATTGTGATTATTCAACTGGAATGACTTTGTCATTCGATTATTCTTTACTACCGTATGAAAGGGGATCTCACCTCTTTCCCGTGTTGTTTTTGTTTGGTTTGTATTCTTCGAATTCGTATAGTAGGCGGAGTATTCTTAACCCTAGGGGAGACAATATTCAAGATGGTGGCGACGTCATTGAGTGGTCTTACAAGTTTCAACAAGATGCAGCTTGGTGAAGAAACAGACTAAGGTTGAATTTTTCTCTAGTGTTGTTATTGCATTAGTAGTAACCCGTCTTTGGGTTTACTCTGCTTTCTCCGAGTCACAAATATTACGTTTTAACTTATATGAAATGATTGGTGATGTGTATGTTAATCAGTTTAATTTCCATTTTACTTAAAATTTCTAAGTTTGTATTCTAACAGCATAAGAAATTTTAAAATCCATATTTTAAAACTCAAAGCTTTTATAAAATGATTTTAATTAGTTTTAAGATTTATTTATTATTTTAAAATGTGACGCCCTACGGAGGGTGTTACATAATAAGTATGATAAATACAAGATCTAAAACTCCCCCTCAAGGTAGGAAGTAGATATCAATCATTCCCATCTTACATAACATGGTCTTGAATAATGGAGCAGCAAGTGGTTTAGTGAGAATGTCTGCAATTTGGTGGCCAGACTTGACATGAACTAATCGAATTAATCCAGCATTGACCTTTTTATGGATAAAATGACAATCAATTTTAATGTGCTTGGATCTTTCATGGAAAGAACAATTAGAAGCAAGATGTATAGTTGCTTGATTGTTACAAAAAACAAGAGTTGGACCAATGACAACTTCAAAATCAAGCAAAAGTGTAGTGATCCAAGTTATCTCACTAGTGATACTTGCTAGAGCTCTATATTCTGCTTCTACAGAAGATCTGGACACTGTGGTTTGCTTCTTTGATGTCCAAGAAACCAAAGAATCACCTAAGAAAGCACAATGACCAGTGGTTGATCTTCTTGTGTCAACACAATTCCCCCAATCTGCATCAGCATATGCCTTAAGGTGAAGAGATGAGGAAGCCAAAAAAAAGTAATCCTTGTTCTAGAGAAGATTTGAGATACCTCAACAGGTGATGAATTGCATCCAAATGAGGACCTCTTGGTGCAGTCATGAATTGACTAAGTTTGTTGACAGTAAAACATATATCAGGTCTGGATATTATCAAATAAAGAAGTCAACCAATTAGTCTTCGATACTGATTACCATTTGGAAAAAGATCTTCATCAGATGCACTTAATATGAGATTAGGGTCCATAGGTAATAAAGCCGATTTACAATTGAGAAATCTTGTATCCTCAAGTAATGTCAATGTATAGTTCCTTTGAGAGAGGTAAATTCCTTGTTTGGACTGTGCAATTTCCAAACCAAGGAAAAATTTCAGCTGACCAATGACTTTTAACTTGAATAGTTGCTGTAAAATAGTTTTAACTTGATCAATGGTAGTTGAATGTTTACTAGCTATGATGATATCATCAACATAGACTAAAAGTGCTACAAAAGATGGACCTGAACCAATAGTGAACAAGGAATAATCAGATTTGGATTACTTGAAGCCATGAGAAAGCAAAGCAGTAGAGAATGTGTTAAACCACTGTCTAGAAGCCTGTTGTAGACCATAAATTGATCTATTTAGCTTATAAGCCATATTCTTCCCTTGAACATTGTAACCAAGTGGTAGCTCCATAAACACCTCCTCAAACAAATCACCATTAAGAAATGCATTGTTTATATCAAGTTGAAGGAGCTGCCAACCCTTTATAGCAGCTAATGTCAATAAGATTCTGACAGTGGTTAACTTAGCTACATGGGAAAAAGTTTTTGAAAAGTCCACCCTAGCTTGTTGAGTATACTCCTTTGCCACTAGTCTAGCTTTAAGTCTATCAATGCTGCCATCAGCTTTTCTTTTGACCTTGTAAATCCATCTACAGCCAATAATGTGTTTTCCTTTGGGGAGAGGAACAACATCCAAAGTGTGATTAGCTTCCATGGCTAAAAGTTCTTCCTGCATAGCTTTCTGACACTCAGGACATTTTGCAGCTTGATGGTAAAAGTGTGGCTTAGGACACATTTTGTCACACTAGTCATTTGTAAGACAAAAGACCTGTAGCTAGGAGAAAGTCTTGCATAGGACACATGATTTGTTATAGGGTATGGAGAAACACTGTTATAGTGATACTAATTAAGGTATGAGGGAGGTCTGGAAGTCCTAGAGGATCTTCTTTTAGGTGGAAAAAAATTGGAAGTAGAGGTGGACTAGGAAGGAGCAATGGGAACAGAAACAGGGTCATCTGTAGAATCGAGCTGAATAGATTGCATATGATCTGTATGAACTGATTGAGATGGATAGGAAACATGGTCAGATACTGGTAAAGGAAGCACAATATCAAGAAATGGATCAACTGTAAAATGAGATGAGGACAATGTATGAAAAAGGAAAATAAACTCATGGAAAACTACATCCCTAGAAATAAAAAATTTTCTAGTTTGTAGATTGTATAGTTTGTACCCTTTATACCCAATTGGATAACCAACAAATACTGATGGAATTGCTCTTGGAGTAAACTTGTCTCTTTTTGATAAGAGGGTAGAAGTAAAAGTCATACAACTAAATACCCTAAAATCTGAGTAAGCAGGATCCTTGTTGAACAAAAACTAATATGGACTACTATTTTTTGAGCAATAGGGTTGGTTTCCTATTGATTAGAAAGACTGTTGTTTTTAAACAGTCACCCCAAAAAATAAGAGGAACTCTTGACTGGAAGTATAGTGCTCTAGCAACATTTAAAAGATACTGATATTTTCTTTCTACTACATCATTTTATTGAGGTCTCTCCATACAGCTAAATTGATGTAATGCACCTTTGTTGGCCAGAAATTCAGTTAATTGTAGTTCCTTGGCATTATCAGATCTGAACTGCTTTATGGTTGTGCGAAACTGAGTTTCCACCAAAGAAAAAAAAATTGTTTGACTAGTGTTGTTGCTTCAGATTTTGTCTTCATCAAATATATCCAAGTGAATCTAGTGTTATCATCTACCAAAGTAAGAAAATACTTCTTCCCATCATAGGTTGAAGTATGGTAGGGCCCCCAAATGTCACCATGTACCAAATCAAAAGGTGCAACAGCAAGATGATTGTTAGAAATGAATTGTAATCTTTTTTGTTTAGATAATGGACATATGTGACAAGAATTACTAGAGTCAGAACTAGGAATGACAAAATGATTTTTTTTTTCAAAATTTGTAAACATGTAGAAGAAATATGGCCCAACCTAGTATGCCAAATCTCAGCAAACACTTTATTCAAAACAGAATGTGAAACTGAATTATGAACAAATTTATTTACAACAGAAATAGAATGAACAGAATCTGAAAGTTTGGTTGGGTTAGGCTTGTAGACATATAGTCCTTGAACTAAATCACCCTTCTTAATCCTCTTCGAGAGACTGTTTTCTTGTATGGTAAATGAGACATCATTAAAGCTAATTGACAAGTGAGAATTAAACAAGAAGGCACTAACTGAAATGAGATTAACATAAAAGGAAGGAATGTACAGGACATTATGTAAAACAAGATCAGAATCTAGACATACTGCTCCTATAGAGTGTACTGAAATAGTAGATTTATTAGGTAATGTGTCATATGAATTAGTCATTGGAGTATGATTAACAAAGTATTCTAGAGAACAAGCAATATGACTTGTTGCCCCAGAATCTAGGATCCAATATTGATTAATATCAGACATGACAGAAAAAAAAAAGATATAGAGGACAAAACCATACCTTTAGAATTATCTTGATCAGGTTGATCAGAAATTGGCTTGGCTGCTTGGGACATTTGGGATGACAACAATGAGATTAATTGCTTGTATTATGCAGTGGTAAGCACAGATGAAATATCTGATGATGAAGGTGTAGAATCTGAAACTTGATGCACTGCCGCAGAACTTGAGAATTTCTTGGACTTGTAACCAGGTGGATAACCATGAATTTGATAGCACTTATCTATAGTATGACCAATCAAACCACAATGAGTGCAAGTAGGACGATCCTTTTTACCAATCTTGGATCTTGGATCTATAGTAGATTTTGAATTTGCTGATTTGACAACAAAAGTAACTTGAGATTCAGAATTGTGAACAGAGGAAACATTAGCTCCAATGTCATGTTACCTCTCATCTTGAACCAGTAGAGAATAAACTTTTGTAATAGATGGTAAAGGATCCATCAATAAAATCTGACTTTGAACCTGAGCATAATTGTCATTCAGCCCCATGAGAAAAACAAGAACATATTCTTGTTGAGCATGATCCAAGATTGATCTAGTACCACCACAAGTGCAATTACAACTTAGGCAAAAATCATTGAGTTCCTCCCAAATGGCTTTAAGTTTGGTGAAATACTGATTCACTGACAAAGAACCTTACTATAGATTGATCATATCCTTCTTCAATTGATAAATTCTTGAAGGATTTTTCTATTGAAATCTTTCTTTTAGATCCAACCAAATTTATGATGCAGATTCAACATAGATGACACTAGCTACAATTTCCTTGGACACTGAATTGAGTAACCAAGAGCTTACAATATTGTTGTTGCGCTCCCAAGAAGAAAGAAACTAAAAATCCTCATCTGTAGGCTTGGAAATCATGCCATTGACAAAGTCAAACTTGTTCTTGGCATTTAATGCCATTTCATGGATCTACTCCATGAATTATAATTGTCTCCTATAAGTGGCTGAGATACTAAGATCAAACCAGGAGAATCAGAAGGATGAATGAAGAAAAGGTTGAAAGAATCATCAATGGTGGATTGAAAATGAGCCATGATAAGACAAGAAATGAATGAAAGAAAAGTTTGCAGGGAAGAAGAAAATCAATGAAGTACTGATACTATATTGAGAACAAAATTCGTTTTTAACTGAATTGTAGAAAATGTATATTGATGTAATAGAAGTGATACAAGTTGGTTTTTATAGTTACAATGCTATATTGCAGAAACCTGAACTCTGCTTATGCACTATTCCTAACTAACTGATATTAACAGTATATCTAACTAATTATTCTAACAGCATAATTAACTAACTGAAAACTAAAATAACTTATTTGTAATAAGTATGGTAAATACAAGATCTAAAAGTATATATCGAAGTTTTCTAAATAATATAAAATAATTATATATGAATAAACATAGTAATTTAAAAATATAATTAATTAATTAAAGGGTGACAATACATATATAGAAATATGGTATCTGACACTTATGAAATTTTTGGGATTTTAATACTAATAAAAATAATTAATAATGTGGTCAACTAAAGATAGGTAAATTTTTTTGAAATTTTTTAATATGAATTAATACGCAAAGGTATATATGTCAAGTTAATTAATACGTGATTATAAATTTTTATATTTGTATGTGTGAGCAATAAATTTTATTTAGACTTGACAACACATGTACACCTTCTTTTTAAATTGTAACATGAGATGTCAAATGACACTTATTGATATCACATATTTGCCACATGGCAGATCTTTAAACATGTTATTTCAAGTCAAAATGACACATGTAAGCATATGAAAACATGTATCTTCTCTTTATATATATATATATATATATATATATATATATATATATAATATATATATATATATATATATATATGATTTTCTTAGTTTCCTCATAATAAATTACATTTAATTAATTTTACTATATTTTCATGTAAAATATTCCCTATTGTGTGATGTATATATTGAAATTTTCAAAATAATATAGAATAATTATATATGAATAAATATAGTTATTTAAAAATATAATTAATTAATTTAGGGTGACAATACATATAAATCAAATATGATATCAAAGACCTACAAAATTTTGAGATTTTAAGACCAATAAAAATAATTAATAACGTAGTCAAAGAAAGATACGTGAGAATTTTTTTTATTTGAATTAATATGGAAAGGTATATATTCCAAAGTAATTACTATGTGATTATAAATTTCTATATTTATATATGTGAGTAATAAATATAATTTAGACCTTATGACACATGTACACTTTCATTTTAAATTACAACATAGAATGTCACATAGCATATTTTTATTGGGATAATGTATTTGTCACATGATAGATTTTTAAACATGTTATTTTATGTCATAATGACATATTTTAGAATATGAAAGTTGTTTGATGAATTGTTTAGCTTAGTTGAATTATGGATTTTAAGTTAATTTAGGATTAAATTGGTGCTTAATTCATTTAATACTGATTAATTAAATTCTAAATGCTTATTTAGTAGATAATTTATTGATTATCTTAAGGCTTCTTGATGTGATCTAAAACCAAGAACTTGGTTAGCAATTGAATGGATTCTTAGTGATCAATGATGCATTAAACTCAAGAGTAGTTGATTTTCTTAGATTAATTGTTTACTTAATTATGCTTACAGTTTTTAATTATTTTCTGTTAATTAATTCTATAACATTTCCCCCTTTTGTTAACTTCTTAATTTGATTGCTTAATTAGAGTGATTTAAGGGCTTGACCTGATTGTGCCTTATACTACAAGTCATTTGGTGAATCAGTTTATAAATTGATATAATTTAATAGTTTCGACAGTTATCAAATTTTGGACATTCTCTTTAGATATTATATGATTATATTATTATTATTATTATTATTATTATTATTATTATTATTATTATTATTATTTTCTTAGTTTCTTCATAATAAATTACATTTAATTAATTTTACTATATTTTCATACAAAATCTTCACTTTTCTCATGATGTATATATTGAAGTTTTCTAAATAATATAGAATAATTCTATTTGAATAAATATAATAATTTGAAAATATAATTAATTAATTTAGGGTGACAAGATATATATATAGTAGAGATAGTATGAGAGACCTCTGAAAATTTTGGAATTTTAAGATCAATAAAAACAATTAATAACATGATCAACTAAAGATATTTGAGAGTTCTTTTATTTTTTTAATATGAATTAATGTGCAAATGTATATATGTCATGTTAATTAATATGTAATTATAAATTTTTATATTTTTATGTATGAGCAATAAATTTAATTTAGATCTAGCGATATATATACACATTTTTTTAAAATTGTAACATAGGATATCACATAACAGTTATTGGGAATCATGTATTTATCACATGACAGATTTTTAACATGTTATTTTATGTCAGAATGGCACATGTTAAAATATAAAGACATATACCTTCTCTTTATATATTATTATATGTTATGTGAGATAATTGTTATCCTCATTTTAATATTCAATTATCAAATTCAAACTTTATTTTGGTTTTATAAGGGATTTGACCTTTATTGGTGTGGATTGTTTTCTATCATATTGTTTTGAATGAGTTTCAGATGATTATCCAAATAAGGTTACTGAAAGTGGTTTCCTCAGTTGTATGGTAACAGCGACGGTGTGCGAGGGGTGAGTACCTGCAAAAAGACACTCTAACGCTCAAGTTAAACTGTGCATAAACTGAGTAAAGTGTTTTGGGTTTTGATGCATACCTTGACTACCTTGTCTATTATTTATAGGAGAGTCATGATAGATAAGAATCACGTTTAAATATATATTAATGAATAATAAATATTATTAATAAGGATAAGAATCAGTTAAGATAATTATCTCATTTAACCATTTCCCCTATTAATAAGGGATTCTTAGATAGATTTGCTCTTCATTATTAGACGTAGTTATCAATCCAAGAGTGCACAATGTTAACTGGGATCCGCTTTTGATGGGCTGGGTCGCTCCTGATTTGGCTAATTTGGAACCCAATCTAGAACAGTTGCCCCAGCTTGGCGCTCAGATGTGATAGTTGAATGTCAAGATATCCAAGATCATTATGAGCAATTGGTACTCGTGGGACAAAAGGATCCAAGTCATGACACAGATGTCATATCTTAAGATGTCACATTTGAAATGTCGTAGTCCGTGATGCAAGATGAATTTCCATGGCATGGTTGCCCCTAGGGTTGGCCCCTATGTTAATAGAATTTCGCAGGGATCCATTATGGATCACTCCGCTTTAATATTATACCACCGCTATCTGGGATTCACCATGCGTTCCCCCTATGTCAACTTTGACTACAAGGTCTAAACATTAAATTCTCATTTTTAAGGACCATTATCCATACACTGGGTTATGGCTTACCCGTGTGTATTGATCCGAGATCCAACATAAATGTCATCACTCTAAGCATGTGAGATCCGACATAAGTGTCATCACTCTAAGCATGTGTCCTTTTGTATTTGACCAATGTCCTTTCATCTTCAATGTCAATTTCATATTGACACGTGGTGAATACTGAATGGCAGCCATCGTTTGATCTTCGTGCTGTTATGACTGCCTCAATTTGAATTTAATACAAATGGACAATTTTGCCCCCTGGACGTGTGGTAGTTAGGGGTTACTCTGCCGTTATAAATATGAGTGGGGGGTTACCACCCCCTATTTCTATTTTATCCTCCGTTTTCCTCATTGTCTCTAGCAATCCAGACGATTTCAGGCGAGCTTTGAGCAATGGCTTTTGTTGGCTTTTCAAGCTTTTTGATCTTTATAGGTAATTGCAAAAATACGGAGATGGGACGACTGAAAGTAACCATGTCAGAACCTAGAGAACAAATCTTCCTTCGAAATATCAACCTATACTAGTGGGTTGATAGAGAGAGGTGTTGGGAACACCATCAAACATAAGGACTCCGGAAGATGCCACAGACAAACAAGTGTATCTGCAATTGACAGAAGAAGGTCGCCGGGATCATGAGTTCGTGATTTAGTCTCTAAATGATCAAGAGAAAGATTGCTCAACCAAGACGGAGGGCAACCATTTTTTATATTTATACGAAGCGATGCTCACATGTATTAGGGTCTGATTACCGTTTACCTACTTTAAAATGGGTGTTTTAAACTATCTATGAGTGGCCCCAACGGAGATCCACCTTAATGCATTGGCCTTTATACGATTGTACGACCTTATGTGTAGATTTTTTGAATGGTCGTACTCCATGGAGGCCTTTTTCTTCATTTTCACTTGGTGCTTGCTCTCCAGGAACAATTTTCAAAAGGGTGGGTCACATTACGGGCTCAGGCTGGACGTCGAGTCTTTAGACCATACCAAGAGTCCTTTAAGAACTTTAAGAATGACTTCTTTCGTTTGGAAGGTGCTTCGGGTACAACACATTTTTTCGTCACCCCAGAGGGCACCCTATAAATATTTCTATATTGGACTCAGGATGCTTGGGAGCGAAGCCAAGAAGAATGAGAGACTCTGACATCCACTCTCATTGAGGATGAAGCCAACGTCCTTAATTTTTTGGTTAGGTGGGCTAATGAGAATGGGGTCATTTATTGTAAAGATGTGCTAGATGAACCTCTCTACTCTTTAAGATCTTTCTTGGTATGTCGGACAATCGTTTCTTTGTATGCTTATTTAAATTGCTAATAAAAAAATTTTAAGTGTTCTAATGCTTTTTCCTCCTTTTGTAGAGAGCATGGCACCGAGTAGTGGGGTTGAAGCACTGGCTAGGCGTTTAGCCATGAGGAAGCAAGGAGCTTTGAGTTTTGGATCCCAGCCCCCAGCTCAGAATTCTTAACAATAAATTCCTATTCCTCCTCCACTACTAACCCAAAAGGCAGACCTCGAATCACCAGTTGTGACCCTTAGACCACGTAAAAGGAAGGATGAAGGGTAGAGAGGTAGGAAAGGAAAGAGGCTAACACCTGAGGAGGTCCATATTGACCTCATCACTAGTCGAGAGAATGAAGTCTCAGATGGAGCCCCTCTCCACTTTGCTGCTAGGTCTATTTGGGGCTCGGGAGTTGATCCTAGACAACGCCTTGCTGACCTAGGTAGATCAAGATGTCCTGATAGAACAAGACTTAATTGAGTTGATTTGGGACACTGAGGTCCAGTCTCTACGCAACGCCTCTATGCTCTATTTCCTAGAATCAACGTTTGAACAAGTGCACCAGACCCGGGAACTAGAAAAAAAGCTTGACACCTTCCGTTATGAAAAACCAAGCTGAAGTTGGAGGTGGCCGAAAAAGATGGGCAACTGAAGCGGGCTACTGATGAGCTCGGATTGTGGTGGACTGAAATAACCAGGCTCCAGAAGAAAATAGAGGAAGGCGAAGCCTAGGGAAAGGTCCTCAAGGATCATATAGTTGCTTTTGAGGCTTCTCTAACTGCGCTCTGAGTTGAGAACGTGCTTCTCAAACAGACTGGTGCCACTTTGTGGGCTGAGGTCCTTCAACTGGAAAATGAGTGGGCGGTCGCATTCGACTTCTCTTTTGAAAATGCTTTGGTCCAACTTCGACTTTTGAACCTGGATCTTGTTGAAGAGGGTGTCGAATCACGAAAGGTGATCAAGGATGATGTCATTATTGATGTTGTCATTGAAGCTACCCCCATGGCCTGAGTTCCTACTGAAGATGCTGGTGTGGAAGAAGAAGAATAAGGCAAAGAGAGTGAAGAATCTAGCCAAGAAGATAAGGTCGTGGTCAAAGAGCTTAATGCTGGAGACCACAACCCAAATGCTTGATCCTGTTTTGTTCCTATTTTTACCCTCTGCATGGGGTTTTTAATATTTGTATGGACAAGTCCCATTGTTTTTGGGCAATTTTGAGATAAGTCCCAGATCCTAGGCATCATTTTAAATTTCATAACTTAGTATTTTTTCTCGCATTTGCTGTTTCTTTTACTTTTTTTGTCCGCGAAGGGTCCAACGCCTGAACTTGGTAAGTTTACAATAACACTTAGCGAATATTTTTCCAATTTCATCTTTTTCTTGTAGTCCGTATTCTGGGCTCAAAACTCGTAATAAGATATAGATGACTCTATTTACGCACATCTATTTTAGATAAGACAATCACGAATCCCATAATGCATCACTTAAAAATGATTATGAATTACGAGGAACAGATAAAAGAACTTGGAATTTAATAAACATTAAAGTCTTGTGACACTTAGCAAATTTTCTAAGTGTAAAATTGACACAAAATCCTTTGACAGTGGTATCCTTATTTCGGATACTGACAAGCATTATTGTCGTAACCCAAGCAGTGGTCAAATAATCTTAACCGCTTTAAATTTATTTTAAATTTATAGGTTAAGGTTAGGTTCGTTACGACATGGGCAAAGACCCATAAGCTCCCTTCAAGACTGCGAAGGATGGCCAAGTGGGCTGCTTGCTTTGACCTTTATTGCATCGAAATAACCGATCCAAAGAGGAACATGTATTCCTCGGACCACTCCAAGGTATGCTAACTTGTGGGTTGTGATATTTGCAAATAAATACAATAACTAAGACTGGAAATTCATTAACCATTTTATTCATGTTGAAATTCCTAAGTTTATTTAATCAACTGTAATATTTCCTAAGTTTATAAGCATTCCAAAAGTTCTTGATACTTTTGCTAGTGAGTGTTTCCAAGGTATAGGCTCTTGTATTTATTTTAGAAGTGATTCAATATGGACCATCTCAATTTGGACTTAGCTTTCCTTCTTTCACATTCCTGCCTCTGATATCTGCTCTACACAAAACAAGGTCACCAAGCACAAACCTCCGTGGTATCACTTTGGAATTGTACCATGCCGCAACTCTTTGCTTGATAGCGACTTCGTGAATGTGGGCTATGAGACGATGTTCTTATAACAAGTCTAAGCTTTGGCGGATGAGGTCCGGGTTGACTTCTTCAGAGAAATTCTACCTTCGCCAGCTCGGTTCTCCTATCTCGACCGGGATCATAGCTTCACAACTATAGGTTAGCTTGAAGGGAGGTTCCTAGTTGAGGAGTGGGGCATAGTTCGATATACTATTTAGACATTTTGTGTACTGTAAGTGCATGAGTCACACAAGTAATATAGTGATTAGTAGGATATCGTTCCCACGAGGATACAATCAATTTTTAATGCCAATTATCAACCAATAACTTAATTAATGTTATTCATGAACATTCAAATTGGAAAAGGTTTGTATAAGTTAACTATGAAGTAAAAGACTTAAATGTAGTAAATGTGGAATAAAAGATAGTGATCAGAGAATATGGAATCCTTCTTCACCCCCTACTTCAATTAATAATATACAATCCTCTTAAGCAACATACATGAAAAAAAAAGTGTTAGCTTGAGAAACTAACATAGTTAAAAGCCTATGACTAGGTCATTTAATCATACTTCATTTACCTAGTTTACTATGTTTCCATGAGAGCTAGTGCAAACTCCACTCATTAAGAACTATTATCAACAATTACTTCCAAGAGGTATATGTCTATCTCATTAGTTAATTAGAATGAAATTAAACATGTATCAACCATATCCATGATCTCAAATCTAAATCCCTATGTTTAGTTCAATAGATTTAATAAAAAATACATTAAATATTAGCCAAACACTCAAGAGCATTAAGAGAAATATGATTAAAGAAACTCAAATCATCTATATTAACTCAAAGATTTACAAAATTACCAATATTCATAGAAGGATCCAAAGAAATCCTTATATACAACTTAGCTACTCATGTCACACGAAATCTATCACAAATAATCATGTTCATAACAATGGAAGAGAAGAAGTAAAAAGAAAAAGAGATGGAAGCTCAATATATGTGCTCTCTAATGCTTGAATCTTCCTTCTTGAAGAAGATGGCCTCCAACTTTGTTTCCTTTAACTTCCTTTCAACCTCAAATGTAAATCCTAGTAGCTGTGTTCTAAGTTCCCAAAAAGCTCTCTTACTGATTTGCCTAAAATCAGTATTTATAGGCCATAATTTTAATTGCACGCTGCAGCATGAACCACCTTGCACCATGGTGCACATTCAAGTTAGGTCAACACACCACGACATACACTCCTCTGTGTCGTGGCGTGCTAGCCTTGGGTTTCAGTATATAGCAGGCTGAGTGCACCATCCTGCGACATGAACCCGATTGCGCCGCAACATGATATGCTGAAATTCACCTTGGGCTTTCTCTTCCAATGAAGGTCTAAGTCTTCTATAAATCTACTTGTTTGGAGCCCTTCCCGCAATAGAAAAATTACCAAATTAATAACAATTGCAAATTCACTTAATCACTTGAGGAGTATGCTAGATTTTCTCAAGATCATATAGGAATATATCAAAATGGAATTTGATGAATATAAGCTTAAAATCTTCTATATATGCATAATAACAAGGACTAAGTATTCTATATAGCACAGATATAAAGCATAAATAACTACATTTTATGGAGTTATCACACCCTCAAACCTAAGTTTTTGCTAGCCCTTAAGTAAAACAAAGTATGATTAAGTACCTGCTTGACAAATCATGCTTCAACATACATTCAACATCTATTTTGAATTCCATTTTTACTTAAACTACAACTAGTGTACAATGATTGCTTAAGCCCTTAAAGAATGCTATGCCTCACAATCAACTCCACACATACACAATCCTTAACATGATAACAATTCAGGCCTCTTATCGTGCAAATCACATGTCCCACAAACATGCAAGCTAAACTTCTCATATTCAAGTCAGACATATTCGAATAAGTTTATGAACATACATGCATAGAAATCATATAATCCACAAGATTATCTTTAAACTCTATCTCCACTAATATAAATCACACATAATTGATGATCAAAATGAACTTCAACAACTTATAATGTAAGGCCAATGGTTATGGGCAGAAGAAAAATAGGGAAATGATTCAATACAAACATTGAGAATCATAAACATGTTATTTCAATACCTAAGTCTCCAAGTGAAACTATTAGGATATTCAAAAGTGACATACTAGAACTCTCTAGAACCATTCAATGCTTTTTGTATTTGACTTTTCTTATTTCAATCAATTGCTTGTTTTTTTTTATTTAAACAAAGCAATGCTTTTTTTTTTTTACTGCAGATGGTTCCTTCCAGTTAATTTTTGTATTGAACATGTATTAATACCCCTAATCATTGGACTCACTTCAAGAAATATTATGTTATATACTCAACAAACAATGATAGTAGGATGAAAATGCAATGTTTTCACATGCATTAGAATGGTTACATGGTAAAGAATATGAGGGATGTTGAAAAACATACAAGGCCAACATTTATAAAGCTTCAAAGGGGACCTATGGATATAATTATATTAGTTAAGCTTGAAAGGCTCAATTGGTCCAAACAATGCCTTAATCATTTCCTTAATCATGCATAATCTAGGATTTAGCTTCAAGAGAGTTTACATACAATTTCTAGGATCCATGAAATCTCTACATATACTTTTCATAAACTTTCTCTAGACATGCACTCATATCATTTTCAAAGTTATACATGCATACTAGTGGGATCTAAATCATGCATTAAAAAATGACTAGATTGTTTCAGCATGCTTCTTGATCGCATAAGGTGTCGCTTAAAAGAGGGCAATTTGCAAGCAATATTATCATTGGACAACCAAGACTACATTAGCGATTGGTATATTGTGATGCATTTTAATAGATTCAACTTAGCGTTGAATATTCAAAACATGCATTCCATTTGGCTCATGTGCATTAAAACATAAAAACTATATAATCACTTAACAGTACTAACCAAAACACTATATAATCATGATAAGATATATTCATTAAAATATCAATACTGCTTAAACATCATAACATATTATACAATCATTAACATATTATCCCAAAAAATAAAATATGTTATAATGCTCCCCCAAACCAAAGGGAAATAGTGTCCCCACCATACAATAAAATGGAAAAATATTTGCCCTATATGCAGCAAGGTTAGTCATCCTTCTCATCCTCAGCATCATCATCATGGTCATCCTCCTAGATAGGGTCTGTGTCATCTGCAACCTTTAGATCCTAAAAGTCATCCATAGGATACCTTATGCGCTCTTCCATCCACCTCTAAGTCTGAACGGTGTACTGGTATTGGCAAGTATGTATGGTAGCTAATCATGCCATCTGTATCTCCATTTGGGCACACCAATTTGCGTCAGGTGGATGGGTTGCTCTAGGCTCTCGACGAGCTTGTCTCTGTCTTGCTGGTGCGGGGGCTGGAGTTGCTCCCAGCCTCTCAATGATGTAATCATTAAGAGGTTGTTTAACATCAGTGAGCTCCTCGTGTGGCCCCCATTACACATGCTACCTGCTGCATAGCGTATGGATGAGAGAAGGGAAGAAGAAGCTCTTGTACTCCTTCACTGACCTCTTGATCTGGTCGAGGATGAGCTGAGCGACATCTATAGAGCGACGCTTAAGGATAGCATAAATCAGAATAGCCTGGTCGCGAGTTATATTAGATAAGTTTGCTGACGGGAGAATCTAGGTGGAGATTAAATGGTACCAGACCTTGGCCTCTAGGGTGAGGCAAGATCTAAGGAAGTTCCGTGGCCACTATGTCTGTACACTAACGTTCCAGATCACCAGCTGAGCCTCAAGGTTGCAAATCCAAGTCGTGATCATATTAAGGTCAAACCCCTCCTCAGCTCCCAATGGAGGAACTCCGTGTACTAATGGATCTCCGGGGTAGCATACAAGCTCAAAGCTGCTCAATAGCCACTGTAGAATAGGAGACCATGCGTCCCCGCACTCTAACTGTAGTCACTGGCTCAGAGAAGGTTATGTTCTCATAGATCTCACGAACCACTGGAAGAACTGCAGTAGACTCTGGGTGTTTAGCAAAACACACTAGTTGTGGTGGTTGATGAGACTCTCGATCTCCTGATGAATGGCCTCCGTAAAGGAGAAGCCACGCTCTGGGATCACTGGTTTGGTGACCAGTGTTGTGTATCGCTGAGCTATGACAACGAATATAAACTTCCTCCTATCAAATATAGGAGGGGGAGATGACTCCTTGTTGCGCTGACTGGTGGAAGCTCTCTAGCATTTAAGAGGCATAGTGTACATAGAACTGTCAAAATACACAAAATGTCAAAATTCATCATTCAAAAGAATGAAAAACATGTAAAATAGAGTAACTCTGCACATATTTGGACCACACGCTGCGACATGAACTTCTGCACCGCGACATTCAAGCAAACTTCATCATACACATTTAAGCTTATGTCGCGGCATGAAGGCTCCACACTGCGATGTTCATGAACATTTAAACACACGCCACGACATGACAAGAGCCACGTCGCAGCGTAAGGACTAACCACACCCAAAACTTTAGTTTAAAACATTCAATGCAGAAATTTAAATAGTTGACCACCCTAAAACATAAACCCATATACCCTAACAACAAAACAAACCCTAAAAACAACAACTACACAACAAAATGCAATTAAAAGCAAAACAAAATGAAAATAAAGGCAAAATAGCAAAACAAACAAAGTTAAATCATTGCATACTTGGAGAAAGTATAGGATTAAGGCTTAAGGGGGATGGGGAATGTAGGAACAAGAAAGAAAACTCAGGGAAACAGAGAAGATGAGAGAAAAGTGGGAGAAAAATAAAGGGATATGTGAAACGTCATAACATAAAACCCTGTTTGTTGCAGCACATCATAGTGTAACATCCTCCCTAACCTAATGATCCTAATCAATGTTATAGTAGCTTTGTAATATTGGTAAGAGTTATCTGTTAATTCGGGTAATTTTTTAAATCAGTTTGAGCATAATTCGATAACTTTGAATACAAGACAATAATTAAGGTATCTGTTAAATTAATTGATATGATAGAAATAAATATGAAAAACTTATTTCCTAGCTAAGGACCATTGATAAGAACTGTATAAAATTTTAGAGAAGCAACAGAGCAAGTTTGGTATTTTTAAGGATACTACTGAGAAATAGCTAGAATAGTTATGGAACAATTAAGTATCTCAGAAAATTATGAAATTTAATGGAGATGATAAGTAAGACATGGAGAATATTTTGGTATAAAATGTCTACTAAGACAAGTATCAGAAAGCTTATTACTTAATCCCTTGGTTTAATTCAATTCAAGAAGCTTAACTAATAAATAGCAATATATAGAAGTTATGGAAAAATAGATTTGAGAACTAAGATGAGTTCTAAAATTTTTCATAACACTTATGGTAACTTAAAAGCTCAATTTTGGAAGATTAAAATATTTCTAAGAGATACAAAAGTTCCTACATCTTATTTTATTCTCACCAATCGCCACAACTTTCTCCAGATTTCTCTATACAATTCACCAACATTTTCACCTCATTCTCTCCACAATTCTTACGTGAATAACAGAGTAAAACAGAGAAGGAAAATAACATACACAAGCAACCATTTTTCATTGCACCATCACCCTTCTATAATCCATTCCTAACTAGATTTCAATTTTATTTTTAGAGCAGAAAATAGAAGTAAAGAACAACCAAGGGAAAAGAGGAAAAAAAAAGGAAAAGAAAGGAGAAGAAGGAGAAAGAAAATCAAAGAATCAAGGCTAGGGAAGCAAGGAGACAAAGTAGGGGTTTTGGTTTTTTTTTTGTCTTGCTCTTCTTTCTTTCTTGTTTTTCATTTGAAATTCTTGTTAATGAACTTTTGAAGGCCACAATTAGGAATAGCAAAAGAGAGAATATTTATTGACCTTTTGGTGCTTTTATCTCTACCTTTCTCTAGTTCTTTTTCTTTTATGATTTCTTGAATAAAAATTTGTAATATTGATTGTATTTTGGAAAACATAATTCACGGCTAAACCTTATGAAGAAAGAAATTGTTGGTTGCTAAATGTGTTGATTTTCAATGTAATTATCTTGTGCACATTTGGCTTGTTAGAAAAGCTTGACCATGACTTTAAATTTGTGATACCTTATGCTTATTGATTCATGGCCACTTATTGGAGAGAAAGAGATTTTGTTGACTTTGAAATGTTAATTTTGTGTTGAGAAATTGTGACCCACCTTGACTATTGGTGTATTGGTTTTCATTGCCAAACAATTATTATAGATTTTAAATTTAGTTAGTTATGTATCTTGTGTTTCACGGCTAAGACACTTTTATAGACTTTGATGTAGACATTTATTGACTTTGATTGTGTTTGGTCATGTCATGAAGCTCACGGCTACTAGCTAGACTACATTGACTTTGATTTGTGTATGAATTATGCCATGATGCCTAACGGCCAAGCTCAAGTAAAGGAGGTTTTTATTAATTTTTTTGTTTGTAAATCTCTATGTTTCCATGTTCATTTAGTAATTAAGTTAATTAAGAAAATGATGTGTAAGTGATGAATTTGTAAAGATGGTTTCATTATGAAACTTGGTTGTAACATATTCTCAATTCCTTGTGCTTAATATTGATTAATTGAGGTACTAAGAGTTTATGAAGGAAGTACTAGCCCTCGAATGCTTGTAATGTGAATTGGAAATTAAATACTTGTTGAGAACTCATAAAATATGATGTATGGAATGGATAGTGTGGGGGAGGAAGATTCCCTCCTTATCTTGAATAAATGGTAATAAAGGAAGGATGATTCCTTCTTTACATTGGAAGATTAAATGAGGAATAATGATTCCCTCATTACTCTTGAATTGAGACATCTTAAATGAAGAATGATGATTCCTTTATTACTCTTGAATTAAGGCATCTTAAATGAGGAAGGATGATTCCCTCATTATATTTGAACTGAGATATAATAAACAAGGAAGAAGGATTCCCTTATTAACATAACAATATATTTGGAGATGAATATTTGAGTATGTTGTGACTGATATTTAATGAATAGTTAGATCTGATACATGATATGAATTAAGTGATTATACAAATGATTGTTTTTATTAGATGATAACTGGATTTCATTAAATGATTAATTGTATTTCTGCCTCGGGAAGAGGAAGGACTTGATTTGACTTTTGTCACCTTCCTACTTACTAAAATAGTTTTAAAATGATTTTTCCTCGAAGCAACTGGAAGTATTACGATGACCCGTAATTTTTTTTTTAAAATAATATTATTGAGAATTCTTAGAATTCTCACCCCTTTTTATTTGTATTTTTCATAATATTTCTAGGGATGCACGTTACAACAAGCAGGCAAAGAAGGAAGACCTTGATTAGGGTTTGATATTACTTTTGTATTGTTTGATGTATATTTATAATTTTGTAATATATTATGTAATTACTGAGTACTTTACTATAAGCCATATCTTTGTATAAACTTCTATTTATAGTAATATGTGCATTAAGTAAATAGATACAACCACAAATGGCTCATATTTTATATATCTTTTATATTTATTTTTAAAATTATCAAATTAGTTATACGTAACATACTTAATTCTAGTTACTAATACGTAACTCCGAATACGTTATTAGTACTAGTATTAAGATGTTCCACGTGACATGAATACCTGGTGCGTCGCGGTGTGCTACTCTTGGGTTTTTTGGCCCTAAGATGCACAGAGGCTAGTGCGCTGCGACGTGAGGAGTCTAACTGCAAAATTCTGTAGCAAACCCCATTTTGCTGCCACTTTTGCTTCAAAGTGGTCTTCAGCACCTGCAAAAATTGTCTAGAGGGTTAAATTTTAGTTTGTATAATAAAAATCTCACAAAATGATAAAATCAAAGTATTAACATATTAAAGATAAAAACAAAAGGATTAAACACTTGAGTTCTCTTATAAAAAGGACCTTAGTTATAGTCCCAACAGGACTTAGTCTTCATTTCATCATGTATTTGTTAATGTGAGGAAGGTCTTCTTCCTTCCGATCTTGGGATTTCTATTCCATCTAGGTGAAGTATCCAATAAGTTCATAAGCTCTCTCATTTCCTCATCTTCCCTTTCACATGTAGAGATCAAAAGAGCTTTAAGAGGATCACATGGGACACTTGCACAAAATACTTTAGATATCATCCCATCAATCACATTCACAAAAGAACATTCTTCAAGATCTTGAGGATATTTCATTGCTTTGAAAATATTAAAAGTTACCTCTTGATCTTGCACTCTTATGGTGAGCTCCCCTCTTTGAACATTAATGAGAACTCTTCTAGTTACAAGGAATGGTCTTCCAAGAATCATAGGGACATATCAAGTAAAGGATGGAGGGTTTTCTAGTAACGAGTACATGTTTAGATATATATATCTGTAAGTCTATTAGCTTATTTCTTTAGGTTTAATTTAACTTGAAGAAGAGTAATAGGACTTAAGTAACAAGTTTAAGTATATGAACAATAAAGCAATGATGAGAACAAGATTGAGATGAATCCTAGGATTTTCCATAACACCTATGGAAGTTAGGAAACTTGGATTTGTGAGATCAAAGTATTTCTAAGAGATATAAAGTTTTCAACTAAATATCTAGTCCATCCTTATCTCTCCACCGCCCTTCGCGTTTCAACCTTCATCTTTGACTTTCTTTTCATTCAATTTCTCTTATTTCTCACATTGGTAGCAGAGAAAAAAGCAGAGAAAAGAAAAGGGAAAGAAAAAAGAGAAGAGAAGAAGGGAAGGAAGATGGAGGATATATAAAGGAAAAATAAGAGGAAAACATGAGTATCAACCACACAACTTGAGGTAGGGGTGTTTGTTTACTTAGCTCTTTCCTTTCCTACATCCTCTTGATGCATGAGGTATGCTTATTTGGATAGAAAATGAGTTTTGTGAAGTTTTTCTATAGTTTGAGATAGTGAATTTGGTTAGGAGTTGAGAAAATGGTAAGTAATGATTTGAGACATGCCTACTAGTGATTTAGAGCATGGAAGCACCATAAAACTCAATTATCTTGTGTTTGAGAAAAATGGTTTTGTGATGAGAATTTTAATATACTTGTTCTTGTTTCATTATGTTGGTGCTTTGAGAATATGTATGAGAGTTTTAATGTGTGTAGAGACTACGTATGAGGTTGAAAACCATCCAAAACTTGTGTTTGGGGGGCAAGGTTTGGTTGGAAACTCAATGGAATAGAGTATGAAGACTCTGATGTTGGGCGATTAAGCACCCAAAAGTTGACTGCTTAATCCGTCAGCTCCAGAATGGGAAATGTATGGATGCTTAAGCACCCAAGAAGTGAGTGTCTAAGTGCGCAAGACCAGAATGCTATGGTGTTGAGTGCTTGATCGCTCAGAAACTGGGCGCCTAAGCACCTAATGATAGATAAAACTGGGAGAGTTTGTTGTCATGGGCCGCCTAAGCGCTGGAAAGAGGAGCTCTTGAGCGCCTAAGAACATGATGCTTTATGTGTTTCTTTTTTAGGAAACGGAGTTTCTTGCTTGTTAGGATCTTTTATGCATACTTTTTAGTATGAGTTAAGACACTATTAAGGATATTTCATAAAAGAAATAACTGCTTAGGATATGTGTAAAAGAATAAGCCTTTGAGCATCTAATGATTTTGGATTGCCATAGGTAGGTATCTAGTTCCTTGAGCAACATGGTGTTGCATTTGATATCACTTATGATGTGATGATGTGGTGTATTAGATGTAAGTATACTAAGTTTGTTTGGCAATAGTTACTTTTCATAGTGTATAAATTGCTCCTTTATGATGAAAGTAGAGTTAGAGATGCATGAATGATATTTGCTCCCTTATTTACTGAGGTTGAGCTATGATGGTTTACTAGAAACATGAATTGCTTCTTTATGAGATAAAGTTGAGCCGAGAATGCAAGTTTGCAAGATTTTACTCTTTCACTTGGTTAGAGTGGACCTTGTAATGAGTTATTGTGGTGTGTATATGTGATTTGAATATAACATTACATATTTTCACACACTTGATATTCTTATGTATTGTAATCTTATATGGTGTGCGCACTCATTTGGCCAGAGAATTGTAGGTAATCGATCCTGGGGACTAGTCCTAAATTCTCAGAGTGCAAGGGCTCATAGGACTAGTGTTACTGGTAGGTTAAGGTGGTAACACATTCCCTCCATACCCAGAAAGATATAAGGGAACCAGATTCCTGGGAATATGCAGGTTTCATGACATTGTACAAACACTATCATAATACATTTACATTTCATAATCTTTACCTTAGGGCATATCTTAGGCATGGGCATACACAAGCATTTGCATTTCAATAATAATTGTATGAGCAATTATTTTATCTTTGAAAGGTTAATGACTATGAATTTAGACTATGGATTGCTTTGTGAACTTTTATATAGAGAAATATGTGAATGTTCTAGTGGTGTTGATTAGAGACTCAATTACTTATTGCAATCATAATCTATTATGTCTGAGTGAATTCATTGTAAATGATTAATTATGAGATAATTAAGTCATAGTAATAATTGAACGTTCTGTTTCAAGAAGAGAAATGACTTGATTTTTCAGTAACTTGTTTTTCTCCCGAAGCAGTTGGAGTTATCATGATGCCATATAGGTGTTTATACTACTGAGAATTGTGAATTCTCACCTCATTTGTTCTTTTTCATGATAAATCCAGGTCGAGACTCTTCCAAGGGAAAGAAGAAGAAGCGCATACGATAGATAGTTTTTATTTGCTTTTGAACAAAGCTTGTATATTATTATATTTGCTTTGGTTTGTATGAAATTTTGTGTATCACACTATGACTTTTAAAGCTAATATTGTATATATATGATCTTTTCTTTCCCTCTTGGCTCTTTATAATAACGTGTATAGTTATTATGAATTTAGAATGTTGTTCTGAAGTTAGAAGTGACATTACTAATACTGTTTTCTGTTGTATATTCTGAATATACTATGAAATTTTGTATTAGGATGTTACATTATACTACAAGTATTTTGGTGAATCTTTTTATAAATTGATTTAATTTGATAGCCTCGACAGCTATTAAGCAGCTCTTTCCAATTCATGGATGTGTTTGACTTGGAGTTTGACTAAGCATATCCGTTTTCTTCGTGATAACTCAGGGAGGTATGATTCATCCTACTAAGACCAAACACCCTCATTATTATCTATAGCGTCTATACGCTGCAATGCCGAAATCCATGGTCTGGCATCACCTAAGGGGCTCCGGTGACCCAAGTCACTACGTAGCCGAAACGAGCCATGGCGGAGGAGAAAAGTTATCGCTGGAGAGAGAAGCCTCTTCTCCATCATGTTGGGGTTCTGGTTGAGCAACAACTGAGTCTTGAGCGATGGCAAATCCCAGTCGGGGGCCTGTAGATGACTGGTTTTGCACAACAGAGGCATGATTCTATGTAGTAGTTACCATGATGGTGATGATGTGATTCGAAGCTTATCGTTCACACAGATATCGTCATTGAAGTTTATCGTTCACACAGACATCGTCAATGTTCTAAATGAGCTTCAAATGATTACCTGAATAAAGTTGTTGAATGTGGTTTCCTCCGTTGCATGGTGACAACGACAATGGTACGAGGAGTGGGTACTTGCAAAAGGTACTTCAACGCTCAAGTTAGACCAAGCACAATGTGGATAAAGTGTTTTGAGTTTTAATGCATACCTTGACTACCTTGTCTAAAATTTATAGAAGAGTCGTGATAAATAAGAATCACGTTTAAATTTATATTATTAGATAACAAATGTTGTTAATAAAGATAAAAATTAATTAATATAATTAACTCATTTAATCATATCCCTTATTAATAAGGGATTCTTAAAAAGATTTATTCATCATTATTAAATATAGTTATCAATCCAAGAATGCACAATGTTAACTGGGATTCACTTTAGATTGACTGAGTTACTCCTGATCTGGCTAACTCAAAACTTGGTTTAGAGCACATACAATAATAACTTTACAAATATAAGATAAGAAAATTGAGTCAATTTTATAAAATATAATCTCAGTGGCATGAATTATTTTCCATAGAGATTTTCATTCATTTATGGTAATTAAATGAATTAATTCTAAGTTCAATTCATAAAGAGTACATAAACTTCTCGTTTTTATTTTATTTCGTAAAGCAAATAAGAGAAAACCAGGGACATTAATTGAAGAAGTAGAGAAGCCACTATTTATGCCTTTACTGTATTTAGATGACAAAGAATGAAAAGAAAGGAAAATGATTAAAGGGAATGAGAATAATTTTTCATTTTGAGAGTTTAATAATAAATAGAAAGATAAAGAAATTTAAAAAAAATTATTTTTTTTCTTATTATTAAATACTAAATTTTTATTATCTCAAAAATTAGAGTAGAATAGAAAAAATAAATTTATAAATTTGAAAAAAATATTTTACATTCCATTTTATTTTTTATAATTTAACTCCTAAATAAAATAATAATATTTCTTTTAATTTCCTTATTTATCTTCTAAATTTTAAAAAATATAACTTTATTACATTCCTTTGTTTTTTAACTATTTCTTATTTGTTCTGTCCTGTTTCTTTACCAAAATATAATCAATAAAGAAGAGAATCATTATATAGTAGCAGAGTGGCCATTTATGTGACACGTAGCGCAAATAGAGTCTGGGTTTGGCGGTTTGGTTCTTCGTCAAACAATACAGGAGCTACAATGAATCTGAACCGCAGGATCCACCTAGAACGGACGTTTCAGATGCGCAAAATAATTAGTACACTTGATCCGCAACTACTCTATAAATACCGAAGCTTGGTCACTTGACTCAGTTCGATGACCGGAACGGCGAAGGTAGAGTACGATCGGAAGAGGAAGAAAGCGTACATCGCCGCGGCGGATCGAACGGAGAAGGAGAATCGGAAGAAGAAGACGAAGATGTCGTCGTCGAGCAGACAGGGTGGTGGTGGTGAGGTTCAGGTTAGGGCATCGCACATATTGATCAAGCACGAAGGTTCTAGAAGGAAGGCTTCGTGGAAGGATCCAGAAGGCCATGTTATCAAGAACACCACCAGAGAAAGCGCTGTTTCTCAGCTTAAGGCCCTCCGCGACGACATCGTTTCTGGCAAGGCCAAGTTCGAGGACGTTGCGGCTCGCTTCTCCGATTGCAGCTCTGCCAAGCGCGGCGGCGATCTTGGTCAGTACTGAGGCAAAGAAACTACTTTCTTTTTAATTTATAAAAAATTAAAAATAGTTCATTTTGGTTTTAATTGTGCGCAGAATTGGGCATATAGTGGTTTTTTTTTTAATTTAAAAAAAAATTGGTAGTGTTTATTACTTATATTAATCATCTGGCTGGTTGCTATGAAAAATATTTATTCATTTGACAGTTGTTTAGATAATCCTGCGTTTATCGTATTTTTTATTTTTTTCTTCTGATGAAAAATCTGATAATTAAGAGTCATGTAATTCTTCAAAAAATTAATGCTTCTGAGGGTTCGATGGTGGTGTTGTTGAACTGTATTGGGGACAATGATGTTAAGTTGTGAATCCTAGGAGATCCATATGTATATTATGTTAGGATCTTACTTGTGTATCAAGTGACTTAAGTGAGATTCGTAATTGTAAGTTGTTAAGTGCTTACTGTTGTTGATCAATTTGTTAACTGTAAATTGTTAATTAGAATAAGTAATCTATCTATAAGTTAGTTAAGTGAGGTTGGTAAGCAAAATCATTATCAGGATACTCTGTCACTCGAAAGAAAGCTTTCACAAACTTGATTTTTCCAGAATCCTTTGGAGTAGGATCATTTTAAATCATTGTGAAGGATCATAGGATCATTATGGTCCCTGGGTTTAGGGTTTAGGGTTAAGGGTAGGATCATTACGGTCCATGGGTTTAGGGCTAAGGGTAGGTGATAGGAGCTTGAATTACTGAGAAGAAAACTATGGAGTCTAGCTCCTTACAATAGGGAAAATGCCTCTCGATTATACTGAAAAACAGAAAATAAAAATAGAACGCAGATCTTTGAGGGTCTGCCAACCTTCCTACCTGAAGGGCCCCATAACCTTCACTGATTTTCTCGGTACCCCTCTCTCTTCTCTCGTCTCTTCTTATTTCATTCCCTCTACCACATTCTGCCCGTCCCCACCTGCCACATAAGCAGGTTGTTACAAAACAAACCCACAGCATACTGATCACACAACTTTCCCACATGGGCTCCCAATTCTTTGCTGCCATTCCTTTTTCCCTTACTGTATACCGTAGTTATGGAAGGGTGCCTATCAATTCCCCCCCCCCCCCCCCAAAATAAAAGATCCACCTTGTCCTCAAGATGGAGGTTCGGGTGAGTGCCCGGTAGTAGTTGAAAGAACTTCCCTCTGGGGTCCCATTTCTTGAAGGATGATGGGCAGGAGTCCCATTTGTAGGAACCCACTATGATATTGTAGCTGGCATTGAACCCTAAGTCTTGCCAAGTCAACCAACCCTACCCGAACAAAGCAATAGTTCCTCCTGGATTAAACACGAAAAAGCTGTGAACTACTGGTCAGGCCTTCAACTGCTCCATCTCTCATGGGAAAATTAACAGAAACTGTATCTTCGAAATGTAAGATAAAGGCTCTTTTCTCATATAACCAGTTGAGCGACAACGCTTGCCCTTTTCCACGAGCTGAGTAAAATTCTTGCAATTCCAATCTCATAGTAAGTTTCGAATCATTTGGAAGTAATATGGTATGATGTCCAATTCCATGGTAGCATTCATGGCAAATTGTATGAATGAAAAATGATTCAAAATCTACAGATTCTTGTTGTTCCTTTGTATTAGCTGCAGCTATAGGCAGAGTAATTTGCTTACAATCTGATGAATCTACATGCTCCCTGAACCAATCTCCAAGAGCTGAATTACTGTACCAGGGCTCCAGATCCTTCTGTAGTAATGCCCCATAATACTGTTTATGCATTTGCAACATGCCTATTTTGAGAATGATTTCCTTTTTTTGTGGCACCTCTTTCTCAATATCTGACTTCAACCTTCAAAGGAGAAATGGGCAGAGGACCTTGTGTAGTAGCTGAACAACCTCCTGTTGATTATTTTCTCCAGAGATTTTAATACATACCTCAAAATTCTCAACAAAACTAATAATTTCAGGCAAAATAAAGTTGAGAAGAGACCAGAGTTCATGAAGATTGTTATGAAGTGGTGTGCCAACTAGGACTGTTGTAGGTGTGGCAAGACCCATTGCGCACGGACAAGAAAGAACTTATCTACAAGGAGTTTCAAACTCAAAAGCAAAGGGTCTCCTTCTAGGCCCACAATATCATTAAGCAAAACATCAGGAAATATGTGCAGTCCAATAAGATACCAGAATGAAAATGTGGCTGCTGAGAGTGTGTGTAGGTTGGGCCAACGAATAGTAATTTAACCCAATAGGCCTGGTTCTCCTCTAAGGCATATCCTTCTGATAGGATCAGACCTATACCTTCCTTCCTCATGATCCACTTCCCTTCATTAGTGAGATGGACTTGGCCCATTTGTTCAGGAATATAATTTCCTATTATAGAATTACAGCTCCTCTCTAAAGTGATTTGGGCTCGACCCATTAGGTCAAAGAGTAGGTTCAAGTTGCATAATTCCTATTCTGCCCTTCCTTCTTCCTCCTCCCCCTTCACACAACTTCCCCTGTCTTTCCTCCTGATGCACAACCATGGTTGCTCAGCTGGCAGCATCCTACCAGCCGTTGTGAATGGGCTTGAGTCCGGTGGCTCCAGTGGTGGTGGGTCATTGGCACCCAATACACCGAGTTCTGTGGCCATCATGAACAACTTCTGCCTCTGCTCAGCCACCGCACAACCCAGTGGCCATTGCCATTCCTCCTCTGTCTCCACCTTCTGTCACCCAGATGTGGCTGTCTGTGTCTCACTATCATGCTACCCAGAAAAGGGTCTTCCACCACAGTAGCGATCTCCCTTTGGTGCTCCTCTTCCTTCTTTGAAAATTCTCCAACGGCCTGCAACATCATCTCCTTGTGCGTTTCCAATTCTGTAGCAGCATCAAGAACAATGCTGATGGACCCATCACTACCATCTCCAAACGCCATTGATTCCAATGTCTACTCCAGTTTGGGTTCTTCATACCCGATGAAAACCAGTAGATTTGGATCGTACTCAAGCTGGAATCGCTTGAGCACTGCCTTCATGAAGGCTCCCCAAGTCGCCTGAGGGTGGCTCAATCTCACCATCTCTGCCTCAGGTGTTCCTGCTGCATTGAAATACTTTTCCATGTTGATCAACCACCAATACACCTCACCTCCTTCAAACACTGGAACCTTCAATCTCCTCCTCCGTTCTCATTCCTCCAACGCTCAAACATTCTCCACATATCTTAAAGAATTCCGCCTTCCCAATACTTCTCCATTTTGTTCATTTTTGAATCCGGTACCCACAGCTCCCAGATTAGGAGCTCTTGAATTACTGAGAAGGAATCTATTGAGTCTAGCTCCTTACAATAGGGAAAATCCCTCGTTATACTGAAAAACAGAAAATAAAGATAGAACACCTGCAAATCTTTGAGGGTCTGCCAACCTCCCTATCCAAAAGGCTCCAAAACTTTCACTCAATTTCTTGATACGCCTCTCTCTACTCTCATCTCTTCTTATTTCATTCCCTCTACCCCATTCTGCCGCTGTCCCCGCCTGACACACAAGCAGTTTGTTACAAAACAAACCCACAACATGCTGTTCACACAACTTTCCCACATGTCCACATGGGACACCAACCCTCTGCTGCCATTCCTTTTTCCCTTACTGTGTATCTTAGTTATGGGAGGGTGCCTATCAGTAGGATCATTACGGTCCCACCACTCTGAGGTAGTGTTTGGATAAAGTGTTTTTCAAATTTACAGAATTTTAAATTTTAAATTCTGGAAATTTAAAACACTGTAATTGAAATACCAGAAATTATACAACACTTGTTTGAATTGCAGTTATGGAGTATTGCAAATTTATCATGCCATGAACTCAAGCTTTCTGTTGCTCCATCGCATGCCATGGTGGGACCTTCACTTGCTCTGTCACACGCTTTGTCACACACCATGGCCTCAAGCTTTTTCTTGCTCCATAGCACACCACGGCTGGGACCTGCACTTGCTTCGTCGCACACCATGGCCTCCAGCTTTCTCTTGCTCTGTCGTATGCCATAGCCTCGAGCTTTCTCTTTGGGACCTTCACTTGCTTTGTTGCATGCCATGGCTGTGACCTTCACTAGCTCCTCTGTTGCACGCCATGGCTGGGATCTTCACTTGCTCCGTCGCACACCATGGCTGGGAACTTCACTTGCTCTGTTGCACGTCCATGGCCTCCAGCTTTCTCTTGCTCCGTCGTATGCCATAGCCTCGAGCTTTCTCTTTGGGACCTTCACTTGCTTTGTTGCATGCCATGGCTGCGACCTTCACTAGCTCCTCCGTTGCACGCCATGGCTGGGATCTTCACTTGCTCCGTCGCACACCATGGCTGGGAACTTCACTTGCTCTGTTGCACGTCCTTCACTTGCTCTGTCGCATGCCATGGCTGTGACCTTCACTTGCTCTGTCGCATGCCATGGCTGCGACCTTTACTTGCTCCGTTGCATGCCATGGCTGAGACCTTCACTTGCTTCGTCGCTAGGATATTCAGTTGAACTTGATACTTTTACCCATCGAATTGCTCGGAATTTTCAGAATTCTGCCTCCATAGGTGTCATTTCAAATTCCCTCTTTTTAAGCCACAAAATGATTTCTGAGATTTCTGTCATTTCAAAATTCTTCAAGTTTTTTATCCAAACGGTGCAATCTTTAAAATGGGATTTTAAATGATCGCTTAAAATGAATTACACGATGCAAATGAGTTAACCAAACACACGCTGAGAAAATTGACATTGTTCTTTTCTTGAGCCACTTATTGTCTTCTTGGTCCTGCTGTGCTCTCCTCAAGGCTTTGCAGAACTCAGTCATCAGCAGATCGACATTAATGACAGAATAACAAATTTCAGATTTATTTTTTGACAGTTAATTGTTAAGAACTCAAAACCATAATCAGCTCAACATGCCATTTCTCTATATTATTCCCAAATTTGTGGCTTATCTAAGACCTTCCAAGTATTGTACAAGAAAACTTGAATTATGGAGTGGTTTGTTTGTTATCTGAGGAGTTCTATCTGGTTACTTGAACGACTAACAAGACAGAGCAAGAATTATGGACCCTGATGAATCCAGTTATTACTGTGCCTTCTCATTCACTAGTTGTAGTATGGATTTCAGGATTTTCCTGCCCCCCACCCCCAAAAAATAGAGTAAGAAGAATAGGTTCATAATTATGATTATAAAAATTTTACTTTTGGCTGCAGTTTTGATTCTACCTGATTTCTTGTGTATCTTGTCAACAAACTTAACTTCTTGATGGCATTTTTTCTATTGCTATTGGAACAATGGTAGTACTAGTATGGATTTCAGGATTTTCCTGCCCCCCACCCCCAAAAATAAGTAAGAATAGGTTCATAATTATGATTATAAAATTTTTACTTTTGGCTGCAGTTTTGATGCTACCTGATTTCTTGTGTATCTTGTCAACAAACTTGCAAGTGTTTAACAAAACAACAAACTTAACTTCTGATGGCATTTTTTCTATTGCTATCGGAACGTAGTTCCACAGGAATTCCCCAGATTACATCAAAGCTCACTTTTTATGCACCTCCTCTCTCTCTTTCTCTCTCTCATACACGCATGAGCACACGCACACACACAGACTCAAATGCATACATATATCACATTTGTGTTTTCTTTTGTGTCTTTTACAGGAAATTTTCTCTATATCACTCTTAATTTACTCAATACATATCACATTTATTAAATCTCTCTTCTGAATTGAGTATAAAGTCAATGTGACTTTCACCAGTTTGTTAAAGTAATTTGATCTGATCTTCTCTACCAACATGGGTGGAACTACTTTCAGCCCCATGGGGGGCCACCACCCCCAAATGTTTTGAAATTGCAAAAGCTTCCCTTTAGTTTTTGTTCTTTTTTTTTAATATAAAATATAAACTTTAACCCATTAAAATTTTTATTTTGCGCCCCCAACCATATTTTCTAGTTCCGCCCTGGTCTATAAAGGGTATCTAAATAATACCCATTTAATGCCTTTGTATTTAATGTAAGCTGGAAGAACTAAAGGCTGCTACTTGTATCATAAACACTTCATCTGTTCCAAGTTTGTGTCAACAGAATGGCTTTTCATCTGATGTTGTATTTGTCGGGCTTCTTAATATTGCTTTGGTCTCATGGAAGTTTAGCTTTAGCTAGCTGTAGGTGAATCAAATATTGCTAGAATTCAATTTAAAGGGATACGATTCAAGTGTAGACCAAGACAATTGATCTTTCAATTTGCGTAAAATTGACAAGTATGCATTAGCTGGTTATGAAGGTAACAAGGTTTTCATGAATGCTATTCCCTAGACCTCTGAACTTCATGTACGTGAAATTCATTTTTACATAATCCTAAAGGATTGGATCTACATTCTGTCATCGCATTCATATCTGAAGTAAAATAAATGCTTAAATTTTCTCCATAACTTGAAAAATAATTTATCGATTAAACTGAAATAGTCCGTTTCTTGGCTGTAGGTCATTTTGGTCGTGGCCAGATGGAGAAGCCTTTTGAAGAAGCAGCTTTTGCTCTTAAAGTTGGTGAAATTAGTGACATTGTGGATACTGACAGTGGAGTCCACATAATTAAGAGAACAAATTGATTATTACACTGAGTAATCTCCTTTTAGGGAGAATAGTAACATCTGTTGAAGATTCGTGGGATTCTTGTTCAGCTGAAGTTCTGTTAACCTATTGATGTTTTAGACATGGCAGAGCCATGTTTTTGGATGATATATTGTTTTCACCACAATTAAAACTTGTAGTTGTATGCTTGTAATTTTAAATAGTGGAGTCATGACATTCATAAGGTTTGGATTCTATTGTCTCTAGCTGGTGCCTGTCTTTTGCTGGTATGTGCATACCATCATTACGAGATAAATATGGTTCTATGGTATAAATAGCACATAACCGAAGACTCTAATTTGTTATGTGAATTGTACTAAACTTGTGTTTAGGAATGTTTAGGACGAAATTGAAACAAAAGATGACATTGAAACAATTTAGCAGTGTTTAGGACGTAATTGAAAGAAAAAAATAATAATTTAGGATTAAATTGAAACTTCACTTAAACGTTAGGAACGAAAAAATGGTTTTAGTCTAATAAAATATAATAATATGTCATAACAAAGCAATTAAAAAGAAGTAACAAAATAAAATATCTCCAGAAGCACCTAGGACATCATATCAACTAAAGTCAATGAGAAGTGTCAAGGTCAAACTATGTTGGTTTGAGAGAGGGATATGAAGAAGAGCTCGATAGTAATGAGTCAGGATATGGTGGATAAATTGATTGTGGTGTGTAAGAATATAAGGATAGGTAAGGATATGGTAGTGGGTAAGGATATCACTGGTAAGGGTAATATGAATGTAGTGGCTGAGTAGCAAGATAACTATATCTAATAGTGACAATGGGCTAATGCATATGCTGGCTCAAAGACTCAAAGGTCTCTGAATGCCAAAATCATCTTCGAGTATCTGCTAACTCCGATCTTCTCCAGTGCATCTTCTCTTGGTCATCATCTTTGGGTGGCGCTCGGATGTTATCTGATGGAATAACTGTTTGAAACCATGTGTTAGCGATGTGATCATGCCAATCCAATGTGGTGTAGATAATATAAGCTCACCAAATTGTTGAAGGATGTCAAGGTTAAATTCTGATCGACCATACGTAGCCCAAGCATATTGCTGCTGCCTGATTTCTTATGTATCTTATCACAAAACTTGCAAGTGTGTTACAAAACATCAAACTTAACATCTAAAGAAATTCTTTCTATTACTATTGGAACAGTGGTTAGAGGTGGGCAAAAGTAACCATTGAACAAAACAGAACTTTAAACCACACCGTACCAAGCCATAAATTACTGAACTTTTCATAACCGGTTCCTTCCAATTCAGTTTTTGTTAGCTCCAGACAGATATGGTTATTCCTGGTTATACGAGGTTATGTAAACTAATATTAATTGAACCCCATAATGCACGGCTACGAGTACGAGTATCAAATACGATATAGGTATAGTACGTGTTTTGGATACTGACCGAGACCTAAGTCAGTATGGGTCGGTAGGTAAGAAAGGGACTCGCTGGAGACCTACGGGCGAGATTACAGCAAGGTCAATGACACCTAGACAGGTCAGTAGAATGATCGCAAAGTATGATCGGTTTGAGTGTTCTGGTAAAGATGGAACATGTCTAGTCTAGGTTGTCATGCCGATTTATATAAATGATCTGAGCAATGACTCCTCGGATACTTGCCGTTTAGGCCATTTAGGATTCCGAGCATTAGGATTTGTTATATGCATGGTCATTAAGGCGTGAAGCCATTTACAACCGTTAGTCATGATGGTGTCGGTCGGCCAGTGACCGTTTGAGGATTATATTAAGCATGTGTTTAGCGAGTCGTTTTCCATTCGAGCATAGACCGGTCGGACCTTGGTCGGGTTGACCCATATTCTCCTAGGCCTATTGTTCCGAAATGGGTCTACCTAACAGATGAGCTTGTAAGGTCGGCTTGTATAGGTCGACGGTAGACCTATTATGTCTTAGGCCCAGGACGGTCCACAGCCCCTCAACTTAGTCATCTGTAAAGATATGCCGAACTTAAGAGTGGCTGGATGAGAAATGGGCCAAGACAGTCTGCAGTCCCTTAACTTGGTCATCTGTTAAGATGAACCAAGTTATGTTGGAGGACCGAGCGTTAATGATGAAGTGTAATTCAGTTTGTTCAAGCAAGTCTTCATGACATCTGTCGGATTTACCAGACTCGGCCTTCTTCATGACCTCGGTCAATGTTATCAAGCTGGGTCGTCTTCGTGACCTTGACCGATTTTATCGGACTGGGTTGTCTTCATGACCTCAGCGAGATTTACCGGGCTGGGTCGTCTTTGTGACCTAGGCCGATTTTACCGGGCTGGGCCTTCTTCTTGACCTCGGTCAATTTTACCGGGCTAGGTCATCTTCGTGACCTCGACCGATTTTATCGGGCTGGATCGTCTTCATGACTTCGGCAGAATTTACCGGGCTAGGTCGTCTTCGTGACCTCGGCCGATTTTATCGGGCTGAGCCTTTTTCTTGACCTCGGCCAGATTTACCGGGTTGGGTCATCTTCGTGACCTCGGTCGATTTTATAGGGTTGGGCCTTCTTCTTGATCTCGGCCGGATTTACCGGGCTGGGTCGTCTTCGTGACTTCGGCCGATTTTATCGGGCTGAGTCGTCTTCATGACCTCGGTCGGATTTACTGGGCTGGGCCTTAAAAACTTTATTCTAACTAAGACAACAATGTAAAATAACTTTATTAATAATATGATGGAATTAAGATATGTCTTGTTATATCTTTCCAGGCAAAACCTAGTAGGAAAAATCTAACATTACAACTCGAACATGACACTTTCGAGACGAATTTGAGCTTCCACATCCCGTGAACCCACCGGCTATTTAATCTATGACTCCCCTGATCATCTGGTCTCTGGAATCAGAAATTGTCACAATTGCTTTGCCCTTTTCTCTCGGGCTCAGACTCCTCCGCCTGGACTGGTTTCCTTCCCTTGCTTCTCTGCTTTGACTTCTACGTCGGTAGACGTATTTTCCAAGATGACCCTCTCGGATGACTTGTTCGATTTTATCCTTCAAGGTAATACATTCCTCAGTCATGTGCCCGTACCTTTTGTGGTAATCGCACCTTTTGCTTTTATCAACATTGACCTGCTCCCTTGGCTGTTCTGCACTCTTTGAATGCTGGATATTTGCTCCCGCCGAGTGGTCAGCAGCGTATACACATCGTACCGAGGTTGTGGATGACTTAAAGCTACCCGATGAACATGCTTAAATCGGTCAGTTTTTTCCTCCATTCTCATCAGTCTGTCCCTCTGATTTGCTCCTCGTCCACCATGTGGTTGGTCTTGAAAGCTTGGTTGAATAGATATTTGAGGATTACTTGTATTTCCTCTGACTTCTGATCCTAAGTGTTGCTGCTCCATTTGTCTTCTTGCGGTTGCAATCTCTTCCATGTTTATGTATCTTGTAGATCTCGTTCTCAAATCATCCAAATCCATGGGTGGTTTTCTGGCCAAAGAATCTGCAAAGGGTCCTAGTCGCAATCCGGCCATGATAGCATATAGAGATACAACAGGGTTGAGATCCCAAATATGAACTGCTTCCTCACCAAATCTCCTCATAAACTCCTTGAGTGATTCATTCCGACCTTGCTTCAAGTTGATAAGGCTAGCCGAAGTCTTCTGGTGAGTCCTGCTAGTAGAAAAATGGTTAAGAAATTTAGTTGACAATTCTGCGAAATCATAAATCGAACCTGCTTCAAGGTTCGAGAACCAAAGTAACGTTGATTTCTTCAGGGTTGTCGGGAAAGCTTGGCATTTGATCAGGTCGGTTCCCTCGTTCAAGAGCATCATCGAATTAAACATTGTAGGATGCTCTTGAGGGTCAGTCGTCCCATCATAAAGCTCCATGGTCAGGAGTCGGAAACCTTCAGGCAGGGGAATCGACATTATGAAATCGAAGAAAGGATGGTCAACAACTGGAGGAGGATAACTTGTCTGTTGGCGAGCTTCTCTATTCAGAGTGTTTTCTTCATACCTCCTTTTAGGATCCGCACGCGGTTGGTCCCTGTTGGTTATATGATCGATTCGACTGTGAATATCTCTGATGGCCTGCATCAACATTTCTATGGGGTTGGGCTGAGGACTCTCTTGGTGGATTCCATTATCGAAATTGTTTTCATTAGTGGTCATGATTCGTTGGAAAGATGCTTCGGTGAAGGTGAAGTTGTTTGGTTGTGGGGTAGGAAAGTTTTACTTGAGCCCCACGGTGGGCGCCAGATGTTTCAGATACTGACCGAGACCTAGGTCGGTATAGGTCGGTAGGTAAGAAAGGGACTTGCTGGAGACCTACGGGCGAGGCTACAACAAGGTCAAGGACACTTAGGCAAGTCAGCAGAATGATCGCAAAGTATAATCGATTTGAGTGTTCGGGTAAAGATGGAACATGCCTAGTCTAGGTTGTCAGGCCGATTTATATAAATGATCTGAGCACTGACTCCTTGGATACTTGCCGTTTAGGCCATTTAGGACTCCGAGCGTTAGGATTTGTTATATGTTTGGTCATTAAGGCGTGAAGCCATTCATAATTGTTAGTCATGATGGTGTCGGTCGGCCAGTGACCGTTTGAGGATTATATTAAGCATGTGTTTAGCGAATCGTTTTTCATTCGAGCATAGACCAGTCAGACCTTGGTCGGGTTGACCCATATTCTCCTAGGCCTATTATTCCGAAATGGGCCTACCTAACAGATGGGCTTGTAAGGTCAGCTTGTATAGGTCTACAGTAGACCTATTATGTCTTAGGCCCGAGATGGTCCACAATCCCTCAGCTTAGTCATCTGTAAAGATAGGCAGAGCTTAAGAGTGATCGAATGAAAAATGGGTCAAGACAGTCTAGTACGAAAATATGATTTTTGTTAAAAAATTAAATTAACATTTATCAAAGATTCGAATATCTGATACGAATATGGACACGTATCCGACATGGGTATAATAAACATTATTAAACCAAACCATGACCCACAAGAAACTCAGTTTTGTTACCATTGCTGCAAAAAATGACTCAAATAGAATCGATAATTCAGACGTCACCCATGCCTCATCTCGTGTCGATGCCATTTGCAACCCCCAACCACTCACCAAGTTGCTATCGCCCTAAGAACTCCCTGGCGCGTTCAACCCCAAACCAACTCTCTTTTTGCCATGGCTAGCCTCTTCCACAATTGTTTCCGTCTTACTCCTCCTAAACCCGTTCTATGTTTCCGCCATTGCTGCCATGGTCTCCTCATCGTTTTTTTTGTTGACGACTTCGTCTTCTCATCGCTCCAATCGACATTGAAGTTGGAGTCGGTGGCAACAAGTTAGTATTCGTATGTGTTTACTGTGCATGATTTTGGTTAAGGTAGAAAATTGTATCATGAATTACAGAGAGGCCATTTAACAGGGTTAACCGAACCAAAATAACAGTTCAATTCAGTTTGGTTTTTTTTTCAACAAAATTGCAATAGTTTGGTTTGTATTTTGTACACATGTTTTGGGTTCAATGCAGTCTGGTTTAGTTTTATCAAGAAAATTGAACCATGCCCATCCTTAACAGTGGTATTTGTATAGGAACTCCTCATATTACATCAAAGCTCACTTTTTATGCGCCTCTGTGTATGTGTGTGTGTGATACACGTATGAGCACTTGCACATGTTCGCACACTCATACATAAAAGCACACAGGCATCACGTTTGTATTTTTTTTCTTCTCTTTTATATGAAATTTTCAACATATCACTCTTAATTTACTCAATACATATCACATCTATTAGATTTGTGTTCTTTTATAGGACAATTTCTCTAGTCACTCTTAATTTAGTTAATACATATTGTTCTTGCCTAGGTTCAGGCCAATCGGATGACCAGCGAGTACACCAATTTACTCTCCAACGCCCAAGTTACTAAGAGTGTGATATGGATAAAAAAGGTAAAGGCTTGGATGAACCTAACCCTTAGGGGTCGGTGTATACATATCCAGGCCCATTGATGGAATCTCGAGGTTAAGGGACTCGGTGATTCTAGGCTATATAATGAATTAGCCGGCAAGTTAATGCTAGGTGGAAAGGATCGGATTATTTGAACGGTTGACCGTTGATGTCTTCTAGTCACGTATTTTTATTGGGGTTGGATTATGAGGTTTGAAGTTGGTTGCGAGGATGAGCCCTATCAGGTATTGGGGTTAGAATGAAATTAGGTCGGATTAACCTAGGCTTGTACGATCACATGGACTATATTGGTACACAACTCCCCAACTCATGAGCTATAATAATGAAAACAGTAAATTTTTACTTTGATCTTTGAAATTATATGCACCAGTCACATTTATTCTTGACATATGAAAAATTTTACTTTAGTCCCTGAAACATCAATTTGTACGGTCAGTTTAATCCTTATTGAGGACTAATGTGACAGGGTTTAAAGGATCACATTAATCGTACGGATTGATGTTTCAGGAACTAAAGTGAAGTTTTTTATACGTCAAGGACAAATGTGATTGGTGCATACAATTTCAGATATCAAAGTGGATGTTTACTCTAACAAAAAACTATTAAGTTCGAGTGTGATTTGAGCTTTTGAATTGACAAATCTAGTTTGAAGGGAAATTCTAATATTGGAGGATGTATGGTGCATCTTGAAGATCATTGTCGTTAATTGTGTTAAAAAAATACATCAACGACTATGATGAATGACATGTAACTTACTGATATTACTGGTCATCGTCAACTACCACCGGTTGCTATCTACCACTGTCAGTCGCCGTCCACAATCCACTACCACCACCGTCGACCATCGTCTTCCGTCACTAGCAATCGTCTTCTGCCATTGGCAACCATCCTTTGTCGTCGGCCACTGTCATTGACCAATTTGGCAGTTGTCGATGATGATCGGACAATGGTGGCTAATGGTAGTCAAACGGTGATTAGAAAGTGATGGTAAAAGAACGATGATAATAGTATATAAAAAAATATAAAATTAAAAAAAATTTATAAAAAAATCTATATTAATAAATAAAATAAAAATATATGATAAACTCAAACTTAACATATTAGCGTACTATTGTCCGTTTGAATTGGATGAGGCATGTTTTTGCCGACTCTGGTAAATGTCACTTCCATGGCTGCAAAGTATTCCACGTGTTGTATCATTAGTGGTTATAGACTTGTTTCATTTATCATGTTGTCACTTTATAATGATGCGTCATAGATGTAGCTTCACAGCCGATAGATTAGAGTCTTTTGGGCTCTGCCATTGGATTTCTTTGAGATTTTTTTATCCGTAGTATTTCATAGCAGTTTTTTGAATTCAAAACTTGGGTCGTTGAATGTGACCCCTATTCTCTTTCATTTTTCTCTTGTAAGACCTCTCTTCTTTAGAAAACAAAAAAAAATATAATAGTTTATTTCTTATTTAGTCATATTTAAATTGCACAGTAGTATGATTTTGTGTTAATTTTACAATTTTGTCACTTGTTTATTATCTATGTGCATGTTTTCTCTCAAGAGAAAAAAAAATATTTTCTTTTGAATATCCTAAGTGTTCAATAAGTGTGTTTAAAAGAAAAAAAGAAAAAAATCAATCTAAAAATCCTTATATTCATTTTTGCTTAAAAGGTAAAATAAACTTTTGAGATTATTAATGTATTTTTCACAATTAACTTAAAGTGATCTTAGAACGAATGTATTAAAAATATTATGAAATTCAGTTTTCACTTTTTTTTTTTGTATATAATGAGACTCTAAAATTTAATTTGTTTTCAAATAACCAATTTTTTTAAATAAAAAGAGTTTTTCAATATTTTCCTTAATTTAAATAAACCTTAATGAATGTTTCATTTTCAAATTTTATTTCTCGTTGTTTCGTCTCGTTACGATCTTGACATGCACTCTTGTACAAATCTGAATCTTTGCATTTATAAGAACCGTAGATTTACCTCAAAGAAAGTGCAACTCACTAAGTATTCCTAAATTTGAACGTTGGTCATTTTCATAACCTTTTACATCCTGGAGCCAAATTTTATTGAGTTGTTGACTTGGATATTAACTTGGGCTAATACATGTAATGCTCATTAATTTTATTTTTGTGTTGAGTTATCACGTTCTCACTTGAGCCTCGTTATTTTCTGATCCATAAAAATAAAAAAATGAGATGAAAAGAATAACGAAAAATATAAGCATTAATTCTAATTGGTAGTTAAATAAGAAAAGAGAAAAGTAGAAAACAAAAAAAATAAAAAATATATAATAATGTATTTCTTATTTGGTCATATTTAAATTGTCCTGTCACGATCGAGATCGCAGAGAACAAGTAAATTGTTAAGAGTTATCATTAATTTTATTTAAATTAAAAAAATTATTTTTTTTTAAAAAAATAGTCTTTGAAATCAAATTAGATTTGTAAATCAATTATGCATAGTAGAATAGTAGAGACTTGACCTCACAGCACTCATAACACATTCGTCTTAAAACGATTACCATAAGATCATTGTGTAATAGTTTGATAATCTAAAAATATATTTGTTTTAACTCTTTTTAAAAGATAAACTAAAAAATAATGAATGAATGAATAAATAAATAAATAAATAATTTGTGCAAATTTAATTTTGGCTTGACGAAATGAGATTTCGCTCCTACGTATCCCCGAGTGGAATAAGGAACTCAAAATTAAGTAATTCTTTATAAAATTCTTGTGAGTTGGTTATTTTTAATTTTAAAAAGATTTATTTTAAAAATTCATTTATCTTTTTATGTTAAAAATTTTGAATCATCAAGTTGTCACAACTCAGTTAATTATAAAAGTTACAAGATTAACAAGTTGTCACAATTCAACTAATCTCATTTTATTTTTCTCAACAAGTTTCAATTATTCTATTTTTTTATCATTTTTTTAATTTTTTTTATTATTTTTTTCTTTTTTTCAGCCCAATAAACTCTTAATCTAAACCTTTTCTCTAAAAAGAAACTAACAATTTTTTTTTGAAAATCAAAACAACAGAGGCTTACAAAAAAGAAAAAGGGGAGGGATCTGTTTTTTGAACGAAAACAACAAGGTGAGACCCAAGCAGAGGAGCGACGGTGGAGCGGTATCGCTCGCTGGCAATGACAGAGAACGATGTCGGTGCTTGTGAATCATAGTTTGAAGATCAGTGCGACGGTCTGGTTCGGACAATGCATCACGTGCTCGGCGGGTCTGGTGTTGCGCGGTTCGGTAGAGTCTGGTTCGATGGTCGGTTGGGAGGATCGCGGCTCGGCAGCTCACCGACAAGGGGCAGATTTGGGCAGTCCTGGGGTATCGCGACTCAGTTTGTACAAATCTGGTTCGATGGTCGAATTGCGGCTCTTGGTGGTGTTGATGGGTTTGCCTAGTCGCGATGGCTCGGTTGGCGTGATTTGCGAGGACTAGACGGCAGTTTGGGTGGTGATAACTTGGAGGATGCAAGTTTCGGGTTATGGTCGAATCTGTGGTGATTTTCTGAGGTTGTGACTTTTATGGTGGGTTACGGTGTTGGTGATGGTGGTTGTTTGGTTGAAGGTTGAAGATGAAGTGGTGGTAGGTGAGATGGTAGTTGTTTGGTTGAAGGTTGAAGATGAAGTAGTGGTGGGTGAGATGATGTTTATGGAATAGGTTGATTGTGTGGGTGATAAATATGGTGGTGATGTGGGTGATGAAGAGGAGGTTTGGTGTGGTGAGGTTGAAGATAAAGAAGATCAAGGTGATGGTTGTTGTGAAGAATGGTTTTGGAAGACATTGGTTATGGAAAGTGATGGGAGGTTGAAGATGAAGTGGTAGTGTGGGTGAATATTGCTGTAAGGATTTGCTGCTGGTATAAAGGTACGTGATGGAGAGAATAATATGTTAGGCTAAAGTCTTGAAAAGCGTTCAAGTTATGAGTTTTTATAAAAAAAAAAAGGGTTTGGAGAGTGATGGTGATAAGGTTTAGGATGAGTTTGTTTAAGATGACTGCTAGCGTTTATTTAGGATAAGTTTAGTGGCATATGAGTTATGGGTTGAATGATAGGTCAACGAGTTATGAATTAATGGGTCAAGTTATGGGTTTTGTCGAAAAATATAGTCATTTTATATTTTCTTTTTATATATATATTTTTATATTTTCTTCTTTTTCTTTTCTTTTTTTTTTATTTTTCTTTTTTCTTCTTTTCTTTACAAAAAATGTGTTGATGTCCCAGATAAAATTGAGTGTTCACAGTTACCCATCTTTACTTATTTCTTATTAGATAAAAAGAATAACTATAATTTTTCATTTTATTATTGTAAATAACGAGTAAAGACATGAGTTCAAATTTTGTTCAGGAGCATAAGATGATACAAAAAAGAATGCGAAAATAATAAAATACAAAGAACCAATATGCTTAAAAGTTAATGACAGAAATTTTAAATGCATGAAGTTGATGCGTTTAAAATAAATGATAGAAAAAAGTAAATGCAGGAAACCGATGTACTTAAAAGTAAATAACAAGAATATAAAATACACAGAATCGATGTGCTAAAAAAGAATTTAAAATACAGGGAGCCAATGCGTTCAAAATAAGTGGTAAAAATTTAAAGAAGCATGGAGTCAATGCTTTCAAAAGAATTTAAAATGTATGAAACTGATGCACTCAAAATAATTTAAAAATGTAGGGAGCCAATGCTTAAAAGAATTTAAAATGCATGAAATCAATGTGCTCAAAATAATGCATTGAGCCAGTGCGCTCAAAATACATAGAGCCGATGCGCTCAAAAGAATTTAAAATACATGAAGACGATGAGCTCAAAATACATGGAACCGACATGCTTAAAAGAATTAAAAAATGTATGGAGCTAATGCATTCAAAAGAATACATGAAACTATTTGTGCCAATAAGACATGAACTTAAGATTTGTTTTCTTCTCTTTCTTTTTCTCTCCTTTCTTTTCTCACTTTTTTCTTTCTTTTCCTTTTTTTTTAATTTATTAAAAGTCATTTGAACTAAAGACAACTTTAGAAAGCTTTGACCAATCAAACCCTTATTCATGTGCCTTTGCCCATTAGACTTGATAGCCTCGAACCTTCTTACCCATCATTTCTCTCTTTCTTCTTCTTCTTCTTCTTCTTCTTCTTCTTCTTCTCCTTCTTCTTCTTCTTCTTCTTCTTCTTCTTCTTCTTCTTCTTCTTCTTCTTCTTCTTCTTCTTCTTCTTCTTTCTCTTTCCTATTTTTCGCTCTTAACTCTCCTTTTGAGAAGTGAGATGATCATCTCTTGTTGTGAACCCTTGCTTGGAATTACTAAGTCCTTGCGAGAAACGTTTTTGCCCTAGTATTTAACTTTGTCCTTCATCCAATTGATTCCCTGCAACAGCTTGATAACTCAACCGCTATCTCTATTGCTACTTCCTTCAACATATATTCTCCTTAGTCCTTCATAAATTTTGTCCCAGTATGGCTAATTGAATGCAAACAAATTTCCAAAAAAATTGTCTCAGTTTAAGCCATGTCAATTTATTGCCCTAACTTTTACTTAAACTGCCCTTTCGGGTTTTTAGTCTAACAAGCTCTTTTACTTTTTTTGCTTGGGTACCTCTTATTTCTACATTCTCTCTTGGCATATCATTTTCCCCTTTAATTGGAACTTCTAAGTTCTTTTCATTCTGAATTGTTCATCACAGGATTATCATTAGATGGTCAAGTCATAGTATTGTACCCATGTTCACCTTACTTGAAGCTGTTGTGACCGTAAATCCGCAAGCGCACGGGTCGACAAGTAATATAAAGGAGAGTTAGAGTATCGTGTCCCAAGGGATTGAATAGTTAGAAGAATGTTAAACTTAACTAATATTCACAAATTTTTATCCAAGCAAACGAAAGAGAGTGGGTTGCAATTAAAATAATCAACTTAAAAGAAACAAAATAAGAAAACACCAAACACCAATTCCACAAGAGAAGACAAGAATGATTAAAGCCTAGGGGTCCCTATTCACTTGCTACTTCAATGATTAAATGCAATTAACAAGCACCTATCAATGAATTGATATATGTTGGCTGATAATCATCAATAGATAAAAGCCTATGTCTAGGACAATTACCCATGTGAAACCTGGCTATTCCACTATGTGTCCATGTGAAGCAACATAAGAATCACTCATTGAAGCCAATTATCAAACACTTGCCATGCATGACCAAAGGGTATGTGTCCATCCCCTTAGTTAAACATACATCAACCATACCATATCCATATTCACAACACCCTATTTCTAGTTCAATTGGAATATTAAAAATCATGCAATTGATGGCCAATCAACAACAAGCATTAAGCAAAGATATGGATGAACAAAACCAATTTCATTGAAGGGATACTCAACTAATTACAAATTAGTCAAATTCATAGCAAGATTCTAGAGAGCCCCTAGATTAGAGTTTAGTTACACATTATCAAGGAGAAGAAAACAAATGTAATCAATTGATTCATCATGTTACAAATCAAGGAGAAAAGGGAAAGAATGAACAAAAATTGGAGAGATTCCAAGCTTGATCTTCCTCCTTCTTCTTGATTCTTCCTTTAGTCACCTTCAATCCAAGTGTATTCCTCTTCCTCTCTCTTGCTCTCTAGAATTCGTGGTTAGGTTAGAACTCAAGATGCCCCCTTTTTCCTCTTCCTAAAAATCAGAATATAAGGGTAAAATTCGTGTGCCAGGATTTTACCCACGCCTAGGCGTGGTTATGAGTCACGTGCCTTCCTCTGCTTGCCACGTCTAGGCTTGACTTTACCACGCCTAGGCGTGGTGGTCTCTGCCTGAATCACCCTAAAAACCTGAGTCTTACACGCCTAGGCGTGAATTAACCACGCCTAGGCGTGGTGGTCTCTGCTTCAAACCCCTGAGAAACTGCAAGGTCCACGCCTAGGCGTGGTATTGTCACGCCTAGGAGTGTGTTTGCAGCACCTTCGCTTCTTGTTTTCTTCACACTTTGAGCCTCTCTTCACTTTCCTCATCCCTTCCAAGGCCTTTCACATCTTGAATACCTATATCAAAACAATGATAAAGTCCATCAAATCACAAATCATCCAACTTCGATAAACAAGAGCTTCAAAGATTCAATTATAAATCATTTCAATCAACAAGTTTAATTCACCAAAGTCAAACAAAAATTGAACTTATGACCTTGAAAACTTAGGGATAGCATGCTCAAATACAATCAAATTCGAGTGAATTAACTCCATGTTCTGAAGTTATCAGAAGCATTATGTAACAAACAAACATGTATTTAAAAATATAACAGAAAAAAAATTTATGAAGCGAACAACTTCCAGATTGGTCTTGGAGGTTTGACTACGATGATATGAGATTCAAAGAGGTGTTGACCGGATATGAATTAGTTTGATCTTCATGAGAACAATTTTTTGTTGTCTACTAGACATTATTGCCAATGATCTTCTTCTGTTGAGTATCTACATCAAGCCAAATTGAACTAAAGAAATTTTTGCCTCAGTCTAGGATTGAATTGAATAGGTTGAGACTCGCCCTAGTGACTAAATGATGTGCCTAAATATAGGTCAAATTAAATTAAGGAAAAGAAAAATTGTCACAGTTAAGAACCGAATCGAATAGGGTAGAAACTTTTCCTAGTGTAAGGCCAAATTGAACCAAAAGATTTACTCAGTGTAGGTTAAATTGAACTAAAGAAAAATTTATCCCAATCTACGACTGAATTAAATAGGGTCGAAACTCGCCCTAGTGACTAAAAGATTTGTCTTAGTGTAGGATTGAATTAAATAGGGCAAAAACTCGCCCTAGTGACTAAAAGATTTGCCCTGATGTAAGACTGATAAGTAACTTCTCCTAATATTTCCCTGTTTTTTTTAGGAGCAAGGAATTGAAAACTAGGAAAAGTATGAACCTTTTGTCTCAAAATTAAAATTAACGAAAATGACAACAACCTTTTATTGATTAGAATGAACTTTTTAAAACTTGTAATGTGGCTAAGGTTAAGGGTTATAAAATGAAAGATATAAAACTCAAATAAGTATTTAAAGATTGAATGAAACCAAGGATCTTTAGCAATTTTTGTAAATTACCTTTGGCATTATTAAAAGCACTGATTCTTTTTTTTTTTCATCATTTGCCTTTACTATCTTATTCTTCTTTTTCTCTCTTTTTTTTCCTTTTTCTTCTTTTTCTTCTTCCTCTTTTTTAGAAATTGCCCTTTTTTACTTTATGCTAACCCCAATGTAGAGGTGATCGTTGTCCAAGGTTCTTTAAAAAAAAATATTTTTTAAGCTAAAAAAAAGTAACAAGAGATAATAAAGATGATGAAATTTGTAATGGATAGAGAAAGATGACTAATATTCATTTTTAAATCATGACATAATTGCTTATTTTCAAAATTTTAATTTTGATACAAAAAGATAGTGTACGCTAAGTGATTACTTCTTTGGTCCTTTTTTTCTTTTTAATTCATTTTTCTTCTTTTTTTTTCTGTAAAAGGCACTTGCACATGTGAACTTTATTGACATCTACTAAACTGAGAATTACCAAGAATTGAAGTCCAATGGGGTCCAAATACAAGGAAGACACTTTGAAAAAATGAAAGAGAATAAATGTCAAGAAAGACAATGTGATGAAAATAAAAGGGAATAAAGTACCTATGCAAATTCATTACATTAATACTTCAAGAAAGTTAACATAAGTTCAACATAATTAATTATTTTATAGCAATTATTTCAATTAACACCTCAGATCTCCAATTGTTCAGAGGTTTCGAGTTGCTGGAGGGCGAATGACTTCTTTAGAGGAATCTACCCATTGTCTAGATTGTATTACTCCCAAAGTGGGCAATCCTTGTATTCGAATCTTAAAGTACTAAATCATGTCCTATTCACCCACAATGATAAGCAGAACTTGACTATTCATCCTACTTCTCCTCTTCTTTCATCCTTGCAGCTGGTGCAGTGATATCATAACCAGCTTTTTTCAACCCCTTAAATATTTTCGCCATCGACGTATGCAAGTTCATGGTCTTCCTTACTGGTGGTCCTTTTATCTCTAAAGCATTTACAAGATTCCTTGCACTATGATTAGGAATTGGGTTATTGACAATATTAGGTCTAGCCTCCTCTTAAATGTCTAACTTTTCATAAGCAATTAGCTTCCTTAATGTGGTCTTGAAAGATTCACAATCTTCAATTGAATGTCCTGGGACATCTACGTAGTATTTGCAAGTTAAATTTGAGTTATACCATGTTGGGAATGGTGGTTTCAAGGGACGTATAGGATTTCTTGAGATGAGATGAGCATCAAATGATTTTTGGAATAAGTCTGTGTTTAAAATGGATAATCTTGAGAAAAAAAGTAGGTTTTGGGGGCGAGAGCGGCCTTAATTTTGGAAGTTTAACCGAGGCTGTGAGTAACTTGGAAAATTTTGTGAAGGTGCAGATGGATATTGGGTATAGGTTGGGCGAGTTGGTATATATGATTGTGATGTGGAAACATTGTTGATGTGAAATTGTGGGATTTGAGTTGTATTTGCAGGTGGGGCAGTTAGGTTAGGTAGATGAGAAGGTGCAAATGTCTAATATAGAGGGGCTTGATAGACAGGGTGACACGGTGGATAACGGGCTTGTGAAGGTTATTGGTTTTGCACGTAACTCAACTTCAGCTCTTTTTTCTTTGGGAGAAACCCCTTCTTGAAACCACCTTCATTATTGACAATTAGCAATTTTCTAACCTTTACTAGAATTTCAATCTTCTCCCGACAGTAATTAATTCAGCAAAGTCTCGATAAGCAATACCTGTCATTGTCCCAATGTAGGGAGCTCCTAAAGTCCCCAAAAAATATGAGCATATTTATGTCAACGTCAACGGTGGTTGCACTTGTGCTGCAAGAGCTCTCCATCTCTAGGTACACTGCTTAAAGGTTTCCTCATTTTTCTTTTGCATTGTTTCCAACTGTTCCTGAGTTGGGGCTATATCCAGGTTGAATCGATATTGTCCCATAAACAAGTTTGCCCAATTATCCCAAAAAAAGATTTTGGAAATGTCTTGTTGGATACACCATTCCAAAGTGGACCCATTCAAGCTTTCATGAAAGAAGCTGATAAGGAACTTCCAGTCCTTTGACCAAATTAACATTTTAGTAATGTATGTTTTCATGTGGAAAAAAAGGTTGGTGCTCTCATCACATTTGTCGAATTTTGGAACCTTAAAATCATTTAGGATAATAATGTTAAAAGTAGGTGACAACTCTTCTACCCCAAGGGGACCATAGGTGTAGGGACTATAAGTGCTAGGACCCTTGATTGCTTTGATTTGTTCTTTCATCTTTTCCATCCATTCTTCCTTCATCTTATCATTTTGAATGATTGCATGACTAGTCTCAGCAAAAAATTTCGTTGACATCGGGATTGACACATGTGGTTGTTCCCACATAAATTCAGCGTTATCTTGAACCTCATTTCGAGTACCTTCCAATGAACGATACACTTCTCTGATAGGAATCACTAGTGATGCGATATTTGAGGTTATTTCCACAAAAAAGTATCTTAGTGGTGACCCTAGGATTTGTCCTCATGGAATTGATAGTTGGAGGGTGCGAATGTGTTCCAGTTACTCCTATACTTCCAGCTGCTCGATCAAGGTGTGGGTCTCCCTCATGGCCAATAACATTTCCTCTATTCTTCTTTGAGACTCTTTCATTTCATTCATCATCTCTTTCATCTCATCTACTTTCACACTCAGATTTCTTCATTCGTTCTCAGCTATCATCATTGCAAGATTTGTTTTAGCATTTGTGTTATGAACTCGGGTTTGATTAGTGTATTATTTCCTTAGTCACGCAATGGTTGCTGAAACATTAAACAACGAATAAGATGAAATGAATGAAAGGAAAACAATTTTTTTTCATTTTTTTAAGTGCTAGGAATGCCATGCAAATGCAAGATGATGCATTTTTTTTTTTAAGAATGATAGGAATACCATGTAAATGCAAGATGATGTATTTTTTTTAAAAAAAATGTTAAGAATGCTATACAAATGCAAGATGATATATATTTTTTTAAGAATGCTAGGAATATCATGAAAATGCAAGATAATGTATATTTTTTTTTAATTTTTTAAGAATGCTAGGAATGAAAATGCAAGGTGATGTGTCCCTTTTTAGAATGCTAGGAATGCCATGAAAAGACATGGTTTATTTTTATTTTTTATTTTTTTTAAGAATGTTAGGAATGTCATGAAAATGCAAGATGCTGATTTTTTTGTTGTTGAAAAAGAATGATGGATAATTAGCTAATGAAGAAGTATACTCCTTTCATGTCCTAAGATATTACCTTAAATTGAGAGATTATACCCTAAGGATTTATGAGTCTTTTTTGGTTCGTGCGAACTTTCATGTGATGAGTCTACCATTTCAGAATGCTAACCACAAACAATGGGTAAATCACTAGATGTAGGATATTCATGAAAATGGCACACTCTAGATAAGATTTTTGTGATAACCAAACAAGATGTACATCCAAAATGGCTATCACTACGCAATCTCTACCTAACTTAAGCTTCACTCAGACTCGGGTATAGGGTCCCACTTGGATGTGTGTAATAAACGTATAGGTGCAGTGGGTGTAGGGAGTATACGAACCTTCATAATTCTAAAGACTACCCGCATCCTGCAAAACAAAAATAAATGCAAAACAAAATTCCAAAAAAAAAAATAATCTCTATCATATGGTTTGTATAATAAAATAATTGACAAAATAATTAATAAATAATTAAAGGTGGGAAACAGAAAAAAAAAATAAAAAAAGGTAAAACAAATATACAAATATCACAAAAATTTAGCATAACTAACTTATATAGGCTTGACTCTCAAGTATTCTCAGTGAAGTCGCCATTTGTTGCAATCGAGATTGCGACGGGTGCAGGAAACAAATAAATTGTTAGGAGTCGCTGTCAATTTTATTTGAATTAGAAAAAAATTAAAAAATCTTTCTTAGAAAATAGTCTTTGAAGCTATATTAGATTCGGGAATCGATTATGTATAAGGAATAGTGGAGACTTAACCCCACTGCACCCCTAACACATCCGTCCTAAAACAGTTACCCTAAGACTATTGTGCAATAATTTGATAATCTAAAAATATATTTGTTTTAACCCTTTTTAAAAGATAAACTAAAAAGAAAAAATAAATAAATAAATAAATAAATAATTTGTGAAAAATTAATTTTAGCTTGACAGAATGGGGCTAGACTCTTATGTATCCCCGAAAATAATGAGAAATTCAAAATCACGTAGTTCTTTATAAAATTCTTATAGGTTGATTATTTTTAATTTTGAAAAGATTTATTTTAAAATTCATTTGATTTTTTTATGTTACAAAAATTTGAATTATCAAATCGCCACAACTTAGATGATTATAAAAGTTACAAGATTAACAAGTTGTCATAACCCAGCTAATCCGATTTTATTTTTCTTAACAAGTTTCAATTATTCTATTTTTATTTTTATCATTTTTTTAATTTTCGTTTTTTATTATTTTTTTCTTTTTTTCAACCCAATAAACTCATAATCTAAACCTTTTCTCTAAAAAAAAATGTGTAACAGATTTTTTTCTTTTTTTTTTTTTAAATCAAAACAACAAGGGCTTGCAAAAATAGGAAAATGGGAGGGATCTGTTTTTTGAACGGAAACCTTGTTAGCATAATTCCAAGTCTCCAATTGCTTAGGATCAGTAGGTGGTGCAAGTTTAAGATTTGTGAGTGTTGGAGGTAAAAATAAAGATTTGGCAATTTGTCGGATTGGATGATGGATGTGAAGAAATTTTCCAGAGTATTGAGCCGACAGAAATGCCAAACGGAGAAATCGATAGTAGCATTGAATAAGAGGAAGATTCTAGTGTGGCTATAAGGTATTGATGTTAGTAAGAAGAATTATTCGACAGTAAAGTTACATTGAGTCGATGAAAATTGGTCAAAAGTGGTCAAGTGTTGGTTACGTCGGAAAATGATACTTTCTTGATGGAAAAACTCGCTCAAACGTGTTGATCTTTTAAGGTGTCGATTATTTTTAATCTTGTCTATAAATATCGAAGTCATGATGTAAATAGGGAGGTTATTTGCTGATACAAAATCTTAACATCTCAACTTGAGCAGATTAAAGGATTTTTATCCAAGTATGCCTTCCTTTTCCATTTCATGTTATTTAAATTAATGCAATGTTCTTTACTTTTCAATCTTGTCTTTTAAATTTTCTTTTCAGTTCTTCACACTTTTACTTGTTTTTCTTTACTGTTTTTTCATTTAAATTATGCACTTTAGTTTTGTGCCATTTATATGCTTTCAATTAATTTTCTGCATTTTAAAATCAGTTTCTTTAAATTTCTTTAATCTTTTCAAAGTTTTCTTTTTGCATTTTTATGTTTATTTACTTCAAATTTCTTAAATCTCTTTTGTTTACTGTTAAAATCATTTTTTATAACGAGATTACCACATAACTTTGAACTCACATTCGTTTTGATACCTTTATTTGTTTGTTGGAATTGATACTAAATCTTTAAACTAAAATTTCACTTAAACAGGGAGAGCAGCAGCCACACTGTGCACGTCAAGGATGTGCTCATGCCATCTTCTAAAATTCAGTCCTTCAAACATCTCGATTTTTGAGAAATCAAGAAATGGCTTGGCATATGTGACAGGTGAAATAATAGAGGCAACTGCAGAGGACGCAGCATGGAAGGCAGCGGCGGCTGAGGTGTTGTGAGAAAAAGAGTTTTCACCCGTGGGCTTAGAGGAATTATTGACAAGAGAGGTCTCCATAATCCTTAAAAATGTTGGAAAAATATCAGCAGAGTAAGTGAGGAAGCCTGAGACATGTCATAAACATTATCCTTAAAGATTATTTCGTTGCAATAATATATTTGAAGAATGCAAAATCTCTTAGGATTTAACAAGCTGATCTGAAATAGAATTTCAGGAACAGAATAGTAAGAACTATACTTTTCTATTAACCCAAACAATCAAGAAGCACTCAAAAACCAACATAGAAAATTGTTTTTTCTATGTCTTCGTAGAAGCACTCGGGCTTGATATTTTATAAAGGTAGTAGATCAAAGTGACCGTTCATTCACAACGTTAAAATACTGATAAATTAGCGTTAAAACTCATTGGATAAAAGCCTTCCAAACTTCAACAAGTGGCAGCAAAAATTGGGAAAATTGTTAGCTCTCCAACGTAATGCAACGGCAGCACAAATTGAGGAAACAACCCACCAAACTCCAACGTACAACCAGAACTTTTATCTTATATTTGAATGTTTTTTCATTAACGGAATGGAACGAAATAGGTAGGAATGGATCGGAAAGTAAAGGAATAAAATGGAACATAGTTCTCCTCCTCTTTGTTTGGAAGATTCATTAACGGAATGGAATAGAACATGTGTTCTCCCCATTCCACCTCAATTTTGAGGGGAACAAATATTAGACATTTGAAGAGAAGTGGGGGGAAATGATTCCCCATGTGTTCCGTTCCGTTCTTATGCATTTTAAAACTTTTAAACACAAAAACTTATTTTCGTTCCTCCCATTTCCTTTCCGTTCCTTCCATTACCTGTCATCCAAACATAGTGTTAAAGAGGAAAAGTCAGTGGATAATGTAGGATGTTGTGCAACAGTCACGAAGGGCGGATAAAGTAAATATCCAATGTGCAATAGTGGTAAAGAGAGAACTTAGAGCGTGTTTGGAAAAAAAAAAATTTCTATCTCCAACAGGTTTTTTTTTAAATAATAAATTATTGCAAAAGTATTTAATTATATTTAATAAAATTAATTTTAGTTTTTATATGAAATTTAACGTATTTAAAAAAATTATAATGTTAAAATTTTAGTTTATAATTTTAAATTTTAAATTTTAAATTATTTCTTATATTTTGATATGTAAATATCATTTTGTCTTCAATTAAATAATTTTTTTAATCATTATATACTGATTTTAGTGATTTAATACATAAAAATAATTTTTTTATATCATTTAAATGAAACAGATTAGTTTAAAATTCTTTTTCAATTAACATATTCAAACATAAAATTGATTATATTATAATCGATTATAACAAAAAAATTATATAATAATCAATTATTGAAATAATCAAATTTTCATAATTATTTCAAATACATACTTATTATATGTTTTGGATTTTTCATTTAGGTAGTATCCTTGATAGTTTGTGCACATTTTAATTAATTCACTTCTTCGATTTTGTTAAAAATAAGTCATGCATGTTATGAGTAGATAATTTATAAAAATATTTCTTATAATCTGACTCTAAAAATTTAACGTAACTGATATTTAAACATACGACTGTATGCTTATCAATAAAATATTTAATATAATAACAAAATATGCTTAATGTAAGCTATAAAATGCAATGCGGTTGGATTGCAAACCACTCATGTTGTCGCTTCTAGTGAGACCAAAAGACCGCTTTGATGGTTGAATCGTTAGCGATATTAAATTAGTATTTATTTAGCATTCATGACATCAATTTAATTGTAGTCTTAATAAAGTATAACTTTCGATTATTTTAATGTTAAAAAAATATCATTTGAAGATTAAATTCGTGAAATAATCTTTTTAAAAATCAAATTGATATCTTAAAAATCTTTAAATAGGATTTTCCTCTAATATGTTATTAACAAAATTATAAGTTATTTGCACATTTTTCTTCTTTGTTCTAGATCATGATATGGAATCTTGTCTTATGGGTCAACTTGGCATATGTCTAGTCAGAATCCGTTGTTGATGCTTCGGAGAGAGTTCATGGTACGAACATCAGACCACACGCGACATTGGGTAGTAGCAACATTATCGTGAGATTTGCATAGTGGATAAATCATACAAATATCCATATTTATCAATCGTGATCTTGCGTAATAATAACGTCCATAACTGCATTTGACTGCAGTATCAACATTTTAATATTATAGGGATCTTCTGCAACTATTTTGAGAGCGTATCTCCCGATCCAACCTCTATAAATACCAAACTTAATCACATTCTACAAGTAACTTATTGCTCCACAACATAACCGCCTTTGACTACAATATCAACATTTCGATATTATAGGGATCTTCTACAACTATTATCGATTTAACCTTTATAAATTTTAGACTTAATCACATTTTACAAGTAATTTATTACTCCACAACATAAATCTTAATTGTGCACGACCTAACTTAAATGATAAAGTGTCTTTACAAGTACCAATATCCCTCGTTCTAGCACCCTTTACTGTCGCTTTGTCTATCTAAGTACAACTCAATGTCTACTATTGGACACTCCTTAAACCCATGGCCATGGTTAAACAGATTCCTATTTTCTACCTACCTAGCAAGCAAATTACAGTATTGATATCATTGTCCTGGAGACCCATTCGTTGAAGAGTGCACCAAGAGCTTGCTCCTAGCGTTAGCGAGTTAATGTGTATTGGTAGGGAACTATGGCTCTCCAATTTTTTTGAAATTTCATTATTTTACATTTAATTTAAAAAAATAAAAATTTTGAATTTAACTCCCTTAATAATGATATTCTTTCTCGTTGGTCAGCTCAAATAAAATGACTTAGCTCGTGGCTTGTTGAACGAAAAATTCATCGAAGCTGCAACGGTGTTCACCTCAATATATCTAAAAGGACTTTGGGGCAAACTTTCCCCCTCTATAGCCCCATTCATTTGAAGGGTAACATGAACCCTGTTTGAAGGGATAAAAATAATTGATTGAGTAAACTTATTATATATTTTTAATCAGGGTTAAGCACACAGATTTTAAAAATTATTCTAAAATATTACAATCTTTTTACTCTAAATTGTCCGAACACAACCAAAAAACCAAAAAATCAAAAAGTGAAAAAAAAAATTAGACTAGATCAGATTTTGGTTCCAATTTTAAAAACTGATTCAATTTAATCTAAACTAAAAATGCTTATATATATTTGTTTATTTATTTATAATGATATTTTTCCTAAGAAATTATTATGTTATAGATACTTATTTAAGAACTTTAGTAATATATCTCTTAAGTTAAATTGAATTCTCTCTAAAGTTTTGTAATTTATTTAGGAACTTTATTATTGTACCTCAAGGCAATCCTAATTCCCTTTCTAATTTTAATTTCAACAATGGATTTGAACATATTTTATAAGATTGATAATTAATTTGAACTTGTATTTGGATTTTTATTTTAAAATACATTTTTATTGCATATGTTTGGACTTATATTTGTTGTAATTTGATAAACTAAGATTTATGCATTTTAAAAAAAATGAATAAAAAATTGAAAAAAATTAGTTTTACATTTTGAAGTATTTCGATCAGATGATAATATGAGAAAATCGATTGAATTGAATTAGTTGATTTTTCTTCTTAAAATCGGTCCAATCCAATCTGCAAATACCTTACACTAAACACATCCTAATAATTGAGAGAAATTAAATAAAAAATTTAAAATGAAATGGAGAAATCAAAGATGTATTCTTCTTCTTTATTGTTTTCTCTGTTATTGATATCGTAATTAGCTTTGAGATCTACCACTATTAGAAAAATAGTATATCTATTTTTTATATAAATTCTTGTAATGTTTTGTTGGATGTATGTAAATTTGATTGCTATTCATTAGTTTCAAATAATAATAATAATAATAATAATAATAATAATAATAATAATAATAATACAACTTCTAAATAAAAAATTATAAATTTTTTATAGAAGCAAAAGTTACATATTCTTTATATATAAAGTAATAAGTAATTAGAATAGTTTATCACAAAATATTAAATGCTATAATGATGTAACATGTATTATTTTCCATTGTAGAATAAATCCAATCTCTTTATCAATCGCTAACAGATTCAGTACAATAGTAAAAGGTATAAAATCTATCTTGACATGTGATTAGGGTTGATTGCTGAACTGGATCAACTTGAATTGGATCATCAAAGGAGCTAATGGATCGAGTCGGGATGCTATAGTTGTGGGCTGAATGCATATTGGGCCTTGAAGGTAGAAGGGCTTGAGTTTTGGGCCAAGTGATCATAATTGTTAGGTTGTTAAATATTCCTCAAGACTGAAGACAAAAAAAAAATTACTCAACTAATTGATAAGGTTTAAAAAGACTCATTTGACCAAGTCTGAGTGATTGAAGTCGTCTAGATGCTGCATATTAACCACTCCCTTAAAAATAGGGATAAGGCAAAATGATATGTCATACTTGTTAATTTTTAGATAAGTAAGTTCTTACCATTTTACTCTATTCAACAATCAAATTAACTTTTGTTAAACTTTGGACTATTTTTTTTTTTTAAGCTGTGTAGTATTTGACAAAGTTTTACGTTGTCTCATTCGGACTGTTATGTAGAATTTGCAACAAAGCTCAAGATAAAAAGTTACATGAGGATTAAACTCATAGTCATACTGGTTAAAAGAAACAAAGGAGACTCAAGAGACTAATATTTCGTCAATTTGGTTTTATGCTCAACCATAAACTATCTTCTACGTTGACGGTGTTAGTATGTTTCAATAAAAAGGATAGGACCGAGAGGTCTTGTAACTTTGAGAAGAAAAGAGTTCTGTCACATTTAAATCATATTTTTTAAAACCATGAAGGATCCCCCTTAACTATAGACAGTCCTTATCTTTTTACCTTGGTCTTGGATGTGGTATCCAAGAGCCATCCACAATGCTTTTTTTGCAGATGATATAGTCTTAGTTGGAGAGTCGAGAGAGGAAATAAACGGGAAGCTAGAGTTATGGAGACGAGCTTTGGAAGAACATGACTTTCGTCTAAGCAGGAGTAAGACGGAGTATATGGAATGTAACTTCAGTAAGAAACATGCTAATGCTAACTTAGTGGTAAAAATTGGAGATCATACCATACCACAAGTTACACGCTTTAAGTATCTTGGATCTATCATACAAAATGATGGAGAGATAGAAGAAGATGTAAACCATAGGATTCAAGCTTGGATGAAATGGAGGTGTGCTTCGGGAGTTATTTGTGATAGGAAAGTGCCTCTCAAGCTTAAGGGTAAATTTTTATAAGGCATAATGTTGTATGGTACTTGAATGTTGGGCGGTAAAAAAGCCAACAAGAGCACAAGATCTTGTCGCGGAGATGAGGATGTTGCGTTTATGTGTGGCTATTAGGATTATGAATGAATGCATTAGAGAGAAAGTAGGGTAGCACCTATTGGGAAAGATGGGAGAATCTCGCCTTAGGTGGTTTGGACATGTAAGGAACCCTTAGAAGCCCCTTCGGATGGAGAATAGCCCAATAGCTAGAGGTAGAGGAAGACCAAGAAAGACTATAGGTGAAACGGTTAAAAAAGATCTAGATTTGAATGGCTTTTACTGAAGACTTGGTTCATGATAGAACACAATGGCGTCGTCTGATCCATGTAGCCGACCCCACCTAGTGGGAAAAGGCTTGGTTGTTGTTGTTGTTGTAAGCTGTGTAGTATTTCTCATTCGGGCTGTTATAGAATGCTGACATCAATGGTAAGAAACAAACGTCAAGCAATATGTAATGTGCTAATAAACCTTGTTAAGGTGTTAGTATGTTTCAATAGGAAGGGTAACCTTGACCGTCACATTTAAACATATTTTTTCCATGAAGGATCCCTTGACAGTAAAGTGGTCTAGACCATCCACCAAGGAGGCAGCATTTCCATGAATTTCAACTGTCAAGTCCATCATATTTTCATACTGATTTGAAATCTTTCATGTTTTGTGCGAATCACCTATTAGTTTTTTTGGCATAATAATCTTTTTGGATGTTTATCTTTATTTTTAATCTTTTTTCTTGTGAAAGTAATCGATGATTTGCACAAAATGCGATGAAATTTCAAATTAGTATAAAAATATGACGGACTTGACAGTTGATATCCATGGGGATACTGCCTCCTTAGAGGAATGTCAAGACCAATTTACTGTCACGGAGTGGCATCATGGGGAAAATATGTATAAATCCGATGGGTAAGGTTACCCTTCCTATTGAAAGATACTAACACCTTAGCAAGGTTTATTATCACATTACATATTGCTTGTTTTTTGTTTATTATCATTGATGTCACCTTCCTTTAAAATTTATATTTAGTAATGATCACTATTTTTACAGTTTGATTAATTGAATGTAGAGTACAACATAAGGATTTTATTCTAAAATCAGTTTTAAAATCATAAAAGTTTAATTTTTTTTTATGTAATCAAGTTTAAAATTTAAAATATTGAGATAGAAACAAAATATAAAACAAAAAGAGAATAAAAAAAGATGAGAGAGAGAATCTAAAAAAAAATTGGATTAGAGAAAAACAAACTTTTAGTTAGTATTATTAAGAATCAATTTAATCTCAAATTCAATTTAGATATAAAATCAGTTTTTTAATATTTTAATAATAATCAAATAACGTTCATATAAAACCCACCCAATTATACTTGCATATCTGGACTTTGAATGTTGCCAAACACTCAAGAAAATAGTTTTTGATGTATAAATTGTAGGAAGTGAGTTGACAGAGTTGTAACTACCATTCTAAACGTTATCTCCAATGTTATTAGCATGTGAAGAAAAATAAGGTAGAGGTGGGTGGTAGACGTACTTAGTGGGGTTAACGGTTAGTTTTAAGATCTATAAATAGTTTTATAATATAAAAAAAGTACACAAAACAAATCAATCCAACACAATTAATCCATTAATGTTTATTTCCTTTATGTTTTGCCATTACTTTGAGACTGTATCACTTTCTTTTATTGCTTTTATCAACCTTAGTTATTAGCTAATCTTGCACTTTCTTTAGTAATTTAGGCACCCAAAACTAAGAAATGGAGTTATTTTGTTAGCATATAGCCTGAACATGAAAATTAAAGCCATGTTTGGATTTGTGGGAATGAGTGAAATAGAGGAAAATGAAATAGAATATTAATAAGTTTAATTCTGATGTTTTTACTACAAACAGTGCATATATTTTTTTTTACACCTCATCTAATACTATTTATTATACTTATTTTTTCTTATCACTTTCTCTTTCTCAATCACACACTATTAAAAAGAATATGTACAGTACCTATACCTCTAAAAAAGGTGTAGGATCATCTTTTTCCTAATAAGTTTCATTGTTTAGTTACGTTAAAAAAAGATGAAATGAGATAGAAGTGGGTTAGATAGATTTCATCTCATCTCACAAAAAATCATCAATTTTCTTCTCCCTAATTTAGGGGATATGAGATGAAATCATCTTTTTTATTATTATTACAATTATGATTTTATTATATTAACGTCATACCTTATATTAACGTCATACCTTAATACACTGCTGCCTCCCTTCTTCATCTTGCAATAAGGATAATTTAAGAAAAATAAAGTTATAACTCTTATCATTCCATCAACTTCCTAAACAATGCAATGATACTTTTATGTCATTTCATTTCATCATATCTCATCTCATTTCATTCTATTCTATTTCATCAATTACTAAATATTCAAGCATAACCTAAAAGTACAGGTTACCTTATTTAATCCGCTAATCAAGAGAAATAGCAAACATAAAGCAAACTAAATAAAGGGGCCTTGGACTTAAACCTACTGAGGAGATAAGAACAACATAAAATTTCTGTGAATATTAAAACGGGTGTTTGATAAACTCAAAAACTATAGATACAATTTGGTTAGTTTTAAAATTTTAACACAAATGTTAAAAACTAACTAGTTTTATTACCTGTGTGACTGCGGGATTTAAAGTTGCAAACCCAAGTGCAGGTTGTCTCAAGTAATAAATTCCTCGAGAGTCCGAGGTCGATCCACAGGGAATTGATGAAGAAAAATTAATTGAGGAAAGAAAAGGATTTGTCACAACACCAAAAGTAATAAAAGATGTTCACAAATGAATTTAAGAACTTGCTTAAGTTAGGAGATCCACTTTTGGTAATAAATTAAAGGTAAGATTATTTTTCTTTATAACTCAATTTAAATCCACATATAACGGAAGTTCCAATCGAAAAATATAACATTCAAAGTTTAATTATATATGCAATCATATTATGATTCCTTTAATTATCTGCCAACATCTGTAAATGAGTTCAAGCATTCATTGTGCCAATCCTATTGTCTACAATAAATCAAGATCTCCATTATACAAAGAAGGCTTCTAAATTGATTGGAAACAAAATATAACACATATAATGTCCATTTGATAATATATCATTTAAGCACAAGAAATAGAATAATCTAACCTTATTTCATTATCAAGAGCTTCACTCTTTCACCCAAGCAAGATGAAGATTTAGTTACTCATAGATAAGAAGAAAGAAAGAGAGAAGAAGAGAAAGATGAACATAGTTTCAATTTAGAATAAGAGAAAATTACAAAAAAAAAAAAATAAACAAGCATAACCATAACTTCTAAAAACTAAGTCTAACACCAAGAGCACCAAATAATCAGCTAATGGTGCCTTTTATAGAGGATTAGGGATACAAAATGACAAGGGAGCTAATTAAGAGTAGGTAGATGAGTAGGTGAATGAGTGGAAAATGCCAAATGGTGAGTTGGTGAGTAGAAAATTATTGAGATTCATTGTCTTTGAAATCATTTAGTGCTGATCTCATGGATGCCATCAGAATAAAGCAAAATGGTCTTCATGAAAGTTGTAGCATTTTGTCTCAGCTTTCCAATGGCACTGAAATCATCCAAAAATTCATCCTACAACCCAAGATATGACCCAATTACTGCAGATTGTTCAGACCCAGTTTCAACACCTCTGTTTTGACTTCCAGACCCAATATCACCTTCAAGTTGTCCGAATGAGCTCTTATGTTCTTCATGAAAGTTGTAGATATGGGTCTTAGCTTTCAACTCTCCAAATTTCAGCCCAAGAAAGTTCCTACAGCTCGAGTTATGCTCTGATTACTATACACTGTTTAGGTTCCAGTCACAAAACTTGTATTCTGAATTCCAAGCCCAATTAGCTCCACTAGATATCTGATTGAGACTTTGAGCTCTCATCAAAGTTGTAGAGCTTTCTCTCAGCTTTCCTACAAGGTAAAATTCATAATTTCTAGACATCTAGAACTCAAGATATGACTAAAATACAGAAACAGTGTAAGACTCAAATAATGCTGAAAAAATCAATTAAGTCCAATTTGAGTCCAATCTTACAAAACATAACCAAGCTTAATCAATTAAATATATGAAGAGTGTAAATGACTAAAAATAAGGATTTATTAATCTATAAAATATGTGATTATCACCGTGCGATGCACGAGTTTGTTAAATTTGATGTGAATAATTTTCTTAAATAAATATTTGTAATTTCATATAATTTAATATTTTTTTTAAAAAATAGATTAATTATTTTTTAATTTATTTATTTCAAGAAAAAAATCATATAACTCATAAAAATTAATGTTATTAATATAAAATATTTGATATATTAGTAGTCTTTCAAGATGTTTGAAAAATTAAAATAATTGGTATAAAAATATTAAACTTGAGGTCATTGATTGCTTGTCTCTAACAATGATATGCTACTTCACAATACTGGATCCTGCATAAAGATTATGTGTTATGGATCAGGATTTTGGGTTAACAATTTATGAGTAACCTGACCTACTAGAATAATACATAAATATTACTGTGCACTATCTTGATGAGTACATCTACTTATTTATTAGGCATAAATCTCTCAAGTATCCTTAATAAATATAAAAGCTAATTATATCCCACATAAACAGAGAAATTAGTTAAAATAGATCACAATCCCTAACGGATTCTAATCCTAAATAACTGCATTTAATATAGACGACACTCATCCTAAAACGCTCCTATAAATGTCATGCTAGGTCTCAAAGGTATGCATCTCCTCTAATATACAGACTGTCCTCATTGTGCATGGTCTAACTTGAGTGTCAGAGTACCTTTTGCAGATACATACTCTCTCACACCACTGTTGCCACTACCGTGCTACAGAGGAGTCCACCTTCAATTACCGTGATGTGCCTACTTCAGGTACCCCTTTAAATCCACTTCAGAACATTGATACTTTCTATGGGGTATGATAAACTTCGATTCCCATCACTATCATCATGGTCACTATCCAAGCAACACAGCCAACTTCCTATGGCTAACATCACGATTCACGATTTGGTTCACTTGAAGATCCAAAAGCTCAAATCTTCAGACAAATCATAGGTCAACTAACTTCTCCGACCGTGAACACCCATGAAATTAATGCAATCATGACACAGTTGGCACCATGGGCGCATATAGGTAAAACCCAATGAGCAATGATTACATTCTCCTCAAACCCGAGCCACAACCTTCCACCACCAAGAAGAGTGCTTCCACGCCACGGCCCCTTTGCCACGCCTTCTGCTCCTCCATCGCCCCTCCTACGTAATGCAGCAAGCCAGCGATGAAGCCAGGCAGTGCGACCTAAACAGAGAAGATAGCAATGGTCGATTGCGACCCAAGGAAAACCTCAAACCGCTATTAATAGCGGATCGAGTTGCTGGGGTCCCTCTACGAGTCGTGCGAGCGTAGAGGATCGAGGTCGGCTGACCCCATGGTTGTTCGCACAAGTGCTCACCATAAGGAAGAAGATAAATGACGACCATAGCTATACTCGACTAGTTATAGCAACCATGGAAACTACTCATAGTGTACTGAGCATAGCATTGAGGGGAGAAGACGAGACTAATCGGGTCTCTAGTTCATTCTACCACTCGTGTGGATATTCAGTGAGAACAGAGGAGGCTGTGGATCATAGTGGAGGCAGATCGTAGCAGCAGCTGACTGGTGAAAGCGTTGTATCGTGGTTGCGACTCTTTGCTCGTGGGTCACAACTATTCTGGTCCCCGCTAGTGCTAACCATTGGTAGTTGGTGGCTATCTAAGAGAAGGCGCACAGAGCCATACAGAGACTCACCTTCACGCCTCCCGGCCTCCACTGCTGTCGTCTGCCTGTCGTCGCTCGTCTTCCAGTTGACTTCGTGCTCTTCGCACAGAGACACATACTTATACTTTAAGGAATCAGTTTGTTTCTTAATCAGATGCAACACATATATGAGAAAGAGGCATAGGTCTATCAGCTCATGGCTTTATGCTTTTCATGTATACCTTTACCACGCCCTTCATCAGTAACTGTAATAGGATCATCTAAGCCAGTACCTCAGCCATGACCTTGAGTCTACAAGTAGTTTGACATGACATAACCCACAAGGTTACCATACCTTGGCGAGGTCCGAGGAAGACAAAGTCGGAAGAGGATCAACTATACATGATGGTCAAATAGAGGAATCCACTTGACCATTGTCCAAGGTCAAAGAGTGCATTCAAGGGTTTTTACCCATACCCTTATGAGTGTGACCTTAACCCATAAACCATCCAAGTTTACCGAGGTTAAACGTATTCTTAAAAAAGTCTTGAAAGACCATCAAGTCGAAAAATGCCTTAAGACTATCTTGAGCTTAATCCTTATGGGATTCGAGGTCTCTTAACTATCTAGGTTAAAGAGGAATAATAACCCATAAAACTCGTTTGAGTGTTTTGATTGCGAGTTATGGGTATATACTCAATCCTCAACACTTGGCCATGACCATTCTATGGTTATGAAATAAAGTGGTAGTGCGGATTACGACATCTGTGGTCCATCATCAGGTATCCATAAAAAAAGTCTTATGTTAAACATTAAAGACCCCAGTTATTGATCACCTTAAATTATACCTAAGCCAAAACGGATTCTAAGTGCCAAAACAATTTGGTGTAGGACCCTAGGTAAGGTTTCGATTGTGAATTATACCTAAGCCAAAAGGGATTCTAAGTGCCAAAACAATTTTGGTGTAGGACCCTAGGTAAGGTTTCAATTGTTAATTATACCTAAGCCAAAAGGGATTCTAAGTGCCAAAAAACTTTTGGTGTAGGACCCTAGGTAAGGTTTCAATTTTAAATTATACCTAAAGTCAAGTGTGATTTTAAGTGCCAAAACGTTTTGGTGTAGGACCCCATACTAAGGCTTCAATTCTAAATTATACCTAAGTCATTTGGGATCCAAATTGCCAAAACATTTTAGGTGTTGGACCTCGGGCTAAGGTTTTGAAATTAAATTCTCCTAAGTCCTTCGAGTGCTCGAAAATATGAGTGCCGGAATCAGTATGGACCATGGAAAAAGAAGTAAACATAAAAACAATTCTAGCTTATTCTACAGACCTCGACTACACCCCGGAACGTCCACTTATGGCCAATTGAAGCATGGACCCTGTTTGGACTACGACGTGTTCACGAGTGTCATGATTAAACACCTCCAGATTAGAGCTCATAACCCTATGGAGAAGCATAGACCACAATTTCAAGTAAAGTACAGATTCTGTCATCCGGGGGCATTAAGACTTGCTACTTCACTATACCAGTAAAGCACCAAGTAAGAGGAAACCATTTTGATCGTAATCCGGGATCATGTCCCACGGGTCAACCTGACACACAGTAATTCACTTGTGGCATGCAGTTGAGACCCCTTGAACTACACATAGGGGCAACATATGAAACACCTCGGAAGGCGGAGTAACAATGTAAGCAGAGCGATCCGACTAGGACCCTGACCTTACACTTCAACTCTAGAGGCATACTATGATACATTACAAACTTCGGCCCTTTGGAAAACATCGTTAGATCCGATGTTAACTGTGACTTAGATCCCTTTGTCCACTGCTTGCCAAGTGCTCATGCTAAACATGGATACCTTGACACTTAGTTGTCTCATCTAAGCGTCAAACTGGGGGCAACTGTTTTGGACTAGGATTTTGGGTTAGCAGTTCAGGAGCAACCCGACCCACCAGAATAATATGCAGATATTACTACGCGCTATCTTGATGAGTATATCTGCCTATTTATTAGGCATAAATCTCTCAATTATCCTTAATGAATATAAAAGTTAATTATATCCCACATAAATAGAGAAATTAATTGAAACGGATCACAATCCATAACAGATTCTAATCCTAAATAAATGCATTTAATACATATGTCACTCATCTTAAAACGCTCCTATAAATGCTATGCTAGGTCTCAAAGGTATGTATCTCCTCTGATATATAGACTGTCCTCATTGTACATGATCTAACTTGAGTGTCAGAGTGCCTTTTGTAGGTACTCATCCCCTCGCACTACCCATGCTATGGAGGAGTCCACCCTCGACCACCGTGATGTGCCTACTTCAGGTACCTCTCTAAATCCACTTCAGAACATTATGCAATATTTTAATACAATTTTTATTTAGTTTCACTTAATTAAAAAATCTAGGGCCTCATCTACCTAATTAAAAAAAATCTGAAGACTGATCTAAATTAAAACAAAAAATAAGGTCTAAAAATAAACATGAAGCATAGTTGGGGATTCATCTACCTAAATTTGAGGATTTTTAACAAAAAGAGCTCATTTTTCTAGCTAAATTTAATGCTCTATCAAAGTTTTCACACTCAGCTAACTACATAATTAAAAATATATAATTAAAAAAAATAATTTTGTTGTTAAATCTTGGAGGGAAAAAAGTTTGCGAATGATTGCCATGTATCTTTGGTGGCTATCTTTTATAATATATATATATATATATATATATATATATATATATATATATATATATATATATATATATATATATATATATATATATATCATTTGCGATAATATATATATATTCTTATCTAATCAATTTTTTAAGTTAAAACTAGTATAGAAAAAAAATCAAAGTTGATTTTGTTGTTTTTCAATTTTATTAATGGCTCCTATTTTTAATCCTAAAATTTGTTTCATTTTTTACACTATCTCTTAATATTTAAATTAAAAGATTGCTTATCTATGTTTTATTTCTCTCTATATATATTTGAATATGGTTATGATCGTAGAATTGGTTTAAGACTAATTTTAATCAAATTAAGAATAAATTAAAACTAGTTACAAAATAACTTGAATTTGTATGACTAGTTTATCTTAAATAGTTTCAAACTAGTTTTGAAGGTTGTCAAAATACATGATATGACTTTTTATAAAAGAGTTTAAGTTTGATTTACTATCAATGTAATTTTTTTTTATACTATTATTGAATCTTGCACTAAGCCACTAACACTTCATACAAACTCCCCTTAAGATTATGCTAAACAAAAAACTAAAAATTTTATGTTTTCCTATCTCCCCCGTTTGGCATAAAAGAAAAAAAGGTATAGGAACCCATCACTGAGTCCTAAACTTGTTGGGATCTAGATTGGTCAGAAAAAAATGAAGAAGATGTGAACTTAGGAATTTGAATGTGTGGGAAATAGGGATAATGTTCCTTCCTAGTAGTCCCTAATAGGACTTCGTCTTCTATTTTCTTCACCATCCACTCCTCAAACATCAAAAACTTGTCCTTGAAATTGTGCAAGGTGGAGTGGATTTCCCAATGGCCAGTATTAAGTTGCCTCACCCTCTTTCTCAACTTCTTGTTTTTTGCCCTCAGTAACTTTATCTCCTCCTTAACAGATTTATATGTTTTCTTCATAGAAGGAGTCTTGGAAGGAGTAGGTTTTGCTTAAGTTGAACCATGATATGTCTCACTACCTTCCATTCGAACACCTTGACCAGCAGCTGGGTCGACCTTACTCACTCCTAGTTCATCATCCAACATATTTAGGAACGAACCAATTGAGATTGGTCCTCTTAGAGTGTCTAGGCACTTAATAGCTGCTATTGAGGCATGAGGTGTCTTTGGGCTTGATTCCCTTTGAGTTATAGGAGCAGTGTCAACATAGATACGAGATGCTTGTCTGGGTGAAGTGTAAATGATTGGTGAATGTGGGTATGGAAGAGACTTCATCATCCTACTATTGAAGAGATTGGGGAGACACAACATTCTCAGTATGCTGAGAGGGTTCATCATCACCAATCTTCTAAGTCCCTCGTTGTGATGATTCTTTATTAGTAGCCTTTTCTTATTCTCCTTCTTCTCTTCCTTGTCCTTCCTCTTCAGGTATCATTCTTCTTCTTGAATCCTAGCAGGTCTAGGAGAGATCAATGGTCCTTCAAGGGTTAAACTCCCTTCTTGAAAGAGTTAGGTAAGAGTCCTTCCTACTGCAACCATTAGATCCACATTAGAGAACTCTACAGTAGGATCCTCTTCAGGCTTTCAGGATTCATCACCATTTTATTCTTGATTTATAGGAGTGGTTGAAGTCTCTTCAGCAGAGTGGAACTCCTCTTGTTCTGGTTGATCAACAAGAAAAGGTTCCCTTTCCAGTTCCTGAGAGAGTTCCCTAAAACCTTGAGAGGGTTCATTCTCTGGGTGAGAAGGTTCATTAACAACCTTCTCACTAACTTCCTTTTCTTTCTTTTTCTTCTTTTTCTGTTCTTCTTCATCTCCAATCTTCTTTTTCTTTCTTTTCTCCTCATCCTTGTTTTTCTTATTATTCTCCTCTTCTTTTGTTTCTCTTTTTCTTTTCTCCTTACTAATTATTTCTTCAATAATATTATCTTCAGAGTCATCTTCTAACTTAACTCTCTCAGTCTCATTTTTTGCTTCTTTCTCATCTATCTTTTTCTTTTTCTTTGTTGGCCTCTTGGATTTGGTTGGATAGTCATGCCTTAATTTATTTTTAGTTCGTATCCTTTATCTTTTGGTTCTCTTTTTTCTAAATGCATTTGCTTTAAATGCTTTTTGGTGAAGACTGACTTTTCCTTATCTTCTTCCTCGTTCTTCAGGTTAACACTAAAGTGTTCGAAAACCTTAGTTAGAAGCATACCATAAGGCAAAATTACATGGTCACCATATCACAGAGATCATGTACTTTAGAATTATAAAATGCAGGTTCAAGGGTTTCCTCTCCTTGATGTAGTACATGGTCACCATATCAGCTTCATGGATTTTCTGAATGTTCCCAATTTTGGAAATTACCGTGAAGCAACAAAGAGAGTGTAAAAGCTTTGTTGTGGCATTCATGTCACTAGCCAGCCTTGACTCTTCATTGGTGAAGAGGGTGTCTATTACTTCCTCGCATGCCCCATCATGCCAGCCATCCTCATGAAAAGCCTTTGTCCCTTTGTTAGGCTTACTAGTGATTGTAGCAAGGGATTCTAAGTCCAGTCTTATTTGAATCCTTTTGACACTGGAGACAATTGCTGGAAGGTGTTTATCAATAGTTGCACTCGCATAGAACTTTCAGCAGAGTGTTAGGTAAACTTTCTCACTGATAGCAAAAAACTCCCCCCTCTCAAGTATGCTCATATGGGGTAATAGATCTCTTCCTTCCATGGCCATCTCCTCGAAGTTTATGCTTTTTCCTGCATCAGTTTTTTTTTCCTTTAAATCATTCAAAAAAAACTTTTGCTTCATTCCTTCTCAGACTTAGGCCCTAAGGACTTCTAAGAGAGTTCTGACTTCTCTTCCCTCTTCTTAGTAAGTGCTTCTTCTTCTTCCTCTTCTAAAATTATTGCTTCCTCAATCCTCGCTTTCTTCTTAGGAGCAGTGCATTTTACAACACCAGACATTACTCTCAGGGAACATCTTCTTTTCATAATAGGGGCTTGAGGCTGGGTTTGAATTTTATGAGAAGGTTCAGGACAAGTTGAGGAAGATGAAGTAGGTTCCTCACTTGAAGTAGGGGATGAAAGAGTGATGATTAGGTTTTTGGTTCTCATGGCTGTATGCTTAACTCTCATTTTATATGGAACTAAATCTGTATGCTGCCTTTTCATAGGATTTGAAAGATCAAAGCAAGTAACAGAGAATAAGAGAGAATGAGAGAGATGATGATAGTATAGAGAGAGCATGAGGATCTTTGGTGAGAATGAGAGGGAATGAAGTAAAGTGGATTATTGTGGTGTTTGAGGGATTTTATAAAGGATAGAAAATAACCATTAATCCTTGTTTTTATCGTTGGAAGGTAGTAAATGCCCCTTGATGAAGAGAGATGATGATTAGTTTTGAAAATTAGTTGTTGGTAAAATTATTATGAAATGACAATTCCAAGTGAGAGGGATGAGAGTGAGAATGTTGGTCCAACTCTCTCACAAACTCTCTGATCAACTTTCTCATCTTCTGACTCTAACTTTCTCATAATTCTCAACAAGTTGCTAAACTCTTAGCAATGTAATCCATAGATAAGAAAAGATATTTTCATGCATTAAAACATCCTTAAACATCAAAATACAATGCAAGAAATTGATCAAATCATTACAGGGTTCAAGATCAAACACTTAAGAGGCATCATATTCAGGTTTTCTCATATAAAACAAAATTTGTCCACACTAAGGGGTTTTGTAAATATATATGCCCATTGATGGTCAATATCAACAAATTTCAGTTCTATATCACCTTTTTGGACATGATCACGAATAAAATTATGCTTTATATCAATGTGCTTTGACCTTGAATGTTGTATAGGATTTTTAGAAAAGTTAATAACATTTATATTATTGTAACATCCCAAATTTAATACCAACAGTATAACCATAATTATACTATAATAATTAGATTCAGGCATGCTACTAACTACTAAAAATATTTTTAACATAATAGTTATATATATACAGAAAATATGAGCCATGATAAAGGTAAATAATACATAACATCTGTATTTTTTCATAAATACACTAGGTGCAAAGTTTGTATAATAAGCCTCTCAAGGCATATACCATAAAAGTTTCAAAAAGATACCAACGTATACCCAAAAACAAATACTAAAATACCAGTAAAGGCTATACTAAGCTCTTAAGCTCCTGTCAGCCTTTTACTTCTTATAAGTTTTCTTCCCTGGAATCATTATAGAAATCACAATACATTGGGTGGGAATTACAAATTCTTAGTAGTTTCCCAATAAAACATATTATCACAATCATTCTAGCTATTTCGGAGAAAAACATAAAGTAAAAACACAATATCTCTAGAAAGGTGGCAAAAGCTAAAACCACTTCCTTTATCTTCCTGAAATAGAATCTCATTTTATAAGTATGTATAGAAAACTCATTTTCACATACACAACTCAAAAAACCATCTCAAGGATAAGTAATTACCTATACAATTACAATGTCATGAATATGTTATGAATAACAACTGCCTATATAATTCCCATGCATATGCCAAAACTATGCCTTATGTTCATGCCTATGCAATAACCTAAAAATGTAATGAATAATGTCATGATACCATTTACAGGAACCTAGTTCCATGGTAATGTCATGATATGCATGAGCCTTGAACAAAACAAAGGAATCCCTCCACAAGTCTTAAACATGCACTAGAACCCAGTTCCAGAAGTCTTCTCTGGGTAGTGACCATATCAACTACTCGACAATAGGGAGGAGTTGCCCGTCCTCACGCTATCATAAGGATAGGATCACCTCTGGTAGTAAGGAATCCATCCTCAACTACCTTCCATATAAGACAACATATATCAAATAGGGAAAATCTCGCCTCAATTATTGTAATAATGAAGGAGAAGAAGTCCATCCTCAACACATCACTGTATTAGGAAGGGACCTGTTCCTCCTCGCCTACCATAGATTATCCATAAATATGAGGATCATATCCTTTTACAATCACAAATATGTAAAATAATGATGCTATTTGCTACAATAATTAACATACCAATTGAATTACATTCATCACAATATCACTTCAATAAATACCCCTACCTCTTGTGTCCTAAAAAAAAGAGTTCAAGAGTTCCTCTCCATTTTTTCCTTCTTCTTCCTCGTCTTTCTCTCTTGTTTCTCTATTTTCTCTTCTTTCCTTGCCTTGTGCAGTGATAACTCCATAAAATGCAGTTATTTGTGCCTCATATTTGTGTTTTCTTTGATTGTTCAAGTCCTCATTGTATGCATATTTGGAAGTTTTATGCTTATATTTCTAATATTCAATTCTGATACATTTCTTATATGATATTGAATAATTTATGCTTATTTTGTTATTGATTAAGTTGATTTGCAATTGTTAATGATTTGGTGATTTCTTTATTATAGGAAGGGCTCCAAACAAGATGATATATGGAGCATTTGAGCCAAAACTGGAAGAGAAAGCCAAAGAAGCATTCTGGCAGCTGATGTTGTGGCGTAGGCATGTTAATGTCGGGGCATGGTGAATCCCCTGCATCTAGACAGAGAGTTACGAAATTTGCATGCCACGGCATGGTGACCTAATTTACAAATGCGTCGCGGCGTAGGCATGTTAATGTCGCGGCATGACTCTATTTTCTGGGCCTATAAATACGATTTTAACAAATTTTTCAGAAAGTTTAGAGAGAGAGTCGTTTTGGGTTTAGAAAAACTGCGACTGGAACTTCATTTCTGGGCAGATTAAAGGCCTAGAGAGCTAAGGTTAGAAGTCATCTTCCTTATAGAGGATGATTCAAGTATAGAAAATCACATCCATGAGCTCCCTTCCTTCTCCCTTAGTTTTCTTCTCTTTCCTTATCCTTTAAGCACTGATTTTGTGTATATTTTTGGGTTCAATGATTAGCTAAGTTGTATTTAGGGATTACTTTGAATCTTTGTATGAATATTGATAATTTTGTATTACTTTGAGTATATATTGATGTTTGATTTTGTTCTTCTATACCTATGCTTAATGCTTGCCCTTGATTGACCATCAATGGTATGATCTTAGTATTTCAAATGAACTAGACATAGGGATTTGTGAATATGGATATGGTATGGTTGATGCATGTTCGATGAGTTCAATTAGCTTGGATAAGTTGATTTGCTAATGGGATAAAAATATACTTCTTAGTCATGCATAGCGGGTGTTAGAGAATAGATTTTAATGAGTAGAGTTTACACTAGTTCTCATGGAAACATAGTGAATTAGGTAAATAAAGCATGATTGATTGCGCTAGACATAGGCTTTTAACAAAAGTAAATTCTCAAGCTAACTTAACTATTCATTAATGTTGCTTATAAGGATTACATAGCATTAATTAAAGTATGATGTGAAAAAGGATTCCCTAAATCTCTAAACCATTATGTTTACTTTCATTTATCGCTTTTCTATCTGTAGATTAGCTTCATTGCATTCTTCCCCTATTTTATATGTTCATGAATAGAATTTAAATAAGTTATTGGTTGATACTTAGCATTGGAAGCCAACATCCTCGTGGGAACGATATCTGACTCCTAGCTATATTACAAGTGCAATCTGTGTACTTGCGGTAAGTAAAAGAACGAACATGCAGCTAAAAGTCGTGTGAGAGATTGAGAGAGTGAGTGAAATGTGAGAAAATATCAAAGCAAAAGTCAAGGAAGATGGCTCATGTGCAACCTTTTGGAGACTTAAGGAACTTTAGTTATTTATTGACATTTTGGATATTTTAGATATTTTGGGATATTTTAAGATATTTTGGGATATTTTAGATATTTTAGATATTTTAGATATTGAGGTATTTTAAGATATTTTGAGATATTTTAGATACTTTACAAGAACTTTATACTTGTTAAGAACACTTAGATTTCACCAAACTAAGTTTTCTAACATTCATAATTAAAATAAATCATAAGATTCATTTCAATACTCATTTCATCATTTTCATAAGTTCCCATATCTACAACTCATTAATTCGGTATTAAAACACTCTACTAATATCCTTAAAAATATCAAACCAGCTCCGTTTATCCTCAAATTTTTACTACATCCTATTCCACATATTTGTGACCTAGAAACAAATTCTCCATATTTTTTTCCATTAACTAAGCAGTTTAAGCCAATTCTGGGGCTAATAATATCTATTTTTCACACATAGTGTTACAACAAATTGACTAAACTTGCTCAAAAAGCCATAAGATTTAACAAACATGTTAAGCAAGTATTAGGATACCACTATAACTATATACAAGTGTAACATATTTTTGATGGTATTATATTTCTCCTCTCCTTTTTAAAATTTTGTCCCCAAAATTTGCTAGATATTCTTTACCTAAGAAATCTGCTTTCCATAAAACTCTTGGACTCATCTGTCTATAATTCGTACAAATCTTTTCGCTAACTAACTCTCTATCTGTTCTATAGGCTCTACTAACTCTAGAGGTATCACTTTATAGGGTGTAGATGTAAATAATTCCTAAGTGAGTTCAGTCATACCAACTAGATCCTCACTAGAAGAATTCCTAATTTCCCTAATTTGCCTAGATGAAGTCATAGTTTCCTGTCCACACAAAACATTACATATTGAGTTGATCAGTCTCAATATCTTGTAATCGTGTAACAATAGCTAATAACATTCCAACCTAAGGCAACTAATGCAATTCAATTCAAACATTTAAAACAAGAGACAAGAAATGCACAAAACATAAAGGAACTCTTAAACATGCCTAAGCATAGTCAGTCTATACCCTGACTCAATATGATGAACTACTCTGATACCATAATGTAACATTCCGAATTTAATTCCAACAGTATAACTATAATTATACCATAGTAATTAGATTCAGGCATGCTACTAACTACTAAAAGCATTTATAACATAATAGTTATGTATATATAGAAAATATGAGCCACGATAAAGGTAAATAATACATAACGTCTATATTTTTTAAAAATACACTAGGTACAAAGTTTGTACAATAACCCTCTCAAGGCATATACTATAAAAGTTTCAAAAAGATACCAACGTATACCCAAAAAGAAATTACTAAAATACCAGTAAAAGCTATACTAAGCTCTCAAGCTCCGGTCAGCCCTTTACTTCTCATAAGTTTTATTCCCTGGAATCATTATGGAAATCACAATACACATGGTGAGAATCACAAATTCTTAGTAGTTTCACAATAAAACATGTCATCACAATCATTCTACCTATTTCGGGGAAAAACATTAATTAAAAACATAATATCTCTAGAAATGTGGCAAAAGCTAAAACCACTTCCTTTCTCTTCCCGAAAAAGAATCTCATTTTATAAGTATGTATAGAAAACTCATTTCCACATATGCAACTCAAAAAACCATCTCAAGGATAAGCAATTGCCCATACAATTGCAATGTCATGAATATGTTATGATTAGCATCAGCCCATACAATTGCCATGCATATGCCAAAATTATGCCTTATGTTCATTCTTATGCAATAGCCTAAAAATATAATGAATAATGTCATAATACCATTTACGGGAACCTAGTTCCATGGTAACGTCATGATATGCATGAGCCTTGAACAAAACAAAGGAATACCTCCATAAGTCTTAAACAAACACTAGAACCCAATTCTATAAGTATTCTCTGGGTAGTGATCTCATCAACTACTCGACAATAGGGAGGAGCTGCTTGTCCTCACACTATCACAAGGATAGGATCACCTCTGATAATAAGGAATCCCTCCTCAACTACCTTCCATATAAGACAACATCTATCAAATAGGGAAGATCCCGCCTCAATTGTCGGAATAATGAGGGAGAAGAAGTCCATCCTCAACTCATCACTATATTAGGGAAGGACATGTTCCTTCTCACCTTCCATAGATTATCCATAAATGTGAGGATCTTATCCTTCAACAATCACAAATATGTAAAACGATGATGCTATTTACTACAATAATTAGCATACCAATTGAATTACATTCATAACAATATCACTTTAATAAATACTCCTACCTCTTGTGTCTTACAAAAAAAAGCTTAAGAGTTCCTCTTTACTTCCTCCTTCTTCTTCCTTGTCTTTCTCTCTTGTTTCTATATTGTCTCTTCTTTCCTTGCCTTGTGCAACCAAAAGCCGTGTGAGAGATTGAGAGAGTAAGTGAATTGTAAGAAAATATCAAAACAAAAGTCAAGGAAGATGGCTCATGTGCAACCTTTGGGAAACTTAAGGAACTTTAGCTATTTATAGACATATTTGATATTTTAGGATATTTTAGATATTTTGGGATATTTTGAGATATTTTACATATTTTGGCATATTTTAGATATTTTAATATATTTTAGATATTTTGGGATATTTTGAGATATTTTAGATATTTTGAGATATGTTAGATATTTTATAAGAACTTTGTACCTGTTAAGAACAGTTAGATTTCACCAAACTAAGTTTCTTAACATCCTTAGGTATTAAAAAAAATCCTAAGATTTATTTCAATACTCCATCATTTTCATAAGTTCCCATATTTACAACTCATTAATTCGATAATAAAACACTAAATCAGTGTCCTTAAAAATACCAAACCAGCTCTGTTTATCCTTAAATTTTAACTACATCCTTTTTCACACATTTGTGACTATCGCGACTGAGATCGCGACAAATAGCAACTTCCAAGATTTTAAAAAATAAAAATGGAGTCGCCACCAATTTTATTTGAATTAGGAAAAAAATTAGAAAAACTTTTCTTAGAAAATAGTCTTTGAAAACCAGATTGGATTCAAAAGTCAGTTATGCATATGGAAGGATGAAAACTTAATCCTACAGCACCCCTAACACACCTTTCCTAAGACGGTACCTTAGGTCAGTTGTGCAAAACTTGATAATTCTAAATATATTTATTTTACTCATCTTAAAAGGACTTTGTAACCCTTTTTTCTTTAAGAAAATAAAGAAAATAGATAACCAAATTGTGAAAATTTAATTTTTGGCTTGACAAAATATAGATTATGCTCTTACATATCCCCAAGTGCAATGTGGAGTTCAAAGTCACATAATTCTTTAAAAAATAATTGTGAGTTAGTTGATTTTAATTTAAAAAAATTTGATTTTGAAAATTTGAATTAACAAGTCGTCATGAATCAGTTATTCATGTTAAGGTTCAAATAGGTAAAGCTCGGCATCACGGTAGAGACGTCACCCATTGCTTGTCAAGTTTATTGCAATTAAATAAAATTTTATAAATTAAATTATATAAAAAAATCACCTTTTTTAGAAATAAGAACCTGACCCAATTACTTAAGTCTTCTCCACAAAATTTCATAACACCCTATAATTTGGTCCAAATAAAGGTAAGCTGCCAAAAAATATGACCCAAAGTAAGAAAAAAAAAATGTTTTGAAAATAGAAAAAAAGTTGAAAACAAAAAAAATATGAAAAAATAGGAAAACATAACAAAGAAATAGGAAAAAAAAACAATAGAATAGAGCACAAACAAGGGGATCACGTGGTGGACTTTGGGCTCATTCACAGTTTGGCTGGCAGAGGCATGGTGGTAAGTCGTGGACGTGGTGGTGGGTGGTTAGCGGTGTAAAACAGTGATGGGGAGTCAGTCATGGTGGATGGCACACACGGAGATGAAGTTGGATGCTGCGGTTAGGGGCATAGGTGGTTTGTTGACGGTGCGTGGATGGGCTTCGAGTGAAGGACAGTCAGATTTTCTGCCTGGGTTCGACTGAGTAGATGGTTCTGGTGATGCGAAACAAAGATGGGGAAGGCTCTATTTTTGTGCACGGAGGACATAAGTTGTGCGTGGCTGGCTTTTTGATGGCTATATAGTGGTGCTGGGACGTGCAGGGTGAAGATGGGTGGCAGAAAAAGAGTTAGGTCGTGGTGGTCACAATTTGGTTGGGTAAGGGCTAGGCCATGGTGGTTATGGTGTTGAGGGTACAATGGGGCTATTCACGATGGTTGGATGGTGGATGCGTGGCAAAGGTGGCCTCATGGTTTGGGTGGTGATGGTTGTTGGTGGGTTGTGGTGGTGATGAAAGTGGGTGGTTCTTTGGTGGTTTATGGGTGGTTGGTTGTTATGGAGGTTGTGGTTGGTGGAGCAAGGTGATGAAGATGGTAAAGGGAGTTATGTGGTGTTGTTATGATGGAGAAATGATGGTGTTGGTGAAGTTGTGGTGCGTAGTAGAAAACGAGTTGGGTGACGATGAGTAAGGGCTCTTGTGAGAGTTAAGGTTGATGGTGGTGAAGATGAAGGGTGGAGTGATGAATATGTGAAAAATAGAGGGTGGAGATGTGTTGAAGATGAGTGATGGTTGTAGAGATGAAGGGTGGAGTTATAAGAATGATGAATGTGGGGAAGAGGAATGAATATGTCCCCTTGGTGAATGGGGTCAGAATCAAAGATCAAGGGGTTAAGAGTGTGTGTGATGTGAGTAAGTGAGTTGGTCAAGATCAATGTAGTGTAGGGAGAGAGGTGAGATATGTGAGTAGTGTGTGTGTATGCAACAGTGCAAGTAGTGGCATTGTGTGTATTACAGTACAATAGTGAAAGTGAGTGGGGAGCAAATAACGTTGTCCCCTCAGTTGTGTGTGCTGCAACAATGTAGTGGTGGTGCCGTGTAGTGCATGACCAAAAAAAGAAAAAAACAAAGGCCAAGAGAAAGAAAAACTGGTTTTCACCCACAAAAGAAAAATAACCAAATAACAAGCTTTACGTTACTATTTTTTTATTTTTTATTTATTTATTATTTTTTTCTCTTTTTTTTGTTCTTTTTTGTTTTTTTTTAAACTAGGCTAAGGTGGGCTTATGTATTTGGGCCAAGAGAAAAGGTCCAGAGGACAACAATTATATATATATATATATATATATAATTTTTATTTTGGGAGCCCAGTCAAAATTGGGTGTTCACAGTTACCCTTATTTACTTGTTACTTACTAGATAAAAAGAAAATAAATGATTTTTTAATATTATTGTTGTAAGAAACGAATAAAGACATGAACTTCAATTTTGTCTAACAATGCATAAGATGATAAATGCAAAACAATGTGAGAACAATAAAATGCGCAGAGTCGATGCGCTCAAAAGGAAATGACAGGAAATTAAACTGCATGGAGCCGATGTGCTTAAAGTAAATGACAGAAACTTAACAGGCAAGGAGCCGGTGCACTCAAAATAAAATGACAGGAAATTAAAATGCATGGAGTCGATGCATTCAAAAATAAATGACAGAAATTTAAATTGCATAGAGTCGATTCGCTCAAAGAAAATGACATGAAATTAAATTGCATGAAGCCGATATGCTCAAAAGAAATGACATGAATTCAAAATGCAAGGAGCCGAAGCGCTCAAAAGAATTGACAAGAATTTAAAAATGCAAGGAGTCGATGCTCTAAAAAAAATTGACAGGAATTTAAAATGCATGAAGCTGATGCGCTCAAAATAAATAATAGAAAACATTTGTGCTAGTTAAACATGGAATTAAAATCCATTTCTTTTCTCTATTTTTTTTAACATTTTTTTCATTTATATTTCAAAAGTCACTTGAACCAAATGACGATTTTGAAAAGCTTTAACTAATCAAACTCTTGTTTACGTGTTCCTTTTCATCTAACCCTTTGATCGACTTGCAATCCTCTTTATTTTTTCTTCTTCATTTCTTTATTCTTTTTTTTTCGACCCCCTTTGTTCTTCTTGGCAATTAAAGTTTATATGGCTTGTATTGTAATCATTTCCAACAAATGCCTCATTGTAATTTGTACTTTAAGCTACTGAGATCTTTTAATCCAACTCAATCATTGACAGATTGCTGTAGAATTGTCAAATCAAACTGTTGACCTTAATTTTTTTTTATTTGAGACATAACTTAATGAGTAAACATACATTCATGAATGGATAGAAATTTGTTGAATGGACAAACTTCCTTTTATTACTTTACATGAACTTTTAGTAAGACACATACTTGAAAGATGAAAGCCTACAAACCAAAGAAAATCTCAAAGGATAAGAAAAATTTGCCCCACTATTAGTTCTTTGTTCCTCATTCAATTGATTCCCTACAACAACTTGATAATTCAACCACTGTCTCTATTGCTACTTCATTCAACACATCTTCTCCTTTAATCCTCCAGAAAATTTGCCCAAAAACTTTATGTGAAAATCGGCAAGTGCATCGAATCACAAAAGTAATAAAAAGTGAGTAAGAGTATAGTCCCACGAGGATTAAGTTATTAATTAATAAATTCGCTGAAAGTGACATTATTTAAGCTAACAAAGAAAGAGAGTTGGTTGCAAAATTTAATTAAAAAGAAATATAAGTAAGCAAAGCAATAAATCAAAGGCGTGAAAAACAATGGTATTAAGTCATTAGGGTTCAGACTTCACATGAACTCTTTAAATACACATTCAAATATTGATTTTATCATGTTCTATTTCAATGATTTATACTCAATTCTCAAAATTTATTAATACACAATCCCTTAGTATATTAATCCTCTTGCACTATTTGGAATTAACTAATCTCATAGTCTAATCCCAAATAGAAAGACATTATCAAGAATGAGAGAATTAAAAGAAAGACCACATAACCCACATTGTCTATTCCTAGCGATTGCAGAAATTATGGTGTTTATCACATGTTCAAGGTTCATGAAATTTTTCTCAAATCATACATTAACCCAAAAGATCATTCCTAAATTGGCCAGATTTAGAAGAACATTAAGAATAGAGATAAACATGCAAATCATGAAATAGAAACATAAATTAAACCTATAAAAGAAGTTACATCATCAAAGTATCAAGATCCATCATCCTCCTAACAAAAGAGGTTTAGTTACACATAGAAAAAGAAGAACACAAAGGGAAGAATATGACAAACTCCATTGTAGAATGGTGGAAAGGTTGAAAACAATTCCTAATCTTCAAGCCTAATTGTGCCCACACCATATTAGGGTTTGTGCCTCTTGATGGCTGCTGTGTTCTGTCGAAGTGTGTCAGCATATGTTTAATTTGGCGTAACTTTTCTATTTATAGAAGAGTTAATGCTATTATTTACGCATTTAGCGCTCAGACGTTGGGTTTACAACACTCAAGCTCTGGCCCAATATGAAAACATGGGCTGTATATGCTCACGCTCAAGCGCTCAACTCCTAGCGCTCAAGCGTTGGGACACTAAAAAGAATTCTTCTGCGCTCTTTGCACGTTGAAGCAGTGGACACCCAGTGCTTAAGCGCTAGGCTATTAAATGGATTTTCTTCTTTTTTATTGCTTGCTCATTCGATCCATCTTCTCCATGTGCAATTACCTAACAAAAACATATAAAAACACGTAATAAGAATATAATTAAAATACTAAAAATATAACATGACTTGAGAATAAAACTCAATGAAAGAGATTAAAAGAGGATGAAAACCCAAGATTTTGAACTGTAAAAATATGAATTTTTGCAGGTTCATCACTCCCCCAAACTTAAGATTTTGCTTGTCCTCAAGCAAAAGAAAAACAAAAACAAAACAAAAAGACTAAACAAAGAAAAACTCAAAACACAAAGACTCAAACATGGCAATATTGATTATTGAAAATCATTCATATCCTCAGAAAGTGCTTCATAATCTAACTTCAAGTGTCACACATGCATAATCCATTTATCATATCATCTCTCATATGCAAATCTTATGCAAAAAATGACTTCCCAAAACTATGAATAAAAGACCTAATCTCTTCATAGAGTGCAAACCCAGATAGGTTCATAAAACTACAAATGCACATCAAATCCACATTCATAGGGTTGTTCTTCATCTTTCTCTCCACTGATGTAAACAACACATAACTAAATATCAAAAGGGTCTTTTAAAGCTTTTAATGTAAAGCCAAGGGTAAGGGTTAAGAAAGAAGGGATATGATAATGAAAGCAAAAATTGAGATACGTAATTATGCATATTTCAAAATTCAAGCCACAGAATGTAGAACAAGTGCAAAATGGAGCAGAAGAATCAACACTTTATTCATCCTTTTTTTCTTTTTCTTTTTTTTTTCATCAACCTCCACCCCAAACTTATTTCTTCGCATAACTTTGGGTGAACTTTTTTTTTGAATTTTTTTCTAGCTCCATAAGTACTCCATGTACAAAAATAACGAAAGCTTAAATAATAAAATAACACATGATATGCACTCAACAAAGATTATATAAGAGATGATTTTTTTATGTGGGTATCAGAAAGGTAAATGTGGGTAAAGAAAAGAAATAGAGGCCAAACAATATCAAGGTTGCAAAAACGGACCTAAGGATATACTATATTTATAGGTTGGCTTAAAATGCTCAAACAATTCAAAGAATGCCCTTATCATTTCCTTAATCATGCACTACTTAGGATTTCGCCTTAAGAGAAAATCTAACAACTTCTAGATGCAAATCATCTACACACATGCATTCTCATAAACTTTCTCTAAGCCTGACATGCAATTAAATTCCAAGGTCTATAAAAAATGAAGATGGTAAGAACATCCATACACAATTGAAACAATAGAGATAAACATAACTCATGGATTCTCATGTGATATCCCAAAAAATTAAATCAGTTCACAATTTATGCAATCATTGGATATTCAATTCAACACACCGGCATGCACAGTTTCAACCCAATGACTTAAAACACAAAATGGGTGATGATGACAAAATAAAATAAAAAAGAACAAAAAAAATATGAAAGAAAGGAAAAGAAAAACTCGTTTTGGCGGCTGACAACTATATACATCTCCTTACAAAGGCTTTGAACTCAGGGAGGCACCTAAGCTGACTCAACAATACCTTCAAAACAAAAACATAAATATTTTGTTAATTAATAAAATAAAGAAATAACAAAAAAAATCAAAACCAAAATAATAAAATAGTAAAGAAAAGGAAAAGAAAATTTGGGTTGCCTCCCAAAAAATGCTTGTTTAACGTCATTAGCTTGATGTTGCTTTTTATTTACGGTGGCTTGAAACAGGAGAAATAGGATGACACATTTCTTTTGTCAGATCTTTGCCTCCGTACTTGGTCAATGGTCTCAGAATTACCTACAAAAGCATTTTGAACGTAACCCGTGCTGAATTGTCCTATCTGCAATGAATCAGAGGAAACAGGAAGATCTTTTGCTATTCTAGCAATCTTTGACATAGGAGGACCTTTCTCCTTTTCATCAACCATCTTGAAAGTGGAAGAGCTAGCATTAACTAATGAAGTGCTCTTATAAATCAAATCATGTTGAGCTTTACTTTGAATGTAATTGACGGGGGCATAGAGATTTGATGTCGGTGCAGATTTATCAAAAATATTAATAGCCACCTAATCATCATCTACCCTCAAAATGAGCTCATCTCTTGGTACATCAATCAATGCTGATGAAGCTAAGAACGGTCTTCCAAGAATGAGGGGAATATCAACATCCTCGTTCATATCTAGAATCATAAAAATCAGTTAGGAAAATAAATTTGTCCACATTTACTAACAAATCATCAACTATACCATATGGATGTTTAATTGACCGATCAGCTAATTGAAGAGACATTGTAGTTGGCTTCACTTTTCAATTCCCAGCTTGTGAAGGATGGACAATGTCATTAAATTAATGCTAGCTCATAGATCACACAGAGCTTTATCAACATTCAACTTCCCAGTGGTACAAGGGATGTTAAAACTGTAATTGGACATATGCCTTTGAGGATTTTGTTTTGATGATAACAAACGTGAAGACTAAAATGAAGATGATAGAAAGACCAAGTCCAAGATCGCATAAGAATAGCTTTAGGACTTAGGATCTTTTTTGTACGGAGCTCACTCTAATATCTCTCAGTTTTGAAAGAAAAATAAGTTTAGTTTAATCAAGTGTTTTTGAAATAAATCAGTTTCTATTGTTTTATTCAAACAAAGATTATTCTATTTGAATAAACCTTTCCACAAGCTTCTGTTTTAACAGCCTTATTCGAATAAGGCTCATGTTATTCGAATAATGTCTTTCAGCTCTCTTCTGTTTTCTAAAATGGCATTCGAATAAACATCTAAGCTATTCGAATAATAGTTTTTAAAGCCTCTATTTTTCTTAATATGATATTCGAATAAACCAAGTGTTTATTCGAATAACAGGACCTCCAGAAAGGCTGCTCTCAAAAGAGTTATTCGAATAACTCAATAGTTATTCGAATAAACTCAATTTTCCAGAACTGCTTGTTAAAAGAGTTATTCGAATAGACTTAAAGTCATTCGAATAACCCATATCAGCTGGCCCTTTACAAAGTCTTCACAAACAGTGTTATTCGAATAAAGTTTCATTAATTCGAATAAACACGGTTATTACGAATTCTGATATTGAAACAAGTTTTTGAAATATTGAGTATTAATCACCCCCTAACAACCATTTCTTTGATTTCTCTCTATAAATAGAAGCCTTGGGTCCTGTCTAAACTGGCCTGACACTCTGAATTATTTTCTACTTACTCTATTCTATGAAATTATTTTCTACGCTCTATTTTCGATTAAAACTTTGAGATATTTTTGTGAGAGCTCCATTAGCACTTTAATTTGTTAATTTACTCTGAGTGAGAGTTTTTCTTCTTTATCTATTTCTCTGATTTTTGTATTGAGGGTGAGGTATCCTTCTAAGGTTTGTATTGAGGGTGAGGTATTCCTCTAAGGTTTGTGTAAGGGTGAGGTATCCCTCTAAGGTTTGTGTAAGGGTGAGGTATCTCTGCAGGCTGAGGCTTTAGCACAAGGGTAGAGTTTTTCTATGTGTGAAAAGTGCTTTATTGTGTAACGGTTGCAAGCACCTATTGAAGCTTGTATACATAGTGAAAATCTCGGACATTGTTTTGAGGACTGGACATAGACCACAAGTGGGTTAGTGGTCGAATCAGGATAAATATTATGCCCGCTTCTTTCTTCTTAATCTCTTTACTTTATGCAATTTTATTTTATTGCACATTTATTTTCTGTTGTTCTTAAATTTTCCTTTCTTCATCTCGTTTCTTCTATACATTTATTTAATAAGTTTTAATATTTGTATTTTAATTAAAAGAGGTTTTGCGAAAAATTTTATACTCAATTCACCCCTCTCTTGAGTACTGGAAGCCACTTGGTAACAAGTGGTATCAGAGCTAGACTCTTGTATAAAGAGCTTAGCAGCTTCAAGAGAACATGGCTTCTTCAAATGATTTTTCAGAAGCAACTTCTATAAATCGACCACCCTTTTTCAATGGGGATAGTTATGCATATTGGAAGGAAAGAATGAAAATCTTTATCGAGGCTATTGATCTAGATGTGTGGGATGCTGTCGAAAACGGCGCATTTATACCTACACGAGTTGTTGATGGTGTAAAAACCGAGACACCTAGAAATGACTGGTCTAAAGATGATAAAAGAAAAGTTCAATATAACTTGATAGCCAAAAACATCATTACCACTGCTTTGGGGTATGATGAATTTTTTAGAATTTCAAATTGTAAAACTACTAAAGAAATGTGAGACACTTTACAAGTTACTCATGAGGGTACTAGTGAAGTAAAGAGATCGAGAATAAATTCTCTTACTCGCGAATATGAATTGTTTAGAATGAACCATGCTGAAAGCATTCAGGAAATGCAAAAGAGGCTCACCCACATTGTAAATCATCTTGCATCATTAGGAAAGAATTTTTCTAACGAAGATTTAATTAACAAAGTGTTGAGATGTTTAAGCAGGATTTGGCAGCCTAAGGTGACAGCTATATCTGAATCAAGAGACTTGTCAACAATGACATTAGCTATGCTTTTTGGAAAACTTCAAGAGCATGAATTAGAACTCAACAGGCTTGACTTAAGTGAAGAAAATGATAAGAAAAATAAAGATATTGCACTTAAAACCACTTTCTCAACTAATGATAGTGATGGTGATAATGATGATGGAGAAGGCACAGAAATAAATGAAGAAAACCTTAGTCTTTTTGTAAGGAAATTTAGAAAATTTCTCAGGAAAAATGGAACTCAAAGAAAAATGTCATCAATTCTAACTTGCTACGAGTGTGGTAAAATTGGACACATGAAGATGGAGTGCCCAACTTTCGAAAAGAAAATGGGGAAAGTTGAAAAGAAACCCTTCAAGGAAAGAAAGGGAAGAAGAGCCTACATAGCATGGGATGACAATGACATGGACTCAACTGATAGTTCAGATGGCGAAGACGCCCATCTATGTCTTATGGCCAAAGGAGAAGAAGAAGAAGAAAGCGACAATGAGGTAATTTCTAACTTTGACTTATCTCCTTCTTATGATGAGTTACAAGATGCTTTGAAGAATTGCATGACAAATCTTTAAAACTCACAAAACAAATTTCTTCCTCCAAGAAAATAATCTTTTCTCTAGAAAATCTAATTCTTATTTTAAATAAAGAGATTGAAGAATTAAAAATTGAAAATGAAAATTTGGGAATTATCGATACATGCTCATCTCATTCCTCATATGCTTCTACTTCTTCGTCTTGTCCTTCATGTCATTTGCTTGAAAAAGAAATTGAAGATTTAAAGAACACTCTTGCTAAATTCACCTTTGGAAGAGATAATCTAAATATCATATTAGGAAAATAAAGGGTTGTTTTTGAAAAAGCTGAAATTGGTTATAACCCAAAAAATCAGCATAAATCTTATAAAAATTTCTTGGTTAATTCTAGTATTTCATGTAATCCTTTTATTAAATGTTTCTATTGTGGAAAGAAAGGACATAGTGCATCAACATGCAATACAAGGAAAAACATTAATACAAAAATTGGAACTAAAATGGTATGGGTTGCTAAAGGTACAATACCCATAACTAACACACAAGGACCCAAAAAGATTTGGGTACCAAAAATCAAAAATTGAAATGTGTTGTAGGTGTGCTTGAAGACCAAGAGCTGACTTTAGCATTTTAAAAATGACTACTACAAGCACAAGATCGAAAATAATTCCAAGCTCTCCTCCTTGTTTTTATGAAGTTTGGACTTGCAATCTTTGATAAAAATATCCCATAATGTATTCTGTAAGTACACTATCTTTGGGTAAGCTTTTCTTTCTTAATTTCCATCTCTGAACGTGCTTAGTAATATATTTCTGATAAGCTTATTCGAATAAACCTATGGTCATCCAAATAAAACTCAACCAATTGCTCATATCTATGTGTTGCACATAAGTTCTATTCGAATACCACTCAATTTATTCGAATAATCTAAGCCCAGCAACCACAGTCTTTTTATTTGATATCTGTTCTATTCGAATAACTCAGTAGTTATTCGAATACCATAGCCTTTGAACGTGCTTTGTAATGCCTTTCTGATAAGTCTATTCGAATAACCTTGTGGGTATTCGAATAACCATATTTCAGCCTTGCATATTTCATGTTTTATAAACTAGTCTATTCGAATAGCTCAGTAGTTATTCGAATAAACGTCTGGAAATTGGTTACGACGTTTGAGTTACCTTGTTATATACATATACATATGTATATATACATATATATATATATATATATATATATATATATATATATGTATATATATATATATATATGTATATACATATATATATATATATATATATATATATATATACATATATATATATGTATATACATATATATATATATATATACATATATCATCTATGCTCCTTTTTTATTGAATGCTCAACTAAATGTAATTGGCCAAATTTGACTCTATGAATGACATGTTTTTTATGGAATACATCTTATTTCTTTTGAGCCTATATTTTATGCCTTAAATGAAAATCACATGATGCACTTAACTGCTTTTTTCTTAGCTTGCTCTTGCCCCTTCATTTTCACAAGAATATTTTTTTATGATAAATTCTCTGTAATGCAAATGCTTAACCAAATGTAATTGGCTACTGCTTTTATAAATATATGAACATAGTAACAAGTGCAACAAGTGGTATCAAACAAGTGGTTACTTGGCCAAATTAATTAATGAAATATCTTTTGCCCTTATGAACTCATTTTCTGTTTTGCCTTATTATTTTGAATGCTTATTGGCTTATGAGTTTGACTAACCTCTATGGATCCAAAAATTAATGGATACCAAAAAAAAAAATACTTTGATTTGTTTTTGTAGGGTTATAACTATCTCAAGGAAACTCTTAAATGAAAAAGATTATTCAACTTGAGGGAAATGAATGAAGAAGACATGAAGAGACTTTCTTCAAGTACATTGAAATGAAATACTCAATGGAAGAAAGCTCAAGAAGACCAATAAATGAAGAATATACTAAAGTAGCATCACTCTATTCCTAACACAATAAGTATCTCTATTCCCAAGCTATTATGGTATTTTATATGCTATAAATTATAAGATACTTGTTGATAAATTGATCTTAAATGACTAAATATTTCTTCTTACATGAGTAGTATGCTTAGCATTGACAATGTGCCAAATTAGATATTAACTTGCTAATGTTGTCATTGCATATAGGGTAAATAAAGTTAATTCTATACAATGCTCTGATCCCTATAGCATATTTTATCAAAGTAAAATGTTTAATATCTATGATTCTCTTGATATATGGCAGATTTATAAGAAATTGATAACAAGTGGTAAATGTTTTACATTTTGATAACAAGTGGTATCAAATATAAGTAATTCTCTTGGTAAATGTAATGACTGTTTTGATGATAATACAATGCAATTAGTTGATTAATGATTGAATATATCTTTGCTAATGTGATGAATATTGTGTTTATCTTGCTAAAATTATAAAATTAGACTCTGTTACTATTCTGGTATGCTATGAATGAAAATATTTTGTTGGAATGGAATATACTCTGTTTAGCTTTATGCTTTATCTTGCCCCATTTTTTGATCATGACAAAAAGGGGAGAAAAAGCTTGAATTCTTTGTTTGAGAAAAGTCAAGGGGAAGAAAAAGTAAAAGTCCGGTAAGACAAAAATGGAAATTGGATTCCAAAAGTAAGGGGGAGCTACTGTGCACATCTCTGATATACATCACCTCTTATGAAAAGAGGGGGAGTAAGTATCTCTAAATGACCTAGTGAATTCTAATTTATATGAACTAATTCTTTTCTCAAATGTTAGTTTGTCATCATCAAAAAGGGGAGAATGTAATTGGACATATGCCTTTGAGGATTTTATTTTGATGATAACAAACGTGAAGACTAAAATGAAGATGATAGAAAGACCAAGTCCAAGATCGCATAAGAATAGCTTTAGGACTTATGATCTTTTTTGTATGGAGCTCACTCTAATATCTCTCAGTTTTGAAAGAAAAATAAGTTTAGTTTAATCAAGTGTTTTTGAAATAAATCAGTTTCTATTGTTTTATTCTAACAAAGATTATTCTATTTGAATAAACCTTTCCACGAGCTTCTGTTTTAACAGCCTTATTTGAATAAGGCTCCTGCTATTCGAATAATGTCTTTCAGCTCTCTTCTGTTTTCTAAAATGGTATTCGAATAAACATTTAAGCTATTCGAATAATAGTTTTTATAGCCTCTATTTTTCTTAATATGATATTCGAATAAACCAAGTGTTTATTCGAATAACAGTACCTCCAGAAAAGTTCTCTCAAAAGAGTTATTCGAATAACTCAGTAGTTATTCGAATAAACTCAGTTTTCCAGAACTGCTTGTTAAAAGAGTTATTCGAATGGACTTAAAGTCATTCGAATAACCCATATCAGCTGGCCCTTTACAAAGTCTTCACAAACAGTGTTATTCGAATAAAGTTTCATTTATTCGAATAAACACAGTTATTACGAATTCTGGTATGGAAACAAGTTTTTGAAATATTGAGTATTAATCACCCCCCAACGGCCATTTCTTTGATTTCTCTCTATAAATAGAAGCCTTGGGTCCTCTCTAAACTGGCCTGACACTCTGAATTATTTTCTACTAACTCTATTATGTGAAAATATTTTCTATGCTCTATTTTCGATTAAAACTTTGAGATATTTCTGTGAGAGCTCTATTAGCACTTCAATTTGTTAATTTACTCTGAGTGAGAGTTTCTCTTCTTTATCTATTTCTCTGATATTCTGTATTAAGGGTGAGGTATCCCTCTAAAGTTTGTATTGAGGGTGAGGTATCCCTCTAAGGTTTGTGTAAGGGTGAGGTATCCCTGCAAGCTGAGGCTTTAGCACAAGGGTAGAGTTTCCCTGTGTGTGAAAAGTGCTTTATTGTGTAACGGTTGCAAGCACCTATTGAAGCTTATATACATAGTGAAAATCTTGGACATTGTTTTAAGGACTGGACGTAGACCACAAGTGGGTTAGTGGTCGAATCAGGATAAATATTGTGCCTGCTTCTCTCTTCTTAATCTCTTTACTTTGCACAATTTTATTTCATTGCACATTTATTTTTTGCTATTCTTAAATTTTTCTTTCTTCATCTCGTTTCTTCTGTACATTTATTTAATAAGTTTCAATATTAGAATTTTAATTAAAAGAGGTTTTACGAAAAATTTTGTACTCAATTCACCCCCCTCTTGAGTATTGGAAGCCACTTGGTAACAAAAACTTCCAAGATCCCTTAACTTGGGTGGTAGCTTCCTCTGGAAAATGGAACTACACTCTTCAGTAAGAGTTACAGTCTCATCTTCTTCTAATTTTCTCTTCTTAGACAGCAAGTCCTTCATGAATCTAGCATAAGAAGGCATCTGCTCAAGTGCCTCAACAAAATGAATATTTATTTGTAATTTCTTAAACACATACAGGAACTTTGAGAATTGTCTTTCTTGCTTCTCCTGAGTGTCTTTCTTCAACTGCTGAGGGAAGGGAAGCCTAACATACATAGAAAGATCAATAGGTTTTTTCTACTCACGTTCCTTCTTTTTTCTCCACCACTTTGGTAACCCCTCTTTAGTTTTTTCCTTCTCAATCTCATCTCCCTCATTACCAGCTTGCATTGAGATATCTTGAATTGAGGCATCTTTAATGATGATATCATATTTTCTTTTTTCAGCTCCTGAAGAACTAGGTGCTACTTTAGCACTTTCTTCTAACTGCTTACCACTTCTCAAGGTGATTGCATGACATTGCTCTTTTGGATTTACCACAGTACCACTTGGAAGACTACCTTGAAGTTTCTCTATGAGATGTCTAGCTATTTGTCCTACCTGATTTTTTAGACTTCTGATGGTTGCCTCATGATTTTTAAAATTAGCCCTCGTCTCCTCTATAAAAGTGCTGGTACTAAGAACAAGTTTCTCTACAATACTTTTAAGATTAGATAACTTATCTGGTGAAGGTTGAGAAGATGAAGAAGACTGAGGTTGATGTAGTGGAGGTGGTGGTGGTCTCAATATATTCCGGTTGCTCTATGAAAAATGTGGATGATTTCTCCATCCCAAATTGTATGTGCTGGAATATGGGTTACCTTGTGGTCTCGAACGATTTCTAATATAATTTACCTGCTCTTGAGGAATGAAACCAGAGTTGCTTGTCTCACATCCACCATTAGCATGGTTACCTCCATAGAAATCACAAATGAGAGCCTGATGGTTCACTGAATTCATTTGTAAATTCCCAACTTGCTTGGTAAGGATGGCTAACTGTTGCGTCATACTTTTATTATGAGCAAGTAAGGCATCAAGAGTACCAAACTCTATAACTCCCTGCTTGACTACTGCTCTTCCACTAGGCAACTGATATTCATTAGTAGCGATAGTCTTAAACAATTTCTGAGCTTTTTCCGGAGTCTTAGTATTCAAAGATCCATTTGCAGATGCGTCCACCATAAGTCTTGTGGAATGATTTAAAGCATTATAAAAGATTTGCACTTGCTGCCAAACTTTGAAGGCTTGATGAGGTCATTGCCTAAGCAGTTCCTTAAATCTTTCTCACGCTTCATAGAGAAATTCTCCTTGATTTTGAGTAAAGTAAGCAATCTCACTCCTTATCTTCATAAACATTAATGGAAGGAAATACCGAGTAAGGAACTTACTAACCAAATCATCCAAAGTGGAGATGCTTCCTTGAGGCTGGGCTTAGAACCAGCTCTTGGCTTTATCTCTCAAAGAAAATGGAAAAAGTCGTAATCGTATGACATTATCACTAGCTCCATTATATTTGATGGTATCACAGAGTTACAAGAAATTAGCAATGTACAAGTTTGGATCTTCTGCCTGACCTCCCCCAAACTGATTTAATCATGTTCTATTTCAATGATTTATGGTCAACTCCCAAAATTTATTAATACCCAATCCCTTGGTATATTAATCCTCTTACACTATTTGGAATTAACTAATCCCTTAGTCTAACCCCAAATAGAAAGGCATTATCAAGAACGAGAGAATTAAAAGAAAGACCACATAACTCACAATGTATATTCCTAGCGATTGCAGAAATGATGGTGTTTATCATATATTCAAGGTTCATGCAAATTTTCTCAAATCATACATTAACCCAAAAAATCATTCCCAAATTAGTCAGATTTAGAAAAATATTAAAAATAGAGATAAACACATAAATCATGAAATAGAAACATAAATTAAACCCATAAAAGAAGTTACATCATCAAAGTATCAAGATCCATCATCCCCTTAACAAAAGAGGTTTAGTTACACATGAAAAAAGAAGAACACAAAGGAAAAAATATGACAAACTCCATTATAGAAAGGTGGAAAGGTTGAAAACAATTCATAATCTTCAAGCCTAATTGCGCCCACACCACATTAGGATTTGTGCTTCTTGACGGCTGTTGCATTCTATCCAAGTGTGTCAGCGAATATTCAATTTGGTGTAACTTTTCTATTTATAGAAGAGTTAATGTTGCTGTTTACGCGTTCAACGCTTAGGCGTTGGGTTTACAACGCTCAAGCACTGGCCCAATATGAAAGGATGGGCTGTATATGCTCTACGCGCTCAAGCGATCAACTCCCGGCACTCAGGCGCTGGGACACTATAAGGAATTCTTCTGCGCACTTTGCGCGGTCAAGAGGTGGACACCAAATACTCAAGCATTAGGCTATTGAATAGATTTTCTTCTTTTTTCTTGCTTGCTCATTCGGGCCATCTTCTTCATGTGCAATTACCTAACAAAAACATATAAAAACATGTAAAAACATAATTAAAATACTAAAAATATAACAAGACTTGAGAATAAAACTCAATCAAAGAGATTAAAAGAAAATGAAAATCCAATATTTTGAACTGTAAAAATATGAATTTTTGCAGGTTCATCACCCAGTATGATCAATTGAAGACAAACAAAAATTGCCCCAGTGAAACCAATCGAATGCAAATAAAAATTTGCTCCAATGTAGCCAATCAACTGCAAATAAAAATTGCCACAATTTGGGTGAACCCTTCAAGGATTTTCAGGACAACTTTCTCTGAGCTTTTACCTATTTGTTTTTTCTATCTTTTGCTTAGACTGCCCTTTCAGGTTTTTAGCCTAACGGTTCCTTTTCCACTTTTTTTTAATTGCTTTAACTTTTGCTTAGGTCGCCCTCTCAGTTTTTCAATCTAACGAGCTTTTTTTCTTTTTCTCTTTAGGCATAGAATCTCTTGACAACATCAGTGTTTATGGGCCTTGGCAATTCTTTTTCATCCATATTCTACAAAATTAATGCTCCTCCAAAGAGTGTCTGCTTATAACGACCTTCATAACTCGGAGTCCATTTTCCTCTGGGAATCTTCTTCAAAACCAAATCTCTTGAACAAAATTCTATGGGACAAACTTTCTTGTTAAAGGCCCTGGTTATTCTGCTTTAATACAATTGTTCATGACAAATAGCTACTAGTCTTTTCTCTTCTATCATATTCAACTGCTCATATCGAGTCTTCACTGACGAGCGCCGAACTCAGTCAAAATTATAACCGAAGTTATTACCTAAATTTGCAGTATAGTGAACAACACCGGATCGTCTCCTCAAGGATTGTAAATGTAATTTAATCAAATTAAGTTAAGTTAAAAAAAAGGGGTTTTGATGGTTCAAGGATCACAGTGATAAGATTTAAAAAGAAATAACAATTAGAAGAACAGTCAATTCAGAGATTGGGTGGATTCAATCATACACCTTTCAACAAATACTTGAAACACATTTGAATGGTTAACTTGGATCTAACCGAGATCTCTGCATCAGATCCAGAATTCATACTAGACGATCGTCCAGAATTCAATTGACAAGTGATAAACACAAATCTGCAATCGCACTATTCATCTAGATATATGTCAATTTAAGCACTGAATTCAATTAACCTAGGCACCAATCAGTAACCTAACCTCTTCAATTACGTGATTAGCTTAGATCAATCAGTTCTAAGTTTCATCACAAATCTCAACCTTCAGTTATGTGATTAATTCAAATCAATCAGTTCTAAATTTCATCACAATACTTAATCTTAAAACAAGATCAAATCTGACCAAACATAAACAGAATCACTATTCATGCATTCAAGATCAAGAAAACAAAAGAAGAAGAAGAGAAGAAGAATCCAAATATAAATCAAATACATTACATAACCAAGGTCTCAAGAATCAAAACCACAATCTCTTCAAGAGTCCCAAATTGACTGAAAGTAGCTTAGCTCTCCATTACCATGAAAGGGAGCATCAAAATATACAAAAGCTATGAGAAACTATGAAGAAACAAGAAGAAACTATGAGAGAATTGAAGGAGAATATAACTTGTTATTCATGATAACCAATGGTGCCTTTTATAGAAGTCTAGGGTAACAAAATGACAAAGGGGAATGGGTGGATGAGTGGGGTGGTTGAGTGAAGTGGTTGAGTGGGGTGGTTGAGTGGGTTGGTTGAGTGGATGAGTGAGTGGATTAGTGGATGAGTGGGTGGATTAGTGGATGAGTGGATGAGTGGATTAGTGGATGGATGAGTGGGTAGTTGAGGACGAAAATTTCTTGTCTGACTTGGAAGCCAAAAACGACCAACTATACTTCAGATCCATGAAAAGTACTCTTCATGAAATTGTAGATATTTGTCTTGGATATAACGTGCATATCTGGATCGTCCAATTTGGCTTCCTATAGCCTAAGATATGACCCAAATACCGCAGGTTACTCAAACCCAACTTCAGCACCTCTGTTCCGACTTGCAAGCTCAAACTGACCTATTAGACTTCATTTTTTCAAAAAGTGTTCTTCTTGAAAGTTGTTTATTTGGATCTTACTATCAACTATCCAAATTTCAGCCCATCTCCATTATTACAGCTTGAGATATGATTTTATGAGTGCACACCGTTCGGATTCTAGTGACAGAACCCGTATTCTGACTTCCATATAAACTTAGGTCCCTTAGACATCTGTTTCGGACTTCGAGCTCTTCATCAAAGTTGTAGAGTTTCCTCCTAGCTTTCCTACAAGGTAAAATTCATGATTATCAGATATCAGAAACTCAAGTTATGGCTAAAATACAGAAATAATGTCAAGTCTCAATAATGCTAAAAATATTCAATTAGGACCAATTTGAGCTTAAACTCACAAAATCATACCAAACTCAATCAATTAAGAATATGAAGAGTGTAAATGACTAAACATAAGGGTTTCTTAATGAATAAAATATGTGATTATCATTCACCCATTCGGATTCCTCCATCTCTGCTTCCATCAAAACCCTTAGAAAAGAAATCTCAACTTCTATAGGAGGGACATCCTCCATCCCATACACCAAAGAGAAAGGTGTTACCCTAGTGCTCGATTGTATATTGGTATGATACACGTGCAAAGCATAAGGTAACACTTCATGCCAGTCTTTGTAGTTCACTACCATCTTATCAATAATTTTCTTGATGTTCTTATTTTTTGCTTCAACTGCACCATTCCTCTGCGGGCTGTAGGGAGTTGAATTGTGATACTTGATTTTGAAATTTTCACAAAACTTTTGAATTCATTGAGATTGATAGCATTATCTATGATTATCCTTTTCTGGAATTCTATATCTGCTGACAATATCCCTATTGAGGAATCTCAAAAACACTTTTTAAGCGACATTGACATAAGATAAAGCTTTTACCCACTTGGTGAAACAGTCAATCACCACCAAAATGAAGTGAAGACTGTTGCAAGATTTAGGGTTAATGGGTCCAATAACATCTATTCCCCACTTCAAGAAAGGCCATGGAGATACCATATTATGCAAGGGGAATGAAAATGCATTGACTCGATCTGTGTATATATGACATTTTTTGCACTTTCATATATATTCTATTGATAACTCCATAGAATATAGTTATTTGTGCCCTATTTCTATACGTTATTGATTACTTTGTCCTTGTTGTTATACATTATTGGAAGGCTTTAACCCTATTTTCATGTAAAATCTATGTTGAGGATTTCCTTCTTATCAACCTAAAATTCTTGCTAATCTTTGATTGAATTGAGTTTGATTACATTTGTATTTGACATTGATTTCTCAATTACAGGATGGGGCCCAAAAGAACCAAATTGATGCGAGCCAAGGCCCTGCATTGGAAGAGGAATCATAAGAAAAGCTTCAGTAGCTCATGTTAAGGCGCTGGCATATTTACGATGTGGTGTGCTGCTCTCTGCCTCTGCACCCTGATAACCTGAGGCTTTCGCACCATGACACGAGGAAATTGAACGCCGCGACTGTGGTGTCCTAATTTTTGCATGCCATGACGCATGTTGTGTAACGTCACGATGTGAAGTACAAAATTTGTGGGACTATAAATACTTCGTATGCAGATTTTGAAGGGAGAGCTTTTTAGAACTTTTATTTTACTCTTTTAGCTTTTGTCTCTCCGAGAACCTAGCAACTAGGACTTCATTTTCGGGCTGAAAGAGCCAAGATTGGAGGTCATCTTCATCTTGGTGGGAGATTCAAGCTTCAAGACTCACCCCATTGGGCTTCGTCTTCTGTTCCTACTCCTTTTTCTCTTCCCTTAATCTTGAACATGGATTTTTGTATTGTATTTTCGTATTCAATGAGTAGCTAAGATATGTTTAGGGTATTCTTTGGATCCCCCTATGGATATTGAATGATTTGTACTCTTTTGAGTTTATATAAATGATTTAGGTTTTGTTCTATCATATGGTGCTTAATGCTCTTATTTGTTTGATCAGCTCTTAGGTGATTTGATGAAATCTAATGAGCCTAGACATAGGACTTTGGGTTTTAGATTTTACGTATGGTAGATGCATGTTCGATTTCATTCTAATGGCGGGATAAATTGATTCACTATTGGGATAGACATATAACTCTTAGCCATGCATTGTCATAGTTGAGAATCATTCTTAATGCTTATTGTTTGCTCTAGTTCTCATGGACGCATAGTGAACTAGGTAAGTAACATAGAGTTAATCGACCTAGACATAGGCTTTTAATTAAGTTAGTTTCTTAGGCTAACCTAATCTAATCGTTTGTATTACTTAAAAGGATTGCATGTTATCAATTGAAGTAGGGGGTGAAAAAGGATTCCCTATTTTCTCAACCATATCTTTATCTTTTCTTTATGTTTTGTAGTTTAATTAATCAATCCCTTTTCCAATTTATATTGCTTGAATAGAATTAGTTAAACTGTAGGTTAATATTTAGCTTTATAAAGTAATCATATTCCTCGTGGGAACGATCTCTACTCATCATTTTTATTTCTTGAGCGACCCGTGCACTTGAGGTTAGCAAAAGAATTACAAACAAGGTTGGCAGCCCAATATCTATGCAGTCTATTTCCATGGTAGACCAATAATAACCACTCCTTAGAATTTTTTGTACTATTATATAACCATTAGAGTGAGTTCCATAGATTCTTTCATGGACTTCAACCATGATTAAACGAGCTTCACGAGCATCCACACATCTAAGCAGGGTGCCATCATGACTTCTCTTATACAAAACCTCCCCGTTCAAGAAAAAGGACATTGCCAATCGACAGATGGTTTTCTTATTCCCCTTATTTACCTTAGTTGGGTATTCTCTATGCTGAATGTACTCTTTGATATCATGATACCAAGGTTTACCATCTGGCTCACCTTCCATATTAGCACAATATGCGGGTTCACTGCGTGTCTTCACTTGGATGGGTTAGATATTATTGTGAATATCTAACTTGGTCATTACAGCCAAAGTGGCTAAAGCATCTGCAAACTGATTCGTGTCTCAAGTCAAATAGGAGAAGGTCACCTCCTCAAACTTCTCAATCAACTGTGTCAAATACTTTTGATAAGGCACCAACTTTGGGTCTTTGGTTTGCCATTCACCGTTCACCTGATAAATGATGAGTGCTGAATCTCTGAATACTTTTAGCTGTTTGATCCTCAAGTCGATTGTAACTTATAAACCATTAGTATAGGCCTCATATTCTGCAACATTGTTGGTGCATTCAAAATCTAGCTTGATAGTAACTGGTATTGCTTTCCAGTTAGTGAAATAACTACGACTCCTCTGCCACTACCATACATGTTGCCTGCTTCATCAAAATACATCTTCCAAATAGGCTCATCCTCACCTTCTTATTCTCCTTCCACTGTCAATATTTCTCCATCAGGGAACTCAAATGTTATTAGTTCTCCACCCTCAAGAGGGTTTTCAGCTAAATGATCAACAATTACATTTCCTTTGATGCATTTTCGAGTCATGTACTTGATGTCGAATTCTAATAGCTTCACCTGCCATTTTGAAACCCTTAATGAAACGTGAGGGATTTCAAATATGTACTATAGAGGGTCCACTCGGGAGATCAACCAAGTGGTGTAATACAACATGTATTGCCTTAGCCATTTTGAGGTCCATACTAAAGCACAAGAAGTCTTCTCAATAGCCATGTAATGGGCTTCACAGTTAATGTGCGAGATTTAAGGATGCAAACCCAAGTGCAGGTTGTCTCAAGTAATAAATTTCTCGGGAGTCCGAGGTCGATCCACAGGGAATTGATGAAAAAAAATTAATTGAGGTAAAAAAATGATTTGTCACAACACCGAAAGTAATAAAAGAAGTTCACAAATGAATTTAAGAGCTTGCTTGGGTTAGGAGATCCACTCTTAGTAATAAATTAAAGGTAAGATTATTTCTCTTTATAACTCAATTGAAATCCACACACAACGAAGGTTCCAATCGGTAAATATAACATTCAAAGTTTAATTATATATGCAATCATATTATGATTCCTTTAATTATCTACTAACATTTGTAAATGAGTTCAAGCATTCACTGTGCCAATCCTATTGTCTACAATAAATCAAGATCTCCATTATACAAAGAAGGTTTCTAAATTGATTGGAAACAAAAATATAACACATATAATGTCTAATTGATAATATATCATTTAAGCACAAGAAATAAAATAATCTAACCTTATTTCATTACCAAGAGCTTCACTCTTTCACCCAAGCAAGATGAAGATTTAGTTACTCATGGATAAGAAGAAAGAAAGAGAAAAGAAGAGAAAGATAAACATAGCTTCACTTTAGAACAAGAGAAAATTACAACAAAGTAAAATAAGAAACAAACATAATCATAACTTGTAAAAAACTAAGCCTAACACCAAGTGCCCCAAATGGTCAGCCAATGGTTCCTTTTATAGAGGATTAGGGATACAAAATGACAAGGGGGCTGATTAAGAGTAGGTGGATAAGTGGATGAATGAGTGAAAAATGCCAAATGGTGAGGATAAGAGTGAAAAATTATTGAGATTTCTTGTCTCCTAAATCATTCATTACTTAACTCATGGATTCTGTCATCAAATAGAAAAGTCATCTTCATGAAAGTTGTATATTTGGATCTTAACTTTCAGATGTCCAAATTTCAGTCTAAGATCATTCTTACAGCCCGAGATATGGCCAAATTACTACAGACTGTTCAGGCCCAGTTTCAGCACCTCTATTTTGACTTCCAGACCCAATATCACCTCCAAGCTATTCGAATGAGCTCTTGTGTTCTTCATGAAAGTTGTAGATTTAGATTTTAACTTTCAAATGTCCAAATTTCAGACCAAGATAATTCTTACAGCCCAAGTTATGCTCTGATTACTGTACACTATTCAGGTTCCAAACACAAAACTCGTGTTCTATCTTCCAAGCCCATTTAGCTCTTCTAGATGTCCATATTTTACCTGGAGCTCTCAAGTTGTAGAGCTTTCTCTCAGATTTCCTACAAGGTAAAATTCATAATTGTTAGACATCTAGAACTCAAGATATGACTAAAGTACAGAAACAATGTAAGACCCAAATAATGCTGAAAAAGAATCGATTAAGTCCAATTTGAGTCCAATCTTACAAAATATAACCAGTCTTAATCAATTAAGTACATGAAGAGTGTAAATGACTAAAAATGAGGGTTTATTAATGTATAAAATATATGATTATCAAATTCCTCCACACTTAGCTTTTTGCACTCCTGGGCAAAACACATAAGACCAAAGTTAGGAGACAAAGAAAAATGACATAGACTCAAAAGCTAAAAACTCTAAAAGACTCGATGAAGCAAGAAGAGCAACAAGAAATTCAAGGGATCAAAGCATTAATGAGGTAACATTTCTTCACATCTCAAACCAACAAGCAAGGAAACTTCAATTGAAAAGAATGAATCAAGAATGATAGATCCTCATAGAATTCACTCTCAATCTCTCAAGTGTTTAAAAGGTAAGTATTGCACTCTATTCAACCCTTGAACAATTGCACTACCATAAGCTTGCTTATCTTCTACTTCTCTGCTACTCAAAACACATGCATACAAAAATCAAGAGGACTTTATTCAAGGTTGTAATGGGGTCATGGTAAAGGAGAGGGGATAATATGGATATGAAAAGATAAATACCAAAGAGAATAAAATAGCATTAGTTAGAGTGGAGAAAATATTTAAGAACATTCATCACAAAGGACAATCACCAATATTTAACTAATGTTTTGTTGAAGATCAATTCCAAATTGATGAATTGAATTCATTGTTAGACTTGAATATTCTCCTTTTCTTTCTGTTATTTCCAAGCATCCACCTTTATTCTAGACTCTGATAATCCTTTAATTGCAACGGTGGTCATTTTTTTTGATCATTTTGCACACACACCCCCACACTTGTTCAAGAACAAGGTCAATGCTCTCTTATTCCCTAAGGTTGGGTAAAAACATGTTTTTTTTTTTTTTTTTTTTTTTTTTTTTTTTTTGAAGGATGAAATGAGCTAACAATAAGGAATGGTCAAATAAGTTCAAAGGGGTTATACAATGGAAAATATACAAGGATGGCTATTTGGTCAAAGTAGCTATTTCAAAATGCCTCAATCATATTAATGTATGCATAGGAAAATGTAGCCTAAAAAAGAATCAAAGTAAGTTCTAGAGTAATAATTCCATGAGTGAAAATCACACAAGAAAGAAGAGAATGATACAGATATTCAATCCATTCATCGATAGGCTCAAAATCTCACAAAGCATATTTCTATCATTCTCAATCCATCATATCAACATTCATATCCAAGCTTGTGATTTTTAAGAAAGAAGACAATTTATGTTAAGATTCAAGAATCCATTTGCTACTTCTACATAAAATAGTTATTTTCTCAACTACGATGCGTCTCAAGAGTAATAAATTGTTTTCAAAATTTACTCCTTACTCTACCATCCTTAATTGGTTTTACTACGAATAGGTTTCTAAGAGTCATATCACTAAACATGCTTCCCAATTTAGATGCGTTTCAAAAGTAAATTTACTTCTTACTCTGCCATCATTCATTGGTTTAGTAAGTCTATGACAATCATATCATACTTCCCAAAAGAAAAAAAATTAGTAGTCAACTATCCTTTCCCCCCAACTAGATCAAAACATTGTCCTCAATGTTAAAATATAGATGAGTAAAGGATAGAAGATAATACCTGTTGGAGAAATTACTGAAAAGAGAAACTTGATACAAATTTAAACAGAAACAAAGTACAATAAATAAAACCAAAGCTGAATATTATTTAAATAACTGGAGTGTCTGATCGGGCTTGCGATGCATGCTGTTTCCCTCACTGCTTCCTGCTGACTAATCTATCTGAGCTATTATTGAGTTAAGATAAAAAATCAAAGGTAAGGGAGAAAACCATCAGAGTAAAGAAGTCTAGAAACCCCTGAAGGACCCTTCTCAAAGGATCGTCTGTCCAAAACTAAAATACAGCAAAATCATACAAAGAAAAAAGAAATATAATAACAAATAATGACATACCTGTATGTACAGCTTTCATGGCATATCTTTATACTGTGCGTCATGAATGCAGTAGTGGCATATCTTTATACTGTGTGTCACCAGTGCAGTAGACACTCACGTCCGTTTATTTGAAGAAAGGAGAAAGAAGAAACCATCGTGGGTTTCTATCCTGGGTTTGGAACCTGGAGCGCTCACACTTGGGCTCGTAACATCAACAAAGATGCTAAACTCTGAAACCTGTAATGTCCAAGATCCAAAACATCTCGTCCCAGGGCGCTGAGAGCCCCTTCTAATAAAAGAGAGAATCAAGCTCAGATGCCTCATACGCTTCGGCAGCCGCGGGTTACTTTTCACTAATAACCAGAGTGGGACGCTTCTGCCTGTCCATTAACTCCACAGTGCCTAGATGGTAAACATTAGGTTATGGAGTGCGGTTCTCTACAGAGCATGATACATGAACTTTTTTAAGGACCAGCATGCAAAGGTCCACCTGAGTCAATGACGGGTCAGCCAAAGGCTGGGGCTCCACAACTAATTAAAGCCATGGTACTCCTTCCGGATCGCCCTTGTTCAAACATTTTTTTTCTTCTTTTTTTTTATTTTTTTATTTATCTTTTTTATTTTTTGAAAGATGACATGAAGAAGAAGATGATTATATGTACAGATTGGTGTGGATATGACTCACATCTGCCTCTGGTTTAACGTCCAATAACGGCTTAAACGCCTTCTATGAGTCGAGGATAAGCTTCTCATCCAATTTTCTTATAAATTGGCAAACAGGGTCTTTTAGAGTCAGATTCCCAAGACTATACTATTTTTCTTCATCCTTGAAGAGATTCCACAAATTAAGAATTTCACGATGCACCAATCCACAAGAATGTGTCTCAAGAGTCAATAAGATATCATCTAATGACTCCTTACTCAGTCCATTCTTAATGAAGAAAATTTTATCTTCTCTGTTTGTGGAAACCATCCCCAAAGTACGACATCGCTTGTTACAATTCTATTGTCCACATTTGTAACAGACTTGTAACCTTTTTGATCTTCTCTTTTTAGAATATGAACTTCTTCCAAGACCTGGCATGTATGAGTCAAATGAAATTGAAGAATCACCTGCTAGTCGGACCTTTGCTTCAACTATCTAGCACACATCTTCTGGTATACCTTTGTACATTAACAATCTCAATCTTTCACATCGAACTTTGTAGATTTTTTTCAGAGCATTTTGAGGGAGAGAAGGAAAATGTTTTCTCAGGTTTGAAAGAATGACATCTATTTTAAAAGAGAAGAAGGATTCAGTTATTTTGGGAAACTAAAAAACAAACCGACATGAGAGTCACGGAGTACCGTATCTGCCACTTAACCGGCAACACAAAGAACTGCAAAAACAAGGCAACAAAATTAGAGTGAATTCTATTCATAACAAGGATCAAAAAGAGAGATGAATTCTACCTCATCAACTTGGTTTTCCAGAAATGGTTTGAGTCTTTGTCCATTGACTTTAAACACATTAACATTCCTAGGATTCTCAATATCTACGGCCCCGTGAGGATACACGTGTTTGACAACAAAAGGACCACTCTACCTAGATCTCAATTTTCTAGGGAATAGGTGCAAACGAGAATCATAAAGCAGAACTTTTTGACCAATTTTAAAAGATTTTCTCAAAATTGTCTTGTCATGAAAAGCTTTTGTTCTAACTTCATAAATCTTTGAGTTCTTATATGCATCATTTCTCAATTCTTCAAGTTCATTTAATTGTAATTTGCGTATCTTGCAAGCATCATCAAGACTTAGATTGAAAGCTTTAATGGCCTAGAATGCTTTATGTTCCAATTCTACAGGCAAGTGACAAGGTTTTCCATAGACTAACCCATAGGGTGGCATGCCCAAAGATGTTTTGAAAGCAATACGGTAAGCCCAAAGTGCATCGTTTAGTCTTAAAGACCAATCTTTACGATTTGGGTTAACCGTTTTTTCCAAAATTTGTTTAATCTCCCTATTTGCTAATTCAACTTATCCACTTGTCTGAGGGTGATAAGGGGTGGCAATTTTGTGTGTAATACCATATTTCTTCGTTAAAGAGTCAAATGGTTTATTGCAAAAATGTGTTCCCCCATCACTTATGATAGCTCGAGGGATTCCAAATCGACACAAGATATTTTCTTTTAAAAATTTGAGAACAGTTTTATGATCATTGTGTCGGCATGGAATCACCTCAATCCATTTTGAGACATAATCAACTGTAACCAAAATATACAAAAATCCAAATGAAGATGGAAATGGACCCATGAAATCAATTCCCCAACAATTAAAAATTTCAATGACAAGGATGGGGTTCAGAGGCATCATGTTTCTTTTTGAAATTGAGCTCAACTTTTGATAATTTTCACAACTTTTGCAAAAGTATAGCAGTCCTTAAATAAAGTGGGCCAATAAAATCCACACTGTAAGATTTTCGCAGCTGTTTTCTTTGAAGAGAAGTGACCTCCACATGCTGCTGAGTGACAAAATTTAATGACACTACTTATCTCACTATCGGGCACACATCTCTGAAAGATTTGGTCAGCACAATATTTGAACAAGTATGGGTCATCCCAATAAAAATTTGTCACCTCTATCAAAATTTCTTTCTATCTTGGTGCGTCCATTGAGACGACATCATTCCTTCTTGTTCTCCAGTATGAGTTGAGGAAATTACTTCTAGAAAACTTTGTTCTTCTTCCAAAAATGTGTACTTCAACCAAGCAGGTAATGACTTTAGTTCCGGTGTTGGTACTTCTTCATGGGCATTATTATTCATAGGTTTTAGCTCTTTGAATCTCGGCTTCCATCCTTTGTATTCTATTTCCTCTGTACAATCAAGCAAATCAAATGAATTAATTAAACAAACTTCTAATGGGTCAGAAGAACTCCCTTTTTGAAGATGATCATCTACAATGGCTTCAATTCCTTCAACTTCCTCCTTTTCATCAAGGACTTCCTGTGGTTGCTTGCATATGTTAAAAACATTGAGATCCAGTGTCATGTTTCCAAATGTTAGCTTCACCACTCCATTTCTGCAATTTATCAAAGCATTAGATGTTGCTAAAAATGGACGGCCTAAAATAATAGGAATTGACTTACAACTATCAACCATAGGTTCAGTATCCAAGACAATGAAATCCACAGGATATATGAATTTATCAACTTGAACCAACACATCTTTCACTATTCCTCTTGGAATTTTAATTGATCTATCGGCAAGTAGAAAAGTTACATAAGTTGGTTTTAACTCACCCAAGTTGAGTTGCTGATAAACTGAATATGGAAGCAAATTGACACTAGCACCAAGATCAAGTAAAGCATTTTCAATTTTATGTTCTCTAATAATGCATGAAACTGTAGGACAACCAGGATCTTTATATTTCAAAGCATTATTATTTTGAAGAATGGAGCTTACCTGTTCAGCCAAAAATGCTTTCTTTTTCACATTTAGTTTTCTTTTAACAGTGCACAAGTCCTTCAAATATTTGGCATAAGAAGGAATCTGTTTGATAATATTTAACAGAGGAATATTGACCTTCACTTGTTTCAAAATTTCAAAAATTCCAGTGTTATGGTCCAATTTCTTTGGATTATTCAATGCTTGAGGAATTGGGGGTGAAGGCGAGAGTTTGGTTGCCTTTTGGTCAACTTTTTCATTTTCTTGGGGAACTGATTTAACTTCTTTCTCACAAGATTCAGGGATTTGTTTTTCAACAACCTTTCCACTCCTAAGAGTTATCACTGACTTGACTTGGTCCATTTGTTAGTTTTCTGAACTCCCCTCATTTAGACTGTACTGACCTTTGAGATTTGGTTGAGGTTGACAAAGAAATTTTCCTTTCTCGTGAATGGTGAGTGCAGAAGAAAGTTTAGCAAGAGTGTTTTTTATGTCATTCATGGTTTGATTATTTTGTTTATTAATGGCCTCTTGCTTTTCTATGAATGCATGCAGTGTTTCTTCAAGATTTTTCCTATATGGTGGGACATAAGGTGCATATCCTTAAGAATTTTGAGTGTCCTGTTGTGCCTGAGGAGGTGGTGGTTGCATAAATTGTGACTGATTATTATTCCTCCAGCTGAAGTTCGGGTGATTTCTCCATCCCGGATTGTATGTATCTGAAAAAGAAGAAGTAAATGGCTTTTTAAAATTATGCATTGCATTTACTTGCTCATGTACAACTTCTTTAAAAACAGGAATGTTAGGACATTTATGTGTTGAGTGTTCTAAGTCATCACAAATGCCACAAATTTCTTCATTTTGCACATATTTGATTTCTTTTACTTTTCTTAATTCCATGGCTTCGACCTTTCTGGCCAAACTGGCAAACCTAGCATTTAGATCTTCCTCTTGACTAAGGTGATATTTTCCTTTATTAGCACTTGCAAGATTAGATCTAATTGAATTTTTAAAAGTGTTAGTACTATGCCAAGATTGAGAATTTTCAGCCAACTGGTTCAAATAGTCTAAAGCTTCATTAGGTTCTTTATCAAGAAACTCACCATTGCACATTGTTTCCACAAATTGTTTAGTTTCAAGTATTAAACCTTCATAAAAGAAGCTCATAGTGCGCCATTTTTCAAAACCATGATGTGGGTAAGAATTTAATAAATCTTTAAATCATTCCCAACATTGAAAATATGCTTCATTTGAATTTTGGAAAAAATTTTGGATTTGTCTTTTCATAGCATTGGTTTTATGTGTTGGAAAAAAATTTATTTAGGAACTCACCTTGTATTTCTTGCCATGTGCCAATTGATCTTGATTTTAAAGTGTTAAGCTAAGATTTTGCTTTATCTTTTAAAGAAAAAGGAAACAATTTAAGCTTAACAATCTCTTCAGTGCAATTTTGATCATTGAAGGCAATACATACTTCCTCAAATTCTTTCAGATGTAAATATGGACTTTCAGATTCTAAACTATAAAAATTAGGAAGTAAAGAAATCATACCTGGCTTAAATCTAAAATTGTTGGCATTAAGTGGAAAGATAAAACATGATGGACTAGAATTTCGAGGTGATTGCAAATATTCACTCATGGTTCGCAACGGTTGATTTTCATGTTCATTATGTACACTTTCATTATCAGTCATTGTGTCAATTGTGTGTGATTGTGATTCAAACAAATCAATATATAATGTACCAGGATTAATTTTGACTAAATGACCAGAATTTAAATCACGATACTAATTAAGCATAAATACATAAATAAAGAAAAATAATGTATAAGCTGACGGTGTAACCCACCATTAAATATTAACAAGGATGTGGTATAAACCAACTACCTAATAAATATTAACAAGTAAAAAGTTAGATAACTGATAAAGTAAAAAGTTAGATAATTAGAGAGTTAATAATTAGTAAGTTAGAAAGTACAGAAAGTAAAGTGCAGAAAATAAATTGCAGAAAATAAATTTAAAATATGAAAACCAGAGAGAGGCAAAGCCCCGCCAGAGCCGACGAAAGAGAAGAGAAGAAGAAAGATTATTTTGTTATGTTAGAAAGCAATAATAAATAACAGAAATTAAAAAGTTAGAGTGCTGAAATTAAAAGACATAAATATAAAAGTTAAAGTGCAGAAAATAAAAGTTAGTAAGCAGAAAATAAATAACATAAATTAAAAGTTAGAAAGTTAGTATGCTAGCAAGTTAGTAGGTCATTAAGTTAGATAGTTAGAAAGTTAGAGAGTTAACAAAGAAACCGAAGGATTGGCAAGCCGATCTTTTGCTTCGGTAAAGGAGAAGAGAGAATAAATTTTATTAAAGAAAACGAACCTCAATAAATTAAAACTTCAAATCAAGTCCCCGGCAACGGCGCCAAAAACTTGATGTGCGGGATTTAAGGATGCAAACCCAAGTGCAGGTTGTCTCAAGTAATAAATTTCTCGGGAGTCCGAGGTCGATCCACAGGGAATTGATGAAGAAAAATTAATTGAGGTAAGAAAATGATTTGTCACAACATTGAAAGTAATAAAAGAAGTTTACAAATGAATTTAAGAGCTTACTTGGGTTAGGAGATCCACTCTTGGTAATAAATTAAAGGTAAGATTATTTCTCTTTATAACTCAATTGAAATCCACACACAACGGAGGTTCTAATCGGTAAATATAACATTTAAAGTTCAATTATATATGCAATCATATTATGATTCCTTTAATTATCTACTAACATTTGTAAATGAGTTCAAGCATTCACTGTGCCAATCCTATTGTCTACAATAAATCAAGATCTCCATTATACAAAGAAGGTTTCTAAATTGATTGGAAACAAAAATATAACACATATAATGTCCAATTGATAATATATCATTTAAGCACAAGAAATAGAATAATCTAACCTTATTTCATTACCAAGAGCTTCACTCTTTCACCTAAGCAAGATGAAGATTTAGTTACTCATGAATAAGAAGAAAGAAAGAGAGAAGAAGAGAAAGATAAACATAGCTTCACTTTAGAGTAAGAGAAAATTACAACAAAGTAAAACAAGAAACAAGCATAATCATAACTTGTAAAAAACTAAGCCTAACACCAAGTGCCCCAATGGTCAGCCAATGGTGACTTTTATAGAGGATTAGGGATACAAAATGACAGGGGGCTGATTAAGAGTAGGTGAATGAGTGGATGAATGAGTGGAAAATGCCAAATGGTGAGGATAAGAGTGAAAAATTATTGAGATTTCTTGTCTCCGAAATCATTTATTGCTTAACTCATGGATTCTGTCATCAAATAGAAAGTCATCTTCATGAAAGTTGTAGATTTGGATCTTAACTTTCAGATGTCCAAATTTCAGCCCAAGATCATTCTTACAGCCCGAGATATGACCCAATTACTACAGACTATTTAGGCCCAGTTTCAGCACATCTGTTTTGACTTCCAGACCCAATATCACCTCCAAGTTGTTCGAATGAGCTCTTGTGTTCTTCATAAAAGTTGTAGATATGGATCTTAACTTTCAAATATCTAAATTTCAGCTCAAGATAATTCTTACAGCCCGAGTTATGCTCTGATTACTGTACATTGTTCAGGTTCCAGACACAAGACTCGTGTTCTATTTTCCAAGCCCATTTAGTTCTTCTAAATGTCCATATTTTACCTGGAGCTCTTCATGACAGTTGTAGAGCTTTCTCTCAGCTTTCCTACAAAATAAAATTCATAATTACTAGACATCTAGAACTCAAGATATGACTAAAATACAGAAATAATGTAAGACCCAAATAATACTGAAAAAAATCGATTAAGTTCAATTTGAGTCCAATCTTACAAAACATAACCAGGCTTAATCAATTAAGTACATGAAGAGTGTAAATGACTAAAAATGAGGGTTTATTAATGTATAAAATATATGGTTATCAACAGTCATTAAACTTCTTACTTAGATAATAATTGCATGCTCCTTCTTTCCTGATTCATCATGTTGCCCCAGCATTACTTCCATCGAGATTGGCAATACAGTTAGGTACAATATCAAAGGATGACCCGATGTAGGGGGTACCAACACAAGATGATTTATTAAATAAACCTTTATCTTTTCAAAAGCTCTTTGACTTTCCTCATCCCATTCACTGGGCTTATGCTTCCTTAACAACTTGAATATAGGCTCACATGTGCTAGTCAAGTTAGTAATGAATCTAGCAATGTAGCTAAGTCTCCCGAGAAAACTTCTCACTTCACGCTTTGTCTTAGGAGCATGCATCTCTTGTATCATTTTCATCTTATCTAGATCCACCTTTATTCATTCTCTGCAAACGATGACCCCAAGTAATTTTTTAGTAGATGCTCCAAAAATACATTTAGTAGGATTCAACCTAACTTGTACTTTCTGAGTCTTTCAAACAACTTACGCAAAACTGCCACATGACTTTTCCCTTCTCTAGACTTGGCGACTATATCATCCACATACACCTCAATCTCCTTGTGCATCATGTCATGAAACAACGTAACCATAGCACATTGGTAAGTAGTCCCAACATTCTTTAATCCAAATGACATTACTATGTAGCAAAATGTTCCCTAAGGAGTGAAGAAAATAGTTTTTTCTTTTTCATTAATATCCATGGGGATTTGATTGTACCTTGAGTATCCGTCCATAAATGAGAACCTGTGATTCTTAATAGTGTTATCTACCAGAACATCGATATGGGGGAGTGGGAAATCATCCTTCTGATTGGCCTTATTCAGATCTCTGTAGTTCACACATTTTGATTTTTTCATCATTCTTAGGCATTGGCACAATATTAGCTACCCACTCTAGGTGTCTTGAAACTTCCACAAATCTTGCTTATAGCTACTTAGTCACCTCTTTCTTGATCTTCAGGGACATATTAGGACGTATCCTTCTTAACTTCTACTTCTTTGCCTTAACATTTGGATATAGCAGGATTTTATGTGATGCTATCTCTGGGTCTAATCCAGACATATCTTGATAAGACAAAGCAAAGACATCCATATACTCTTTGAATAGTGCGATCATTTCTCCACACTCGAGGTTTTCCACCATTTTCAACTCCTTTTTCTCTACCTTTGCCCCATGTTAATCACTTCTGCTTCCTTTCCATTCAAGTCAAATCCCTTCTTTGAATACTCCAATAATTTTGAAAAGTTTTCAACAACTTCTCCTTCTTCACCAAATCCAGGGTCTTCTTCATCAAACATCGCATGGGAATCAGTTGATGAGTTTCCTAGGTCCCTTTCAAAAGGCAAACTGTAACACCCTCCTCAGGGCATCACATTTCTGACTCCCGACTCATAATCTGAAAATCAGTTCATAAAAGGTTTGAGTTATAAAAAGATGGGTTTTAAAATTTCTGTCTTGTTGAAACATAAACTTACTGAAATTTATTAGTAATACTGAAAAATATATTGAAACAGATTCATATACAACATTGACCCAATTGCTCCATTTAACAATTTAAAGAGAAATATAAAATTTATCGACTCTTTTTTTTAACAGTAGTAACCCCATGATAGGTTCTACTTAATAGCATGATATAACACTAACGTTAAATCTTAACATACTCGTTCCTTCATCAATCTTTGAGTATCTACCACGCGTTATGTCTAAGACAACTCATTCCTTCTGCTGTATAATTGTAACAATACAGACACAACAAAACAACATAACAAAGAGGTGAGATCACCTACACCAATACCAACATGGCAGCACAGAGATAACACAAGTAGCATATCATACAGATAGATCATACCACAATTATGATCATGCCATTAACATTAATCAATTATCATCATCCAATCATTTATCAGTTCAATTATCATAAACAATAATTACGATAATGCCCTCAGCATTATCATCATCATCATCCAAGTATTCAAAACAATTGTCATAGCCAATATTCCTTAATTAATATATCACACAGATATAAATGTTCAAATTATGCATGTGCACAAGACTCGATTTCCTACTCCATAGAGCTAAACTCAGGTCAGAGAAATAATCGAAAAGATCTGTCAGTACCACATGCCTTAGACCACGTGCTATAATCCTCATTTTGATTTTGCACATCTAGCATATACACGATAGTCTTTATCAAATCTTGAATAAGAATAGTGTCTCAGTCAGGATCATTGGTGTGTCGCGTCGGTCTAACCCACAGTTACAGTAGAGCGACTCACTGCCCACTGTAGGCAACCTGCACCCCGATGCCCCCAAGGTCAACGAATGACCTACACTACGCATATCGCACCCACTCAAGAGGTGTACGTTTCTCCTAGGTAATTAGCCTTATCCAGTCCATCGGACCATTCCAATGCATGTATAATGCACCAAATACCAAATCATAGATAGGATACCAATCATAGGTTAACTCATAGTTTTTCAAAATATATTTTATACAATGCACTAATATCTCAATGCAAGTCCAACCACAAGGGCTATACTTTTCAATTTCATTTGTTCAATTTAAATCATATGCTTCAACGCATATTTTTTCAATACGTAAAGTGCCCCAAATACCAAATACAGGCATCTCTTTCCAATGCATATAAAATGCATCAAAAGCCAATCATAGGCAAAACTCGTCATTTTCTCACACAGTGTTCATACACTGTTTTGGTAGTGATCATCATATTATCATGTTTTTATAGTCATAAAACACTTTTGCCATATTTTCACAATCGTGTAACATTTCTGTTACATTTTCACAATTCAAAAACGTTTTTGTTATATTTTCATAATACCATAACACTTCTTTTACATTTTTACAATACCATAACACTTTTGTTACGTTTTTAAAATTCCAAAACATTTTTATTACATTTTCACAATACCGTAATACTACTGTTACGTTTACAAATTTTGTAACATTTCTGTTATGTTTTCAAAATGCTGCAACTCTTCTGTTGCACTTTTAAGTCACGTATTTAATTTTTCAACATTTTTCTCAATCGCATAAAAATATATGTTTCTCAAATTGCGTAATGATTTTCCACTGTTTTCAAAATCGCGTAACTTAAAAATCATTCTTTTAAGTCGCGTAAATCATTTTTCATCATTCTCTAAATATTTAAAACACTTTCTAAATCCCATAGTAGTTTTCTGCCATTTTCAAAATCACGTAAAAATATTCTTTCATTATTCAAATCACGTAGTGATTTTTCAACAATATTTCAGTCGCGTAAAATATTTAAACGCTTTCCAAATCGCGTAAAAATATTTAAATATTTTTCAAATCGCATAGAAATATTTTACTGTATTTCAAATTATTTTTAAGCTACGCAAATAATTTTTCACCACAATTTCATTACAGAAAATATTTCTTAACCTTCAAAAATTTCTTTTCAACTTTTTTCAAAATAATATAACTTTATACTTCATTTGATATATTTTCTTACTCAAGAAAATTTTTTTCCACAGTTCTTTACTCAATAAATTCTTCTTCAAATATAACCCACAAAAATCACTTTTCCATTAATATAAATCAATGTTTTAAACTTTAAGAATTTCCTAACGTACTTCAAAACTCGAAAATCAATTATACGTTAGTAAATTTTCAAAATACCATTATATTCTCCATTTTTCCCAAATCATTTCCAAAATCAATCTTCTTCAAAATAAATTGAAATTCAAACGTTTTCAACCTCTTTTTGTTTTCCGTTACGAAAATTTCTATTCTCTCAAGTGATAAAACGCTCTAATTCCCTTTCCAAATTCTTGTGCAAAAATCATTTTGTTATAAAATCAAGGTATCCGCAAGTCTTCAAAAACCGTGAACGTGTTCATTTAAAACTATCAAATCTTTTGAGTGACAAAACACTTCATTTTGTAAAATATCACTTTGTTCCATAAAACTCAAGGCATTACAAGCCTTAAAAAACGTGGACATGACTATTGAAACCATCAAATATTTTTCCTTCTAAATTGATATGGTTTTACACAAACAAAACCATTAAAAATTCTTTACAAAAACCGTGAACACTTGGTCTTTGAAATCAAGTCATTTGTTCATTTTCATTTTTCACTTTCTTTGCAAATCCATTTTCACGTTCTTTACAAATCCTTTTTCACTTTCTTTGCAAATCCTTAAAATCAACATTGCCCGTTTCATTTAAAACTCATGTTTAAAAAAATACTTAGGATCTTTGTACATAAAATAAATTAATAAAAATTCCTCAAAAACTGTGTTCTTGTTCTCTGGAAAAACAAACCCTTTGTTTATTTTCCATACTCTTCAAATCATCCATTTTCATCTTTCATAAAAATATTAATTTGTGAACACCTATTTTGAGGTGTCTTGGCCGAAATTCACTAAGTTATAGGGACCCAAAAATTAATTTTCCTTGTTCTTGAAAATTTTCAACATAAACCCAAATCATGAGCGTCAAAATCGTGACCACTCTCCCTTGGCCATTAGAGCCAAAAATTAATTTTCTTTCCATATTCACATCATGGTATACACATATATATTTCATCATAAATACTACAAGCATGCCATATACTCATCATACATATTTTAAGCATACTATCAAGGCCATAAAATCATGCAAAGCATATCAAGCATAAGCAAATAATCAAAGCACATAAACACCCATAAATAAATTACATGACCATACTTGGTTGGTGAGATGGATCTCCCTCTTACCTCTTGAAGATCCTCAAAAGCTCCTTGTTTTGCTTCTCTTTCCAAGTTCTTCACCACCAAGGGCTTCTCAAATATAAAATAAAATACATAGAAATTAGTATACTAAGCTTGATTAAGAGGAACCATGGATCAAATATGGTTTAGATCATGAAAAGAAGAGAAGAAATGAAGTCTTCTTACACTTCACCACAAATACTCTATAACTTTGATCTTGAAGAAAGTCCTTGAAGATGAATGATTTAGAGAAAGTCTCAACATGAAAGTTGCTTAGAATAAGGTAAGGATTCAAGAAATAAAGTTGGTTAAAATTATTGAGTGATGGAAGGCATTTTTAGGGGTCTTGGTTGAAACCTCCATGAAGAAGAGATGGAGAGAAAGTGGAGAGAAATTTGATATGGTTCTTTGGTTCTTGAAATAGAAAAGATGTTCAAGTAAACTAAAGTCACAATTTTGGCTTCCTAAGGCCTTCTTAGCCGTGCACTTGTTTTGAGAAAAAGGTGTGAGAGACTTTGTTTGATTAATTGATAGAAAGGTGATAGGAATTATGAATGAGAAGTTAATATTTAGCCCCCCCAAGACTACTTGACCGTGAGCCACTTTGAAACAAAAGAGATAGAAATGAATTAAAGATAACATGTTTCTCTTTTACCAAGCAAGCATAGCCGTAGGAATTGAAAAGAATACCCACCAAACATTGACTAACTTTGTATAGCTTCTTATAGGCATAAAGACAATAGCCAAATGAATTAATTGCATGAATCTTATCTCCTTCAAATGAATGGCCGTAGAAAACAAAATGGAGAGCCATCATAATAGGCTATTTCATTGATATTTGATATAATTGAAGAAAGAAGAATTAAGTGTATAATTTTGGCCATAAAAAAATGCATGGCCATATAGAGAAGAGAGAAAAGAGTGAATTATTTGAGCAAATAATTAGTACTACATCATTTGAGAGAAAAGGTGATGAAGTGATATAACAAATATATAAAATGATTTTGGCCCCGTTTGGAGTGCATGGCCGTAGCTATGCTTGGAGAGAAAGAAGAGAATATTTTTGCTTTAGGAAAATGATCAATAATTATGTATAATTGACCAAGACATCTAATAATGACATAAAGTTTTTCTTTAGCTCCAAAATGAAGCACAAAACCATCCCCCCTTGCTTTATGCGTGCAATAATGTTGTCATCATTATTAGCCACCATCTAGAAGCATTTCTAGCCATTGATTAATTCAATGGTTAGGATTTAGATAGACTTTTGATTTAGAAGACTTAATCTAGGCCATTAGATTTTTCTTTCTTGAAATCTAAGCCATTAGATGCATCTCCAAAATGAAGGGTCAAGATTACACCTTCTACTTTTAATCCAAGGGTTATAATTAGTCAAAGCCATTTTTGATGACTAAATCTCCACCATTGATTAAATCCAAATCTAATGGTCATAATTGATCCATCTTCACCGTTGATTAAATTCAAATCCAACGATCACAAATGGTCTTAGTCACTTTGTAAGACCAAATCTCCTCCCTTGATCAATTCTAAATCCAATGGTTGTAAATGGTCATAGCCATTATATTAGACTTATCCTACACCGTTGATTAAATCAGTGGTTGATATCAAAGTCTTCAATATTAGACTTGTTTCCTATTGGTCCATCAAATATTATCATAACCACTAATTGTGGACTTAATAGTATAATTTTTATTTTTTTTTATCTGTGAAAACCCCACAAAAGATTATATTTACTGTATTTTTATCACCCAATAATTAATACAGTACAAAACACAGTACAAGAAATTTTCTAAAACTATTTTCGGATTCAAGTTTAGTAAGATCCCCTGTCTCCATCTAAACAGTACAAATTTTTCTATGCGTAAAATTTTTTTTCACTTTGCGGGACCCACCTGGGCCCACGTATGGCCACCTGGGCCCACATACACCCCTTGGGCCCACAAACAGAAAAAAAATTCATAATCATCCACAAAATTATAAAAATTAGAAAATTCACAAATATCAAATCAGATTACGTAAAATAATTAAGACCTAACGGTAAAAATTAAATTACCTAAAGTTTTCCCCGGCCCAAAAATTTTTATTTTCCTGACACGGAGTAAATCACTCAAAACGATCAAATACGCTGATGGAATAATTAAAATAATTTTACAGCGCTCAGAAATTACTAAACAGTAAAATTCTGTTAACTATCAAAATTACTGGTTAAGAGATACAGAATTTTTAGGATGTTACACAAACTTTATACAAGACTCAGATCCTTAGAAAGTAATTTATGTGGAGTTGGAAAAGAAAAATAGAGTAGGAATAACAAAGCAAGAACAAGATATTATTTAGAAATATAAAAAGAAAACTGATAAATATAAAAGGATAAGTCGAAGGTTCAACAAGGAGGAATGATGAATATTCATGCAAATTCATTTAATTAATGTCTTAAATAACATAAACATAACCTCTAAACATAGCCAATCTTAAATATCAGCTTAGTGCAGTATAACTAGACAATTACTTGGAAATAATCACATCAATCAATGGTATTGTCAGTTCTTCAGTGGCTCTTCATCAACAAAAGCACTACAAAAAAATGGGTAAATTACGACAGTTATCAAAAACTGTCATAATATATAGTATAATACGTTAGTTATGCACCTGTCATATTTTATAAATAAAAAATGACAGTTAAATGTATAAAATGATAATTTTAACCGTTGTTATTTTTATTTTAAATTTTAATTAAAATAGTTTTAAAAAAACTAAATTTCACTTCCCTCTCACACCAAAACAAAGTTCCCTCTCAGTGGCGTTCTCCCTCTCACTCTCACCCTCTCTCTCCCGTAGTCTCACTCTCTCTCTCACCCTCTCTCTCTCTCGTGCTCTCATTCTCACCCTCGTTGTAGCACTTCATTCTGATCTGGGGTTATGGTGGTTAATGGCTGCACGTGGAGCATGACGTGAACAGCGGTGCAGCGAAATGGCGAGAGGCAGTGCGGTGAGCAGATCTGCGTGGTGGTGGCTCGTACGGTGGTGCGCGTGGTTCTGGGCTTGCAGTGGAGGACGACGCGCGGTGGGTCTGGCAGAAATGGAGGATGGCAGTGGTCCGAGGTGGTTCGCGTAGTGGGTCATGACCAGATCTGGGTTAGTGTGAGGGTAGATGGCTACGATGGAGCGGTATGGCTTAGGACATTTTCTAGGCAGAGGAAAGCACAACTATGGTGTGGACGGCAGCTTGGAACGGTGGCTCGCGGGTGGTTCCTATGTTTGGACTAGATTTTTTTTATTTTTTTTTACATTATTTCTTCTATTATGGAGATGTTGCCAACGTATTGGGGAAGCTGATATCTAGCTCTTCGGGAAAGGGAAGCAACCTGTGTTCGGGAAAGGCTTCATCTATGCGTGGATGTAATTTGCCTTGGTAATTATTATGTTTGCTCAAATTATTTTGGCATAGCAAGGAATTCATAATGTTTTGGGATGTTTTTTCTGTAATAATAACCCATATCTGTACTATTACTTAAAAGGAATTCATAATGTTTTGGGAGATTTCTTGCTCTCTATTTATTCCATCGATCCCAACCACTTGAAAGGGCCCCTATTTGAGAATGTATCTTGTTTTCTGACACTCTTGTATTAAGAAGCTTGAACTAATTTGAGAATTAATATATCTTATCTCTGTTGGATCTTTCGAACCACATCATCTAAGAGTTTTCTTTACTACACTTTGATTGGCCTTTTGCATGCTAAATTATTAAATCAGTTAATATATGTTTAGGTTGTATGTTAGCTATATGACAAAATGCCTGAATCGTTGGTCCATTCAAAATTCACTCTTGTATGTTATATCAGTATTGTAAGTTGCTCTATGCATATTAGAGTTTTGCAGGGTTGGTATTTATAGGTTATATTAACCATTAGTTTAACCATTATTATTTAGTGCATCCTTGAATCCTTGTATGTTGTCTTTCAGTGATTAATTGAAAATGCTAGAAATAACTTTTTCATTCTTTAAGAACTTACTTATCATTAAGCTAAGATTTATGTATAAACTAGGTGCTGCCATGCTCTTCTTTGAGTGCTCAAAAATTATAATTTGCATTATCCTTTTGCTTTGAGTCTTGAATTTTTCTTTGAATTAGAATGTTAAGTTATTTATACTCATGATCGTTATGTAGTGATCTTATTATGGGTTTTGTTTTGCTTCTTGTTTGGCAGACACTCTAGAGTCATCTCAAATTCCCACCGTTGATAGTGGTAGCTAACTGATTAACCAAATGTAAGGAATAATTGATGACCTATTGGAAGGGGAGAAAATTCATATGGCTGATGCTAAACTTGCTTGAAAATAAAGGGATTTTATCTATGTGATGCTGGTTGTGTCTTGGGTGGTTGGGGGGATTATTGTTCTATCAAGTATGATGTGTTAGTAATTTTATTATGTTCTAATTTTATTATGTCTAATTTTATTATGTCTTGTTAAATTCTCTATACTAAGGGGATGATGAAACCTTGATTAAAAGTTTGTTTTATGTATGTAAAACGTGAAGGTAAATGGCAATTGTTATAATAGTGGTCGTAAATTCAGTCTCATTCTTGTTTTTATGCCCATGTTTTATATGAATGGAACTATACTGTTATACTTTTCTTTAAGTCCTTTTCTTTAAAAAAAAAAATTCCTAAGCTACATGGTTTTTTATTACCAGGTTCTCGTTTACCTCCATCAAGCAGTTATTCTTCATCTGTCTAATCCCATCATGTTATGGTAAATGTCTATGCTACATAAAATTGGCATGGCATTTTATTTTGATAACTACATGTTGAATCTGACTTGTTAATGTATTGTGTGCAGTGATTTCTTAACAAGATCATTTGACATTGGTGGTGTACTCAGTGTGATAGCTCATGCAGACAGAGATTGTAAAGCCAATTTAATCTTTTTCTGTGTATGTTACTCTTCAATTTTTTTTAAAATGTTTTTCAGAGTTACCTATTATTACTTTTGGGTACGCTTGATGACTCAAAGTTTACAGATTAAGTTGATCATTTTGTACGATTATTTAATGTGAAGAAAATTTCTTTGGTTATTGCTTTCATAATTGCAGGACTCTGCACAATCGGTTTCAACTTGATTTCTTCCTTCATAGTAATGACTGCTATCCATGTTCTCAGTTATCCTACTCTTCCTGTGAGGCACTTCTAACATGAAACTAGCCTATATGTGCTCAATACATCTTAGCATTACTACTCCCACTTACTTGTACATGTTCTGACTTCTAACACAGACATGGCTACCTTCACCTTTGTTCCCAATTTACATACAAAACATACATAAGGGAAAACATGGAAGTCACACAGAGAGCTATGACACAGAGGAAAGGTAAGTAAAGTTAAGAAGATTAACCTATTGATGCCTGCTTTGGTGCCTGGTGACATCTAGTGCGCTGGCTAAAACAATATTACAGGTTCAGCCCAGCAATTTTAGAAATCATGTTCAACAAGTATGCTCACAAAGTGCCTGATAAATTGACTTTAAGGGAGCTCTGGCACATGACTTCAGCAAACAGTGTTGCATATGACTTCTTTGGTTGGTCCTCTCTCTCTCTCTCTACATGTTGCATACACAATTACCCTACATGTAGAGGATCATAAATTAAAAGTTGGTGAATCTATTTAAACCAATTGCAGGTTTGCCACTAAAGAAGAGTGGGGACTTTGGTAAGTTCTAGCAAGAGACGAAGAAGGTTTGCTGTCAAAAGAAGCTATTAGGCGTTGTAATACTAATCTTTAAGATCATATTACATGTATTCATAATTAACCAAACCATCTTAAGGTAGCTTAGTTGATTAAGACGTTGTTATTTAGAATGCTTTATTTTTAATTCTAGGTTTTCATGTTTATTTTAAGCATCTTTTTTAGGTTTTCAAGTTTATTACTAAGAAATGTATCTAATTTTACTTAAAATATGATCTGTATATGGCTAGAAGAATGTTAGAAGAATGAATGAGGTGGTTTAGTTTGATTTATGTAGTTAGTTCAAGGGTATCCATGATTCTGTGTATATTAGATGGCCTAATTAGATGGTCTAATTATGCTTACACCATTTTTTGTATGAATTAGGATCCTCTCCTTTTTGGCAGTAATAGGACATTGTCATGTTAGTTAAATCTTGGTCATTTTTTTTTTCCTCTCCTTTTTGAGCCAGTTGTCTAATTAGGATCCTCTCCTTTTTTAGCTTTTTTTTGTTGTCTACTATTTTTTTTTTGTTAGTTTTATATGAATTACATTTTTTTGTTAGCTTATGTAAATTACTAAACTAACATGTTTACGTTTTGCTTTTTTTCTAACGTTGTAAATGTTTTATATAAATTATGGCGCTTCTAAAAAATGGTAGTCAAAATTGCCGTAATATGCGTTATTTATATTTTTTTGGTTGATGTTATGTAAATTATGGTGGTTTTAATTGCCGTAATTTACATTTTTTTTGTTAGAGTTATGTGGAAATTAGCTTTATATTCATATAATTCAATTTTGATGTCTTCCGTCATGATTATGAGAAAATGTTATTCTTTGATTTACATTTTTTATTGGTCAATTTCTCATGTTATGCGGTAAGGTTCCATATAGTAAATTACGATTTGGAAACATTCTAACTGTGCAAGGATCGCTTTATGCAAAAACTAACCGCATGGTGCTTCCCCCTACTTTTATACATGATAAATTGTGGCGCGAGGTTGTCATGATGTGTATCGCGTCATGGTGCTTCCCCTACTTCACGACCAAATGTACACGCTATTTTGAGCCTTATAAATACTGTTGCATTAATTTTCTTGGCAGAGTTAGGTTATTTTCAGCACTTTCGGTAAGCAAAAGAGTAAACAAGTTTTTGACGTTGTTGTTGGGGACAACGATTTAAATTCAATCATAGAGAATGCTAATATTGACAAAAATCGAGTTTATGTAGCTCTAGTTCATGTATGATTTGCATGTTTTTTTTCAATTGGTTTAGGTGCATATTAATTTAAGTCTCAATTCTTTTATTATTTCAGAAATTTGCAAGATGGTAGATGAACACAATCAAACACGGCCATTGAGGGAATTCAAAAAAGGATTCCGTATTCTCTAATCATCAACTTTAATTCAATCTTATAGCTTTTAAGTCTTTTCATTAGTTTAAACACATATATTTCAATTCACATGTCCTTGAATAGAAATTCTTAAGCTTTTGGTTTATATTTAGCACTAATCATTAATCCATGCACTTTCGGACAATTTTTTGACGTTGTTGTTGGGGACAACGATTTAAATTCAGTAGAGCTAATATTGACAATGAGTTTATGTAGCTCTAGTTCAGGTTTCTTTTTTTGTGCATATTAATTTAAGTCTCAATTCTTTTATTATTTCAGAAATTTGCAAGATGGTAGATGAACACAATCAAACACGGCCATTGAGGGAATTCACAACCCCTCAAATGGACAATTTGCAGTCCAACATTAGGAGGCCAACCATCAGAGCTAATAATTTTGAGATTAAGCTTGCCATAACCCAAATGATCTAAACTTCTATTTAGTTTTGTGGCTTATCTAACGAGAATCCCAACGCACATCTCTCAAACTTCTTGGAGATATGCAACACTTTTAGGTATAATGGTGTTTCTGAAGATGCCATTCTACTGAGGCTCTTTCCCTTATCTCTATGAGACAAAGCCAAGAGCTGGTTACAGTCTCTAACAGCGGGATCCATAATGACTAGGTCAGAGGTATGTACTAAATTTTTTAACAAATACTTTCCCCTTGCCAAGACTGCATAGATGGTGAATGATATCACATCATTCACCCAAATTGAATTAGAATTCTTACACGAAGCCTGGGAGAGGTACAAGGATCTGTTAAGATGGAGTCCATGCCATGCAATTCCACCATGGCATTAAGTGTATTCATTTCATAAGGGCTTGTTACCGCAACATAGTCCAATTGTCGATGTGGCCGCTAGAGGCTCTTTGTTAAGTAAAACTCTTGATGAAGCTTTCCAACTACTAGTGGAATTGGCTGCTAATAGCTACCAATGGCCTTCGATAAGAAACACTACACGGAGGGTAGCTGGAATGCATGAAATGGATGTATTAACCTTGCTACCAGCTCAGGTTGCAGCATTGGCAAGTAAGACGGATAATATGGGCCAGAATTCATGCCAGAACCCATTAGTGTTGTGTGACATATGTGGCGACAATCACACGAGCGATATGTGCCCTTCTATATATGAAAGTGCGCAGTATATCGACAACTATCACCCTCAACAAAATAACCCATACTCAGCTCAATATAATCCTAGGTGGAGGAACCATCCAAACTTCTCCTGGAGGGATAATCAAGGAGCCTCCTCTTCAGCACCTAGACTTGAGCGACTGTACAATCCTCCTAGATTCCCCTCCCAGTCTAGACCACCAATGTAGGATAACACACCCTTTTTGGAAGATATGTTTATGCTGTTAATGGTAAAAACCGATTCTTTCATGACAAAGACAAATGCTCATTTAGCAAAGAACGACTCTTTGATACAAAGCCAAACGACTTCAATGAGATCATTGAAAACTCAAGTAAGGCAGTTGGCTAACGCCATTAATAATATGCCCCCAAGCACCTTCCCACGTGATATGGTTAATAATCCGAATGGCGCCTCAAATGAACATTGCAAGGTTATCTCACTAAGGAGTGGGAAAGACATTGAGGGAAATCCTAAGACAAATCTGCTAGAGGATGAGATCGAAGAAAGGCAAGACCAGGTAGAGGTCAACAAGAGTCAAGACCAGGAAGAAATTGTCCACAAGAAAGTGGAAGATAAGAATGAAGAAGTTGACCACAAGAAAGTGGAAGACAAAAAGGTAGAGGACAAGAAGACAGTGGAAAAGCCATAACACACCCTTTACCTTTTCCAAGTAGTCAAATCAATCACAAGATGGATGTTCAGTTTAAGAAGTTTTTGGAGGTTTTCAAGAAACTTCATATAAACATCCCTTTTGCTAAAAGCATTAGAGCAGATGTCCAGTTATGTAAAGTCTATGAATGATATATTATCCAAGAAATGTAAGTTAGGTGAGTTTCAAACAGTAGCATAGTCTGAAGAATGTTGTGCTGTTTTGCAACAAAAGCTTCCTCCGAAGTTGAAAGATCCAAGGAGCTTTACAATTCATTGTGCCATAGGATATAAATCCTTGGGCCAAGCGTTGTGTGATATGGGGGCAAGCATTAATCTCATGCCCCTATCTATATTCCAAAGGTTAGGTTTGGGGGAATGCAGGCCCATATTCGTAACCCTCCAATTAGCTGATCGTTCCTATACATATCTAAAAGGAATTGTGGAGGATGTCATAGTGGAAGTGGACAAGTTCATATTCCCCGTGGATTTTGTTATTCTGGATATGGAAGATGATCAAAGGGTGTCATTAATCCTAGGCAGACCGTTCCTAGCCATGGGAAGAACATTCATAGACGTCAAAAAAAGGTAAATTGACTATGAGAGTTTAAGATCACAAGGTAACTTTTAACATCTTTAAAGTAATTAAGTTTCCTCAAGATCGCGAAGAGTGTTCTTATAACGATCTATTGGATAATATCATTAATGATACATTTCAAGCCAATAATCCTGAAGATTCCCTTACTTTGGCATTGCCTTCATCAACTGAGGATGATGAAGATTCTAGGGACGATATATGTGACTTAATCAAGTGCTTGGATGCAGTTCCTATGCAATATAGGGTGCCCAAGTTTGAGACTTTGGAGTCTAATGTAACTAAAGAGGCAACTAAACCTTCCATTAAGGAACCTCCAAGGCTTGAGCTAAAGCCTCTGCCTAACCATTTGCAGTATGCTTATTTAGGAGCAACCTCCGCCCTACCGGTAATCATATCATCATCCTTCTCTAATGATCAAGAGGAGAAACTTCTCTGTGTGCTCAGGAAATACAAACATGTTATCAGATGGACTATTGTCGATATTCAAGGCATTTGCCCCTCCATTTGTATGCCCAAGATCTTGATAGAGGACAATCAGAATAGGGTGGTGGAGCACCAAAGGAGGCTGAATCCAATTATGAAGGAAATGGTTAGGAAAGAGATAATCAAGTGGCTGAATGCAAGTATAATTTATCCTATTTCTGACAGCCCCTGGGTATCCCCAATTCAATGCGTTCCTAAGAAAGGTGGTATGACGGCAGTCACTAATGAAAACAATGACCTCATTCCCTCTCAAAAAGTTATAGGCCAAAGGGTATGTATGGACTACCGCAAACTTAATAAGGCCACGCAGAAAAACCATTTTTCGTTCCCTTTCATAGACCAGATATTGGATCAATTAGCAAGAAAGGCCTATTATTGTTTCTTAGATGGTTATTCTAGATATAACAAATTGCCATTGCACCTGAGGACTAAGAAAAAGATAGCCAGTGCTCCTGCAACCTTTCAACGTTGCATGATAGCCATCTTTTCTGATATGATTCAACATGGCCTAGAAGTGTTCATGGATGACTTTTCAGTATTTGGGGATGATTACAATAGTTGTTTGCAGACCTTATCATCCGTGCTGAAAAGGTGTGAAGAGACCAACCTCGTCCTGAATTAGGAAAAATGCCACTTTATAGTCCAAGAAGGTATAGTTCTTGGCCATAAGGTTTCTATAAAAGGGATGGAGGTGGACAAGGCAAAGATTGATGTGATTGACAAGCTTCCTCCGCCTAACTCAGTAAAAGGAATCCACAGTTTTCTTGGCCATGCAGGTTTCTATCGAATGTTTATTAAAGACTTTTCGAAGATAGCCAAGCCTTGGAGAAAGACATCCAGTTTACCTTTGATGATTCATGCCAGGTTGCATTTGAGGAACTGAAGAAGAAACTGGTCTCAGCACTAGTAATCATCACTCCAAATTGGGACTTACCTTTCGAGCTCATGTGCGATGCCAGTGATTATGTTGTAGGTGCAGTGTTCGGACAAAGAAAAGACAAAGTGTTTTGCTCCATTTATTATGCAAGCAAAACACTTAACGACGCACAACTGAACTACGAAACAATGGAAAAAAAGCTGTGGGCTATTGTATTTGCGTTTGATAAGTTTCAAGCTTACTTAGTAAGGACCAAGGTGATTGTGTATACAAATAACTCTGCAATAAAGTACTTAGTGAGCAAGAAAGATGCGAGACCACGATTGATTAGGTAGGTTTTGCTTTTATAAGAGTTTGATATGGAGATCAGAGACAAGAAAGGTGTGGAAAATCAAGTTGCAGACCACCTTTCAAGACTTGAAAATGAAGAATGCCAAGCTAAACCGATCACAATTAGGGAAACATTTCCTGATGAGCAGCTTTTTGCAACCACTGCTCAATCATGTCCATGGTATGCTGACATGGTGAATTATATTATGGGTGGTGTGTTTCCACCTGATCTAACCTCTCACCAGAAGAAAAAATTCTTGTATGATGTTAGGCACTACATCTGGAATGAGCCATTTTTGTTCAAAGAGTGTTCTGACTAGATGTTGAGGAGGTGTGTACCTATAGAGGAAGCGGAGCAAATCCTGAACCAATGTCATGCTTCTCCATATGATGGACACTACAGTGGTGAAAGGACTGCTGCAAAGGTATTCCAATCAGGCTTTTATTGGCCATCACTATTCAAGGATGCATATTTTCATGTACATGATTGTGGAAAATATATCTTGTATAAAAGGAAACTATGACCGCTACCATGGTGAAGATTGTCTATATATGAAACTGAATGTGAGCCAGATGCATTCTTTGAGGATTCATGCATTCATTATACACTAGTTTAGTTTAAGTGAAAGTAGAATGTTAACAATTATTTAACGCAGGTTAACAAGTTGATCTATATAAATGTACTTTTTTTGGTTGAGGACTAGCAAAAATCTAGGTTTGGGGGTGTGATAACACCATAATTTGTAGTTATTTGTGCCCTATATCTGTGTTATATTAATTGCTTAGTCCTTGTTTTGATGCATGAATGGAAGACTTTAGCTTTCTATTCATATAATTTAATTTCGATGTGTTCAATCATGATTTTGAGAAAATGTTTCGATTCTTTGATAGATTGAGTACAATTGCACTATTTATTGAATTGGTAATTTCTATATGGTAGGTAGGGTTCCAACCCAGTGAAACTTAGAAGATTTGGACCAACATTACAAAAGAAAGCCAAGTGTAAGGATCACCTTGTCACGCTGTGGCGCAGGCATACCAATGTCGCAGCGTGGTGCTTCCCCTACTTTAGACAGAGAGCTTCGTATTTTGCACGCCGCAGCGCGAATGAATATATGTCGCAGCATGGTGACCTAAAATATACATGCGTTGTGACGTAGGTAGTTGAATGCCACGACGTGACTCTGTTTTCTAAGCCATATAAATGTTGTTGCATTAATTTTCTTGGGATAGTAAGTCATTTTCAGAGAACAACTGCTACAGTTTTGTACTTTAGACTGAATGGAAGCAGAAGCAACCAAGATTGAAGGCTATCTTCAGCTTGGAGGATCATCACCATTGAGCTTTCTCTTCTCTTTCTTTTACTTTCTCATCTCTTCTCCATGAACATAATGTATTTTGTTATATTTTCGTGCTTCATGGTTGGCTAAGCTGTGTGTAGGGTTTTCTTGGGATCCTCCTATGGATGTTAAGTGATTATGTAATCCTTTGAGTTTATATATATGATTTGGTTTGGTTTAATCATAGAGTTCTTAATGCTCTTGATTGTTTGACCAGCTTTTAAGTGATTTGATAAAATCTAATGAACCTAGACATAGGAATTTGGGTTTGAGATCGTATGTATGATTGATGCATGTTTTATTTCATTCAATTGGTTTAGGTGAGATGATTCGTTAATAGGATAGAAATATATCTATTGGCCATGCATAGTAATTGATTGAGAATAGATCTTAATGAGTGGATTTTACTTTAGTTCTCATGGAAACATAGTGAATTAGGTAATTGAAACATGGTTGATTGACCTAGACATAGGCTTTTAACTAATTTAGATTCTCAAGCTAACCTAATCATTTCATTTATATTGCTCATAAGGACTATTCGTTGTCCATTGAAGTAGGAGGTGAAAAAGAGTTCTCTATTTTCTAATCATCATCTTTAATTCAATCTTATAGCTTTTAAGTCTTTTAATTAGTTTAAACACACATCTTTCAATTCACATGTCCTTGAATAGAAATTCTTAAGCTTTTGGTTTATATTTAGCACTGATTTTAACCTTAATTCTCGTGGGAACGATATCCGACTCTTAGCTATATTACAAGTGCGATCCATGCATTTGCGGTAAGCAAAAGAGTGAACACGGGTGAAGGACTTCTTCAGAGGAATCTAGCCCTTGTACAACTTGTATTACTCCCAGAGTGAGCAATCCCTAGATTCGAATATTAAAATCCTAACAATTCTCGATGTCATGTCTCATTCCCCCACAATGATAAGCACAACTTCACTCTTTATCGTACTTCTCTTATTCTTTCATTGTTGTAGCTGGTGCAGTGATACTGTAACCAACTTTCTTCAACCCCTCAAATATTTTTGTCATCGGCATACGCAAGCTCATGACCTTTCTTATGGATGATCCTTCCATCTCTAAAGCATTTGCCCTATTCCTTCCTCAATGATTAGGAATTGGGTTGTTGATGATACTAGGTCCAGCCTCTTCTTAAATGTCAAGCTTCCCATAAGCAATAAGCTTCCTTACTGCAGTCTTGAAAGCCTCACAATGTTCAATTGAATGCCATGGGATGTCCATGTGGTATTTACGGGTTAAATTCAGGTTGTACCACGCTAGGAATGGTGGTTCTAAGGCACATATATGATTACCCAACATGGGATAAGCATCAAACAACTTTTAGAATAGGTCTGCATTCGAAATGGATAATCTTGGGAAAAAGGGTAGGTTTTGGAAGTGACCTTGGTTTTGGAAGTTTAGTTGAGGTTGTTGATGGTTTGAGTAATTTTACGGAGGTGCATGTGGATATCAGGTATAAGATGAGAGAGTTAGTTCATATGGTTGTGGTGTGGGAACATTATTGATTTGGAATTGTGGGGTTTGGGTGATGTTTATGGGTGGAGAGGTTAGGCCAAGTATACGAGAAGGTGTAGATGTCTGATAGGAAGCGAAAGTGTTTGAGTTATATGGATGGGCTTGGTAGGCAGGGTAAGACAATGAATAGCGGGATTGTAAAGGTTGTAGGTTTTGTACGTAACTCACTTTTGGATCCTTTTTCTTAGGTGGAAACCCTTTCTTGAAACCGCTTTAATTATTGTCAGTTAGCAATTTATCGGCTTTTACTAAAATTTTAATCCTCTCTCTGACTGCAATTAATTCAGCAAAGTCTCGATAAGCAGCATCCACCATTGTCCTAATATAGGGAGCTCCCTATGTCCCCAAGAAATATAAGCACATTTCTGTCAAAGTCAATGGTGGTTACATTTGTGCTGCGAGAGCTCTCTACCTGTAGGCATACTACTTGAAGGCTTCCTTATTTTTTTTTCAAAGTTCCTAACTATTCCCATGGGTTTTATCCAGGTTGAACCGATACTATCCTATAAACAGGTTTGCCCAGTCATTCCAAGAAGAGATTTTAGAAAGGTCCTGCTGGATACACCATTCCAAAGTAGGCCCCATTAAGTTTGACAAGGAACTTCCACTCCTTTGACCAAATTGACATTTTGGTTATGTATATTTTCAAGTGGAAAAAAAGGTTAGTGCTTCCACCATATTTGTCGAATTCTGGAACCTTAAAGTCCTTTGGGATGACAATGTTAGCAGTAGTGCACAACTCTTCTATCCTAAGGGGACCATAGGTACTAGGGCCTTTGATTGCTTTGATTTGTTCTTCCATTCTTTCTATCCAGTCTTCTTTCATATTGTCTTTCTCGGTCATAACATGACTATTCCTAGAGTAAAGCCTTGTTGCTTGCCCCAGAATGGTCACATGAGCTTTTTCCTAGGTAGGGCCAGCATAACCAGGAATTTTATTATGAGCACCTTCCAAGGTGCGATACCCTTTCCCAATAGATATGACTATCGATGTCGTTTGAGGTGGTTACTCATGGATCCACATAGCGATGCCTGAGATTACAGTCAAAAATATCGGAGCAGTTATCGATGGCACATTTACATATGTTTCCACCTCATTTGCAACTTTATTTCCACTGATTAAATGGAGAGACTCCCTCACATCTTACAGTATTGCTTCTAACCTTGCTTGAGCCTCTGACATCTCGTTCATCCTCCCCGTCATTTCATCGACTTCCCTGCTCAAGTTTCTCCCTGTCTTAGGATTACTAGCAGCTATTCTGATCCGAAATCTGGTATTGTGAACTCAGGTTTGATTGGTCTCTTCCTTCTTAGGTCGTGCAATGATTCCTTAAAAAACCTTGATTTGTTAAAACACGGTAACATCAATCAAAGGATGAAATGAAATGAATGAGATGCATAAGATGAAATGAATGAAATGAATGAGATGCATAAGATGAAATGAATGAAATGAATGAGATGCATAAGATGAAATGAATGAAATGAAAACATTTTTTCTTTCTTTTTTTTTCTGTTAGGAATGCTATAAATATGCAAGATGATGTTTTTTTTTTAAAGAATGCTAAGAATGAAAATACAAGATGATATATCTTTTTTTTTTAATGCTAGTAATGCCATAAAAACGTATATTGTATAAATTTCTTTTAGAATGCTAAGAATGCCATGAAAATGCAAGATACTGATTTTTTTTTAAAAAAAAAGAATGAAGGATAGCTAGCTAAAGAAGAAGTATGCTCCCTCATGTCCTAATGAATTGCCTTAAATTGAAGAATTTTATCCTAAGGATTTATGGGTCTTTCTGATTCGTGAGAACTTTCATTGGGTGACTATATTATTCTAAAGGTCTCTAAAGTTAAGTCCCATTTCAGAATGTTGACCACAAACAGTGGGTAAACCACTAAGTGTGAGACATTCATGAAAAAGACACATTCTAGATGAGGTTTTCACAATAACTAAATAAGATGTGCATCCAAAATGACTACAATTATGCAAATATACCTAACTTAGGGTTCACTCAAACTCAGGTATAGGATTCTACTCGAATGTGTGTGACAAATGTGTAGGTGCAGTGGGTGTAGGGAGCATACAAATCTGTGCAAAAATTTAGAAAAGACCAAAATTCCCCCAACCTCCAAAAACATACATACAACAACCAGTCAACTATTCTCTACCATATGGTTTCAACAATTAAGTACAAAATATTAAAAAATACAATTAAGTCATGTCAAAATAAATACAGGATAATGCTATCAGATATTTACATAAAAGTACTATATAAAATTTATTTACAAATAAATAAGAAAACAAAAATAAAGACAAAAAGGGTAAAATAAATAAATAGAGATTATTAATAATTTGCATAACTAATAACAATAGGTCTGACTCTCCAGCTCCCCGGTAGAGTTGACATCTGTCGCGACTGAGATTGTGACGAAATAGCAACTTACAGGATGAAAACTTAATCCCACAGTATCCCTAACACACCCGTCATAAGATGGTACCTTAAGTCAGTTGTGCAAAACTTGATAATTTCAAATATATTTATTTTACTCCTCTTAAAAAGAACTTTGTAACCCTTTTTTTTAAGAAATGAAAGAAAATAAATAACCAAATTGTGAAAATTTGATTTTTGGCTTAACAAAATATAGATTCTACTCCTACGTATTCCCAGGTGCAATGAGGAACTCAAAGTTACATAGTTCTTTAGAAAATAATTATGGGTTGGTTGATTTTAATTTAAAAAAATTTGAATTTGAAAATTTGAATTAATAAGTCATCAAGACTCAGTTAATGATGTTAAGGTTCAAATAGGTGAAGCTCGACATCATGCAAGAGACGTCACCCATTGCTTGTCAAGTTTATTGCAATTAAATAAAATTTTATAAATTAAATTATATAAAAAAAGTATCACTTTTTTGAGAAATAAGAAGCTGGCCCAATTACTTAATGTCTTCTCCCCAAAATTTTATAACACCTTATAATTTGGCCCAAATGAAAGTAAGCAACCCAAAAATATGAACCAAAGTAATTAAAAAAAAAAAAAAAAAAAGGTTTTGAAAACATAAAAAAAAGTTGAAAACAAAAAAAAAGAAAAAATAGGAAAACAAAAAATAAAGAAACAAGAAAAAAAAAAAACAAAAGAATAGAGCACAAACAAGGGGTTTGCGTGGTTGATTTTAGGCTCGTTCATAGTTCGGCTGGCAGAGGCACGATGGTACGTTGTGGACGTGGTGGTTTGCGTGGTGGAGGATGGTTGGCGGTGCGAAATGGAGATAAGGAGTTTGTCATAGTGGGTGGCGCGCACAGAGACAAAGCTAGATGGTGCAGTTAAGGACAGAGGTGGTTCGTTGATGGTACGTGGATGGGCTTCGGGTGAAGGACAGACAGATTTTTTGCCTGGGTTTGACTGAGTAGACGATTTTGGTGATGCAAAACAGAGATGGTGAAGGCTCTGTTTTTGTGCGCGGAGGACAAAGGTTGTGTGTGGCTGGCTGCTTGGTGGCTATATGGTGGTGCTAGGACGTGCATGGTGAAGATGAGTGGCAGAAAACAAGTTGGGTCATGGTGGTCACAATTTGGTTGGGTAAGGGTTAGGTTGTGGTGGTTGTGGTGTTAAGTGGATGGTGATGCGATTCACGGAGGTTCACTGTGGTTGGATGGTGGACGCATGGCAGAGGTAGCCTCACAGTTTGGGTGGTGATGGTTGTTGGTGGGTTGTGGTGGTGATGAAGGTGGGTGGTTCTTTGGTGGTTTATGGATGGGTTGGTTGTTATGGAGGTTGTGGTTGGTGGAGCGAGGTGATGAAGATGGTGAAAGGGAGTTACATGGTGTTGTTATAGTGAAGCAAGGATGGTGTTGGTGAAGGCTGTGGTGCGTGGCGAAAAATGAGTTGAGTGAAGATGAGTGAAGGCCCTTGTGAGAGTGAGAAGGTTGATAGTGGTGAAGATGAAGGGTGGAGTGGTGAATATGTGAAAAATAGAGAGTGGAGATGTGTTGAAGATGAGTGATGGTTGTAGAGATGAAGGGTGGAGTTGTGAGAATGATGAATGTGGGGGAAGAGGAATGAATATTTCCCTTGGTGAATGAGGTCAGAATCAAAGATCAAGAGGTTGAGAGTGTGTGTGACGCGAGTGAGTGAGTTGGTCAAGATCAGTGTAGTGCGGGGAGGGAGGTGAGATACGTGAGTGGGGTGTGTGTGCAATAGTGCAGGTAGTGGCATTGTGTATGCTGCAGTATAGTAGTGAAAGTGAGTGGAGTGAGTGGGGAGCAAATAACATTATCCCCTCTGTTGTGTATGTTGCAACAGTGCAGTGGTGGTGTTGTGTAGTGCATGGCCAAAAAAAGAAAAAACCAAGGCCAAGAGAAAGAAAAGCTAGTTTTCACCCAAAAAAGAAAAATAACCAAGCAGCAGCAAGTTTTATGTTACTATTTTTTTATTTTCTACTCTTTATTTTTTATTTTTTAAATTATGTTTTTCTCTTTTTTTTTTTGTTCTTTTTTCTTTAAAACTAGGCTAAGGTGGGCTTATGTATTTGGGAGAAGAGAAAGGGTTAAGAATGTGGACTATAATTTTTTATTTTTTTATTTTTTATTTTGGGAGCTCGATCAAAATTGAGTGTTCACAGTTGTCTCTCTTTTCTTGTTTCTTACTAGATAAAAAGAAAAATAGTGATTTTTCAATATTATTATCGTAAGAAACAAGTAAAAACATGAAGTTCAATTTTGTCTGGTAATGTATAAGATGATAAATGCAAAACAATGTGAGAACAATAAAATGTGAAGAGCCAATGTGCTTAAAAGAAATGACAAGAATTTAAAAAGTAAGTAGCCGATGCACTCAAAAGTAAATGACAGGAATTCAAAATGCATGGAGCCGATGTGCTCAAAGAATTAACAAAAATTAAAATGCATAGAACCGAAGCGCTCAAAGTAAATGGCAGAAACTTAGCATGCAAGGTGCCGATGCGCTAAAAATAGAATGACAGGAAATTAAAATGCATAAAGCCGATGCATTCAAATTAAATGACAGAAACTTAACATGCAAAGAGCCAATGGGTTTAAAATAAAATGACAAGAAATTAAAATGCATGGAGCTGATGTGCTCAAAAATAAGTGACATAAATTTAATATGTATAGAGTCGATACACTCAAAGAAAATGACAGGAAATTAAATTATATGGAGTCGATGCACTCAAAGTAAATGACAAAAGCTTAACATGCAAGGAGCCGATGTGCTCAAAATAAAATGACAGGAAATTAAAATGCATGGAACCGATGTACTAAAAAATAAATGACTAAAATTTAAAATGCATGGAGCCGATGCACTCAAAGAAAATGATAGGAAATTAAACTGCATGGAGCCGATGCACTCAAAAGAAGTAACAGGAATTTAAAATGTAAGGAGTCAATGAACTCAAAAGAATTGACAAGAATTTAAAATGCAAGGAGCCGATAAGCTCAAAAGAATTGACAAAAATTTAAAAATGCAAGGAGCCGATGCACTCAAAAGTATTGACAAGAAGTACCAAGAAAATATATAAAAAAAATCTTTTCATAGCGTTAAGGTGTGTCTCTTTTGGAGATTGAAATCTTGCATATAAGCTAACACTAAACACAATATCAGGTCTACTTGCTATTAGGTAGAGTAAGGAACCGATCATACCTTTATAAAGTTTGTCACTCATTGATTTACCTTTCTCATCTTTCTCAATCACATTTGAGAGATGCATGAGAGTCTTCATTAGCTTGGCCCATTCCATGTTGAACTTTCTCAACAAGTCTTTAGAATATTTCTCTTGATAAATAAAGACTCCAAACTTGTCTTGCTTGATTTGTAGGCCAAGGAAGAATTTTAACTTTCCCATCATGTTCATCTCAAACTCACTTTTCATCAAATCATAAAATTCTCTGCACAAACATTCATTTGTAGAACCAAATACAATGTCATCTACATATATTTGGGCTATTAATATCTCATTCTTTAAATATTTTCTAAAAAAGATTGTGTCCACTTTTCCTCTTGTAAAACTATCTTCCAATAAAAAATTGTTTAGTTTCTCATATAAACCTCTTGGAGCTTGTTTTAGGTTATAAAGGGCTTTGGAGAGCTTGTAAACATATTCTGGATGTTCAACATCCTCAAAACCAAGGGGTTGATGGACATATACTTCCTTATTTATGAAACCATTCAAGAATGCACTCTTAACATCCATTTGAAATAATTTAAAGCCTTTAAATACAACATATGCAAGAAGAATTTTGATTGATTTTAAACTAGCTATAAGAGCAAAGGCCTCATTATAGTCTATACCTTCTTGTTGGTTATAACCTTGAGCAACTGACCTTGCCTTGCTCCTTACCATCTTTCCTTCTACATCTAGCTTGTTGTTAAACACCCATTTTGTGCTAATCAGAGAGTGATCTTTAGGTGCAGGCACTAGTGACCATACTTTGTTCCTTTCAAACTAATTGAGCTCTTCTTGTATTGCCTCAATCCATGATTCTTCTTGAAAGGCCTCTTTAATAGTTTTTGGCTTAATATGATAGAGTATAGCAATGACTTGTGTGCTCAATTGTTCTGAAAGCTGATATGGTCCTGACACCAGCAGATGCTTCACAAATGATTAGCTCATTTGGGTGGGAAGGATGTAACATCTAGTTTTTAGGTAGCTGACAAGGTTGGTGAGAAGGTTCGTAAGAGGGTTCATGAACTCTCTCAGCTTCTGATATATTCTTTGAGCTTGTTCCTTCTTATTTTTATTCATCTTTATCATTAATCTCATTAAACACCAAGGCTTGCATGCTTATCTTTCTCATTAAAGAGAGTTAGTTTCATTAAATACAATATGCATGCTTTCCTCAACAACTAGTGTTCTCAAGTTATGCACTCTATATTCTTTAGATGTTAAGGAATACCTAAGAAAGATACATTTATCATACTTTGAATCAAATTTTCCCAACTGATCTTTAGTGTTTAATACAAAACACTCACAACCAAAAGGATCAAAGTATAAGATGCTAGGTATCCTTCCTATCCACAATTCATGTGATGTCTTCTTTAGTATTGACCATATGGAAACTCTGTTTAAAACATAACATGAGGTGCTAACTGTCTCAGCCCAAAAATATTTTGGCAACTCAATGTCACATAAGAGAGCTCTATTCATTCCTTGCAAGGTTCTATTTTTCCTTTTTACAACTTTATTTTGTTGTAGAGTTCTTGGACAAGAAAAATTGTGAACTATGCCATTTTTTCACAAATTTTTTTTAAAGAAAACATTCTAAAATTCTCATCCATAATCACTTCTTATGGCAATTATGCAAAAATCTTTTTTACTTTGAACTTATTTACAAAAGATTTTAAAGGCCTCAAAATAATTATCATTGCTTCTAAAGAAGAGTACCTATATATATATATTGAGAAACCATCAACTATAATAAAGCCATACCTCTTTCCACATAAGCTAGCATTGTAGTAGGTTCAAAGAGATTAATATGAAGAAGTTCTAGAGGTCTATGAGTTGTGTCAACATTCTTAGGCTGAAAACTTGACTTTGATTGCTTACCTCTTTGGCATGCTTCACATACCATATCTTTTTCAAATTTAATTTTAGGAAAGCCTCTCATAAGGTCATGTTTCAACAAATTAGAAATGGTGTTCGTGTTTACATGGCTAACTCTCTTGTGCCACAATCATTTATTAGAACTCACAGACACAAGACATTCATCCTTTTGATCACTAAGTTCCTCTAACTTAATGCTATATATATATTCTTGTCCCGATTTCCATAAAAGAGGACTTTGTTATTATTGGCTTCTCTAACAATGCATCTTGTTGGTTCAAACACTACTTCATAGCCATTGTCGTAAAACTGACTTATGCTAAGAAGATTGTGTTCCAAACCTTTCATATAATGCACATTATCAATAGTGGTAGAGTTCTTCTTACCAACTTTACCTATTCCTTTGATTTTTTCCTTGCTACTATCTCCAAAATTGACATCACCTCCATATTTGTCCTTGAGATTGAGGAATTTGCTTTTGTCTCTAATCATATGCCTTGAACACCCACTATCCAAGTACCATCTATTCTTTGTCCTTTTTGTAATTATGCAAACTTGCATGAGAAGGTATCATACCTTTAAGTACCTAAACTTTCTTGGGTCCTCTCATGTTAGATGGTTGGACCTTTTGTAATTTATTTTTGTGGTAGTATTTTAAGGCTTTATAGCCAACCTTGCCACAACAAAAACACACCACTTTAGTCTTTTTAGCAGGTGCAATAAGATTCCTATACAACTTTTGTTTTGCCCCTCTCTTGTATCCTGGTCCAGCTTTGTCAAAAGCACATTATTGGCTTCTAAGAAGCTTTTGAATATTTTTGGTACCATTGACAAACTTGGCTAGGTCATTAGTCAAGACTTATACTTTCCTTTTCAACAACGCATTCTCTTCTGACACCTAGGAGAGTTGTTGAGAAAGTTCAACCTTCTTAGACTGGGCAACTTATTTAATATTCAACTTTACTAATGACCCATTCCTCTTGCTTAAAGCTGCATTGACTCTCTTTAATAAGTCATTTTCTTTTTACAACTTAGCCATTTTGGCTTTGAGAACAATGCAGTTTTAAGCTAAGAAGTTAGAATAAGAGAGAAGGTTGTCAAAAGCTAATTTATGTTCGTCATAAGAAGGGTGAGGGAATTTAGTATCTAATATTTTATCATCACTTTCTTGTTCTTTAGCAACCAAACACATGTTTGCAACTTCCTTTTTATCTCCCTCAATTGATCAGTAATTAGGATCATCCCAGGTTGTCATCATTCCTTTCTTCTTTGAGAACTTCTTAGATTCTTTCCTCAGTAGTGGACATTTAGATTTGAAGTGACCAAACTCCTTGCACTCATAGCAAACTATTTGGTTTTTGTTTCTACTTCGAAATTCTCCTTTTTGAGGTTCTCTTTTGGATTGGAAACCTATTCCTTTTCTTCATTTCTTTCTCCACATCTTCTAAATCTTTCTGGATACGAATAAGAGCTTATCTTTATCGTCTTTATCATCTTCATTATCCCCACCACGATCACTTCTAATGGATGCAATGCTACATTTTTTCTCATTTTGAATAACCTTTGCAAGTTTTCTAAATGCATAAAAAATATCATTTTTATGAGCAAGAAATGGTGTCCATGTATATATAGAGTAATCATCCATAATCGTAAGAGCATAGTAATTACCACCAAAGCTCATAGTTCTTGAAGGTCTAAAATGGTCCATGTGCAAAGGTTGTAAAGGTCTAGAAGTAGAAACAACATTTTTAATTTGAAAAGACCTTTACTTATTTTTCCTTTTGACATGTATCACAAAGTTTATCTTTTTCAAAAGTGAGCTTTGGTAAACCAATTACTAATTCTTTTGAAACTAATTTGTTTAGATGATCCCTGTGAATGTGGACAATCCTTCTATGTCAAAGCCATGAATCACTCTTATTACTCATAAGACATCTAGCATCTTGAGATGTATTATCATCTAGGTTAATCAAATATAAATAAATAAATAAATAAATAAATAATATATATATATATATATATATATATATATATATATATATATATATATAATATATATATATATATATTATTAACTCTATGGCCAACAAACTTAACTTGCATGTCATCATTACCTTCAATTATGCAACAATTAGAGTCAAAGATAACTCTATTTCCCTTGTCATATAATTAACTTATGCTTAGCAAGTTAAGTTTGAGTCCTTCTACAAACAAGACATTATCAATTGAAGTAGAGGGATTCTTACTAACTTTTCCAACACCAAGAATTATTCCTTTATTGTTATCCCTATAAGTAACATGCCATGCTTCTTGGGAGAAAGAAAGAAGAACTTGGATCCATCACCCTGCATGTGCTTGGAGCAACTACTATCAAGGTACTAATTTGAGCTATTGGCCTTCAAACACACCTACAAAACATGTTCAAGTTTTGGATTTAGGTACCTAAACCTTTTTGGATCCTTGGGTGATAGTTTTGGGCAAAAAGCCCTTTAGAACCCATATCTTCTTTTGTTCAATATAAGATTTCCTCCTAATGCTACATGTAGATGCATTATTCTCTTTTCTTCTACAGTGAAAATATGTAACAAAAGGATTACTTGACATACTTGAGAAAACAAAAAAATTCTCATAAAATTCTTGTTGTTTCTCAGGATTGTAACCCAATCCCGTCTTATCAAACACAACTTTGTTTCCCAAGAAGGATGTTCAAGTTATGTCTTCCAAAAATGAATTTAGCAAGAGTGTTTTTCAAATATTCAACTTTTTTTTTCTAAAGATAAGCATGAATGACATAAAGAAGATGAAGATGGAGCATCCTTATGTGAAGAGTAAGTAGAACATAAGGAATTTGCATCAACCCAAGAGTTTCATTTTCTAATTTCAATTCCTCAATTTCTTTGTTTAAAGAAGAAATTTGGTTTTCAAGTGAGGAAATTATTTTATTTTAAGATGAAACCATTTTTGCAAGCCTCGTGGATTCTTTATGCAATTCCTCAAAGGTATCTTGTAATTCATTATAAGAATGTTGAGATTCATGAGTTTGAGAATCTACCTCAAGATCATCTTTGGCCATGAGACAAATGTTGGCTACTCCATCTTCAGATTCATCTGAGGATTTAATGTCATTGTCCTCCCAAGCAATATATTCTCTTTTCCCTTTGTTCTTTTTGTTGGGCCTTCTTTCAAAAATTTTTTTACCTTCTTTTGACTTAGAGGGCAATCCATTTTCATGTGCTCAGGTTTCCCACATCCAAAGCAAGTGGGAGGAGTTGGAGTTGAGCTTTCACCCTTTATATAATTCTTCTTCGGAGAAAAAGGTGGTTTTCTTCCATTTCCCTTATTCTTTAGAAACTTCCAAATTTTCTAACCAGAAGGTTGAAGGTTTCTTCATTCATCTCTAAGTCCTCAAGCTCATCTTCATCATCATCTTCATCATTGTGGGATAAGGAGGTCTTGAATGCTAGACCCTTATTGTTTCTACAAACATCTTTATTTTGGTGAAGTCTTAATAATTCCATTTCATGTTCTTGGAGCTTCCCAAAGAATGTTAGAAAAGTCATGGTGGCAAGGTTCATTGACTCAGCAATTGCGGTCACTTTAGGCTGTCACTCTCTACTTAAACATATCAAAACTTTGTTAATCAAATCTTCATTTGGAAAAGTCTTTTCCAATAAGACAAGATGATTAACTATGTGAGTAAACCACTTTTACGTATCTTGTATGCTCTCACCTTGATTCATTCTAAATAACTTATACTCATGTGTGAGAGTATTTATTCTAACTGTTTTCACCTCACTAGTTTCCTCATGGGTGACTTAAAAAGCATCCCACATTTCTTGTGCTATTTTACAGTTAGAAATATGAAAGTACTCATCATACCCTAGAGCATTAGTGATGATGTTCTTAGCTCTAGCATTATATTGTACTTTCTTTTTATCATTATCAGTCCATGCAGATCTTGACTTAGCAACTTATCTACCATCAATTATCTTGGTAGGAATGAATGGGCCATTTTCAATAACATCCCGCACATTAAGATCAATAGCTTCAATAAAATTTTTGAAAAGAAGTCATCACTCATCTTGAAGCTGTTAAGCTTTTTAAACAAGAGTTAAGCTCTGATACTACTTGTTACCAAGTGGTTCAAAACTCAAGAGGGAGGTGAATTAAGTTTTTCAAAACTTTTCACAAACAAGTCCTTTTTTTATTTTGGTTGAAGTTATTTTCTTGTGTAGTGAATGAATTTATGACAACAAAAAGTTTCTCACACAAGTTTAAAGAAAGTGATTGAATTAAGGATGGACCAATAAGTATGCAGTGTTAAGATAAGCCAAATATTCTATTAGCTAAAATTAAGCAGTCAAATATTATGTTAGCTGTAAATTAGGCATTTGTACAGCTGTGAGGTAATTTGTGCAGCTGTCATTCCTCTAATAGATGAGGAATTATAGGGACCCTTGTATATATATGTTGCACTATTCTGTGAATGAAATACGTGAGAGAATTATTCTTTGGAACCTTTTTTTTCTTATGGTATCACAGCCAGCGCCGACACCCTCTACAATATAGGAATCGGTGTTTTTGGGTTTCTTTGAGTAATCTCTGATGGCTCTTTCCGATAAGAATAAATCGGAAAAACCTAATTCTGGGACTTCCCCTGCTACCCATATGCACGAAGCGCTCACCCCGGAACGGCTTGATGGCACCAACTATGTCGAGTGGTCATTGAATGCGCAGAACAAGATCAGAGGCAGAAAACGTTGGGGTTATATCTCTGGAACAAAGGCTGCACCAGAAAACAAGGAATCTGATGAATATGAAACATGGGAAGATGAAAACTGCTTGGTCAAGTCTTGGCTTCTGGACTCTATGACCAAAGAAATCAGATCCCTCTTCATTCGCTTAGATACGGCAAAGGCAATCTGGGACACTGTGAAGGAGACGTACTCAGTCAACCAAGATGCATCCAGAGCATATCAATTATATCGTGAGGTAATCTCTACTCAGCAAAATGGAGGATCTGTTATTACATACTTTGGTAAATTGCAGAGGTTATGGCAGGAGTATGATGCTATTAACGATTGTACCATGGAATGCCCTAAAGATGTTGAGAAGTATAACAAGATGATTAATTCTCAACGAGTTTATGTTTTTTTGGCTGGCCTGGATTCACATTTGGATGGAGTTCGTGGCCGTATCCTTGCTACCACTCCTCTTCCAAATGTTCAATCAGTTTATGCAACTGTTTGTGCTGAGGCAAATCGCCAAGAGGCTATGCTTGGTAGTGAGTCTACTGAGGGGAGTGTCTTTGCTGTCAAGAAGTATTCTAAGAAAGGAGTCCGCAAGTGTACCCACTGTCATGGGGATAATCATGTCATGGAGACGTGTTTTAAACTCCATGGCTATCCAGATTGGCATCCAAAAGGCAAAACTACTTCCAATACCAAGGCAGAAACTACTTCAAGAGCCATACTTCTACTGCTGCTGGATTTGTGACCAAGTCAGGTATATCTAACTCTGCTCTTAATCTTTCTGTTGTTACTAGGGGTAGTAATTGGATAATCGATTCAGGTGCTACTGACCATATGACTTGTGATCCTCATAAATTTACTAATTTTTCCCCTGGCTGTTCTAAAACTGTCATTATTAATGCCAATGGGGTCTCATCTCCTATTGAAGGTGTTGGTACTGTATCCCTCTCACCCTCCTTATCAATACCTGATGTTTTATTTGTTCCTACATTGAACTGTAATCTTCTCTCTGTCAGTAAATTAACCAAATCACATTCTTGTGTTGCCTTGTTTTACCCAACCCATTGTCTTTTTCAGAACATCCATACCAAGGAGAAGATTGGCAGTGGTAGAGAGAGTGAAGGGCTGTATTATCTGGAAAATGTTTCACAACAAACCCATAAAGGAGCATTGGCCTATCTTGCGAGTGAGCACATACAAGATAAAAACAAAAAGGAAATCTGGCTATGGCATAGATGATTGGGACATCCCTCTTTTAGTTATCTAAAAAGATTATTTCCATCGTTATTTTATAAGTGCAATATTTCAGATTTTCTTTGTGAAACTTGTGTAATGGCAAAAAGCCATCGTGCTGTTTTTCCCTTAAGCAATAAAAAAATTGATTTTCCTTTTTCATTAATTCACACAGATGTTTGGGGCCCCGCCCGCACCCATCATCTAATCTTATAATGGAAAAAAATGGTTTATCAGTTTTGTTGATGATTGTACTCGGGTAACCTGGGTATATTTGCTTAAACATAAAAGTGATGTGTGTGATGTGTTTCGTTCCTTTCATCAAATGATAGTTACACAATTTAACACATGTATAAAGGTCATTAGATCAGACAATGGAGGGGAATATTTTAAGACAGAATTGATAGAGTTCATGAAATCTAACGGTATTTTGCATCAAACTACATGCCCTTATTCACCCCAACAAAATGGAGTAGCTGAGAGGAAAAATAGACATATATTAGAGGTGACAAGATCACTTTTAATAGATGGTAATGTTCCATCTCATTTATGGGGTGAGGCGGTGAGCTCTGCAGTTTATTTGATTAATCGAACCCCTTCTAGTGTGCTTAACTTTAGAAGACCTCTAGATGTGTTGTCTGATCATTGTGTTCTTCCTTCCATGGTTCATTTACCACCTCATGTTTTTGGATGTGTTATATATGTTCACTTACACCCACATCAACGTACAAAGCTTGAAGAACGAGCTATTAAATGTGTTTTTGTTGGGTATGGATCAACTCAAAAAGGTTATCGTGCTTACCATCCAACATCAAAAAAAATTTTATATCTCTATGGATGTGACATTTCATGAACATAAATATTTTTATGATGATTCTACACTTCAGGGGGGGAATGGAAGTGAAGTGCAGAAACATGATGTTAGTATGTTTGACATCTCGGATATAAAATTATATTGTGAAGATAAATTATCTTGTGAATCTTGTAAGGATCACTCTGCAGGAAGAAAGCCAATCCTAAATATGGACACTTCACCTTTAGATAATACAGTGTCTTCTGATCATAATCAATTGGCTCAATCTTCTCCACAGGTTCAACATGACTCTTCAGAGGTACCTATTGATCCTATCTTTGATAATACTAATATAGATGAAGTTGATCCTGTTTTTGATTCTGAAATTGATTCTTGTTTGCATGAAACTGATCATGAAATTGATCCTTGTTTGCATGAGACCATCAGCACACCTAACACTGAGTCTACTACTGTCCAATATAACCTTCCACCTCGTTCTAACCGTGGTCAACCTCCAGCCAAATATGAACCAGACCTCCAAGCCAAAGTTAAATATCCCATTAGTAAATATGTGTCATCTCACAAGTTATCCCAGTCATATGCATCATTTGTATCTCAATTATCCTCAATTTCTATTCCTAGTAATGTACAGGAAGCTTTGGCAGATCCTAGATGGACTGAAGCAATGGTTGAGGAGATGGCAGCTTTAGAAAAAAACAACACTTGGGATCTTGTGCCTTTACCAAGAGGGAAGAAAACAGTGGGGTGCAAATGGGTTTTTACAATTAAACACAAAGCTGATGGAACTATTGAGAGGTATAAAGCACGACTAGTGGCTAAAGGTTACACTCAATCTTATGGTGTAGATTATCAAGAGACGTTTGCGCCGGTAGCCAAGCTCAACACTGTTAGAATACTTTTGTCACTAGCAGCAAACCAAGATTGGCCTCTTCTACAATTTGATGTGAAAAATGCTTTCCTACATGGAGAAATTTTAGAAGAAATTTATATGGATTCCCCACCAGGCATGATAGATTCAAATGGAATGAAGGTTTGCAAATTAAAGAAGGCTCTATATGGATTAAAACAATCCCCAAGAGCATGGTTTGGAAGGTTCACTAAGTCTATGAAGGCGTTTGGCTATAGAGCAAGTAACTCTGATCACACCTTATTTTTGAAGAAAGGAAAAGGAAAAATTACAACCTTGATTATCTATGTAGATGATATGATAGTTACAGGAAATGACTCGGATGAGATTTCTAGTTTGCAACAATACCTTGCATCTGAATTTGAGATGAAACAACTTGGAAACCTAAAATATTTTTTGGGTATTGAAGTAGCTAGATCTAAACATGGTATTTTTCTATGCCAAAGAAAGTATACTCTTGACTTACTATCTGAAACTGGAATGCTTGGGTGTAAACCAGTTGATACACCAATTGAACAAAATCATAAACTCTTTCAATGCTCAAAGTCAGCTAGCATAGATAGAGGTAGATACCAAAGGTTGGTGGGAAAACTAATTTATTTGTCCCATACACGTCCAGATATTACCTATGCAGTGAATGTCGTTAGTCAATTTATGCATGACCCACGTAAGCCTCATATGGATGTTGTTGAGAGGATTTTGAGATATTTGAAGTCCACTCCTGGGAAAGGAATTTTGTTCTCAAATCATGGAAACTTAAAGGTAGAAGGGTACACTGATGCTGATTGGGCAGGTTCAGAAAATGATAGAAGGTCTACCTCTGGATACTTTACTTTTGTAGGAGGGAATCTTGTAACTTGGAGGAGTAAAAAACAGCCAGTAGTAGCAAGATCTAGTGCTGAAGCAGAGTTTAGAGGCATGGCACTTGGGGTATGTGAACTTTTGTGGGTTAGAAATGTGCTGACAGATTTGGGTTTTAAACCAAAGGAGGCTATGAGTTTGTACTGTGACAATACATCAGCTATAGCAATTGCTCATAATCCTGTCCAACATGATAGAACAAAACATGTAGAGATTGATAGACATTTCATCAAAGAGAAGCTTGAAGCTGGAATAATTTCCTTTACCTTTGTAAGGTCTGAATTGCAGTTAGCTGATGTTCTAACCAAAGGAGTGGCAAGCAGAGTGTTTAATGAGTCTTTATTCAAGTTGGGAATGTGTGATATCCATGCACCAACTTGAGTGGGGGTGTTAAGATAAGCCAAATATTCTATTAGCTAAAATTAAGCAGTCAAATATTATGTTAGTCAGAATTAGGCATTTGTACAGCTGTGAGGTAATTTGGCACCATTGCCATTCCTCTAATAGATGAGGAATTATAGGGACCCTTGTATATATATGTTGCACTATTCTGTGAATGAAATACGTGAGAGAATTATTCTTTGGAACCTTTTTTTTCTTATGCAGAAGCACTAAATAAGCTTGAATGTAATGAGATAAGGGTAAAGAATATTACAAATGAGATTTATACTAGTTTAATCACCCTTATGATCTATGTCCAGTCCCTAGGATCATCCACCTAGGAGTTTTTCACTATTTTCAAGCTTCACAAGGTGCTTGACAAACCTTTACAATGATTGAGCTCTTCTTACACTTCAAGCATCATTCACCTCTTGTGTAGAAGCATCTTAGTTTCTCAAGGAATCCTCTACCCTCTCAAGTGTTTATAATTTGAATTAAATGAAAGTAAGCTCTTTCAAAGAGTAGAAAATACAAATTGAAGATCTATGAAGTTCTCTCAAAGATATCTCAATATATTGAAAAACAAAGCAAAAAGAATGAATTGAATCACGTATTAAATGCTTGGGAATGAGTTTTCAGATTATCAAGACTTGGTCATAAGTGTCCCAAAACTTGTATTTATAGACATTAATGAAAAAGATATGTTAGTGGTGGTTTTCTTCAGCATTACATGTGTCTGAAACTAGTCGTTACTGGTTTTAGATAGGTGATAATCGATTACCAACATATAGTAATCGATTATCATACTTTTAAAACATTTTCTGGGTGCTAGAAATGACTTGGTATTCAATTAATAACATTGGTAATCAATTACCAACGTTCAAAAGAGTGTTTATGGGCTTGTGGTAATCAATTACCAGCTTTGGTAATCGATTATCAAGATTTTGTTTGTTGTGGTAATCGATTACCAAGCTTAATAATCGATTACTAAGCTTCTAACTTGTGAAAAACAAGTTCCCATATGCTTGTAATCAATTACAAGCTCATGGTAATCAATTACAAGCTTTCTGAAATGCTTGTAATTGATTACTAAGTTATTGTAGGATATTGCAATCATCCTAGAACCAATGTTTGATCCCAAATTAGCTTGGTAAACATTTCTAACTGAGAACACTTAGATTCTTCAAAGATTCAAAACATGATTTTCAACATCCAAGGTTAAAACATTATGTTGTGAAAATGGTCTTCATGAAATAAGTATTCACACTAACAGTTACTTGTCCTTTATGTGGTAGGTAACCATTATTCTGTTCTATTTTGTTGAGTCAAAATGGTCACTTAAGCTCTTGCCTAAGAATTCTCTCAAGTTTCATCACAACTGACTTTCTTTGCAACTATCTCAAGCTTGATTTTTCACAAACTTCTTGTCTTTTGATTCCATCATCATCTTTTTTGTTTTCTCTTGATATCTTGGATGATGGTAGCTTCATTTTGATCTTTGATTTGCTCTTGGGTTGGTCTTTGTGGTTATTCTTCATGCTCTTGAAACTTTCTCATAACCTTCTCAGGATGAACTCTCTCATGCTCTTTTGGAACTTTCTCAAGAAGCACTTGAATGCTCTCAAGACTGTATTTGATTCTCTTATCTTTTTCTTATCATTTAGAAAGCTTCCTTATATTTGATTTAGTCTTGAAAAATTTATTGCTAACAAGAAAATTTCACAAAGATCATGTTAGCACAATTAAGAAAATTTTCAATATAGTTGTTATCATCAAAACAAAACTTACAAATTTAGCCATAAAAGGGTTTTGGAGTATACAATAACGAGTCTAGAAATGCAAGAAAAAAGGCCCTTCAGACTGTGCTGAGTGTGGCCTCTCGTCTAATCTCTAAGTTGGGGAGCAGATAGCATAAGGCCCCACTAATTTCATTTTCTTAAGAAGACTATGGAAACACTATTCCAGACCACGAGGACTAAATGGTGATATCTGGGATAATCACCAACGTTAAGGTTTAACAGATATTTGTTCAGAGGATCTAGGTAGACATTATATTCTTAGATCTATTCAAAAAGTTGAGACTCTCAAAGAAGGATATGATCCCATACACCGGTGAGTTGATTAGTTTCATAGGAAACAAAATCACCTCGGTAGGGTATGTTGAGACTCACTTGACCTTGGGTAAGGACCTTCTATTTAAAACACTTAAGGTCAAGTTCCTCATAGTATATTGCCCTTCTGCCTACAACGTGATCTTAGGTCGCCCTTCTCTCAATACCTTTGGGGCTGTGATATCCACCCTACATTTAGATTTGAAGTTTCTTGACCAATATAACAAGATAACCATAGTCAAAGGAGACCAAACAAGAGCTCAAAGATGCTATAATATGAGCCTAAAGATTGCTAAGGGACCTAGGAAAATGGACCAATATGACAAACCCGGTTCAATCACTACAGACTCCGTCAATGTCCTTTTGACTGAGTTGGATGTACGCGAAGAGATCTGAGATACCCACCTTTAACCAGAAGGAGAACTTGAGTCTCTCCAACTTGGTGTCAAGCTAGATCAAGTCACCAAGATTGGAGGGAAATGAATCAAGAAAAAAAAATACCAGTTAGTAGTATTCCTTTAGTAAAACAAAGACATCTTCGCCTAGACGTCATTGGGCATGCTCGGATTGGACCCCTGGTTCATTTTTCACCGACTTTGCATTTAGAAGGATGTCAAGTCGGTCGCACAACAGAAAAGGAAGGTCGAATTAGAAAGGTAGGAGGTAATACAAAAACAAGTGAAAGAACTGTTGGATGTCAAGTTTATTATCAAAGTTCCCTATATAACTTGGTTATCTGAGATCCTTGTAAACAAGGCTAACGAAAAGTGGAGTATATGTGTCAATTGCACAAATTTGAATAAGACATGACCTAAAGACTCTTAACTGCTTCCCAACATAGAAAAGCTAGTTGACAATTCATCCAGGCTCCGGATTCTATCTTTCATGGATTCTATCTTTCACGGATTCTATCCCAAAGGATGAAGAAAAAAATACATTTATATCTGAAATAGGAAGTTATTGTTACCAAGTTATGTCATTTGGCTTAAAGAATGCAAGAGCAACCTACCAATGAATAATGAACAAAGTCTTCAAGGAACAATTTGGTAGGATGCTCGAGGTCTATATTGATGACATGATTGTTAAGACACCAGATACCAGGAGCCAAGTTCAAGACCTGGAAGAAGTGTTCGCCCAACTCCAGAAAGATAACATAAGGTTGAACCCAGATAAATGCACTTTTGGAGTGCAAACAAGTAAGTTCCTGGGATTCTTGTTAATGAGTCGTGACATTGAAGCCAATCCCAACAAATGCCAAGAGTTGCTCGACATGTGCAGTCCACATTCTATTAAGAAGGTACAAGAAGGTACTCATTTTTTAGCCAAGGCCGCTCACAAATCTCTTCCCATCTTTAAATTTCTTTAAAAAAGGAAAGATTTTGAGTGGATTCTAGAGTGCAAAATTACGTTTTAGGAATTAAAGAACATGTTGGCATCACCCCCCATCTTGACAAGGCCAGAGCTCAGTGAAACCTTGTATGCCTACTTTTCTGTCAATAATGAGGCAATAAGTTCAGTCTTGATAAAGGAAATCCGCAAAGGCCAAAGATTGATTTATTTTGTAATCAAGGTACTGTAAGGGCTTGAACTCTAGTATCAACAGATTGAGAAATTAGCACTTGCACTCCTAACTGGGGCTAGATGACTATGCTAATATTTTCAATAACACCTAGTCGTGGCAAGGACGGACCAACCAATCTGTTGGGTGTTACACAAGTTAGACCTCACTTGGAGAATGATCGCTTGGTCTGTGGAGCTTTTCGAATTCGAGATAAACTACGAGCCAAGACAAGTCATAAAAGGGTTAAGTTTTATCCAACTTCCTGGCAGAACTTATATCGGCCCATTTTACCTAAATGGCTTCTCGAACCCTAAAGGGAGTGGCAACGAGGTCATCTGGGAAAATGAGGATAGACTCACCCTCGAGCATTCTTTGAGATTCAAGTTCCATACCTCAAACAACTAGGCTAAATATGAAACTTGTATTACTGTAATCGCATGGCCAAGGAAACGAGAGTCACTAACATAGTGCTCTGCAGGCAATTGGTAACCTCACAAATTCCAGGTGACTATCAGGCTAAAGAACCCCTCTTGTAAAAATACATAGCTAAGGTGAAGAAACTTTTGGAGAATTTTGCAAGCACTAAGGTTGAACACATCCGTTCGAATCTTGCCAATACGAAGAGCCCCGACAACAATAGGTCTATGATCCAAAAAATATTGTTAGTGCCTAACATTACAGACTTCGAAGTCCTTTTACCGGAAGAAAATAAAACATGGATCACACCAATTATTACTTACTTTGTGATGAAACTCTGCCTGAAGACCAGAAGATGTTACCCAAGTGGCTTCAGTACTCAAGAGGGGTGAATTGAGTATATAAAGTTTTTTCGCAAATGCTTGTAAAACAAATTTCGTTGAAGTTATTTTTAAAAAAAGTGAATAAAAGGAAAAGATAGAGAATCTTAAAGCACAAAAAATAAACACGTAATAAAATAAATTACAGGAAATAAAGAGATAAAAATGAGAAGAGCATGCACGATATTTATCCTGGTTCAGCCACCGAATCACTTGTGGCCTACGTCCAGTTCTCAAAACACAATTTGAGATTTTTCACTATCAATATAAGTTTAAAACAGGTGCTTACAACCATTACAAATAAGAGCGCTCCTCACACCTTGGGATACCTCACCCTTGTGCTTGAGTCTCAACTTTCAGGGATACCTCACCCTTACACAAACATTTAAAGGATACTTCACCCTTGTTACAAACCTTTGAGGGATACCTTACCTTCTTTACAAACCTTTGAGGGATACCTCACCCTCTTTACAATAAAGCAAAAAATAGATGAAGAGAAACTCTCACACAGAGCAAATAATACACTTTGAAATACTAAGAAAGCTCTTTAAGGATATTTCAAAGTTTGAGCGAAAATAGCACCAAAAATATAAGAAAATTATAAATCACGTTTTCTAGTAAGCAAAGAATGATTCAGATTGTTAAGCTTATTGCAAAGATGACCCAAGGTCTCTATTTATAGAGCTTTGTAGAAAAAGAGCTGTTGGAAGAAATTAAATATGCATTCAATGTGAAAATGGTCGTTTCTTTCTAAAACAGGATCACGACGTTATTTGAATAACTGTTGAGTTATTCGAATAACCCAATTTGAAAAGCCTCGACAAAACTAGTTCTAATAAACGTTATTTGAATAGCCAGAGAGTTATTCAAATAACTCTGTTTAAAACCATTTCACAAAAATAGGGTCTGTTCGAATAACCATGGAGTTATTCGAATAGCTCATCTTATAAAAGTCATTCTAAAAACCTTTTATTCGAATACCAGTCGTGCTAGTCGAATAACACCTTTTAAATCAAAGACGTGCAACAGGACTTTGAAAACGTTTATTCAAATACCATCAGAGTTATTCGAATAACTCTGATAGAAAAATAGTTTTTTTCTAGACATGGTTTATTCGAATAAAGAGACCTTTATTCGAATAACCTTATTACAAATCGTTTGTAAAAGCTTTAGAAAACTGCCCAGGTGGTTTCCAAAAACATTAAAACTGTTTAATTAATCTCAAGGTCATTTTGAAATTTGGGTTTCTTTGTTTAAAACTATGTTTATCTTTTCTTGCAAAATCAATGAGATATCTAAGAAGGCTTTGTACAAAAAGACTCTAAGTCCTAAAGCTATTCTTGCAGGTCTTGGACTTGGTCTTATCCTTATCTTCATCATGTTTATTATCATCAAAACTATTATCAATGTCAGCTAGCCAATTACAGAAGTAGGCCCAAATATTAATATGGAGAACAGCGTGGTACACCCTTTATGATAATCAACTATACCACCTTGGGTTCTCTTCCCCCCTCCTCAAATGTCTTAGACCAAAAAGAGCTGAGTACGTTTTGACTGAAATCCATGAAGAAAGTTGTTCACACCATCTCAGAGGAAAAACCTTTGCCCAAAAAGCATTGCAAGTAAGATACTATTGGCCTAGTATGGAGGATGACAATGTGGAACACGTCCAAGGGAGTGATAAGTTCCAAAGGTACTTAGACATCTACTCTGACCCTCTAGAAGAATTACAGATGATGTTTGTACCCTAGCCTTTCTATCAATAGAGAATAGATATCCTGGAACCATTCCCTCAAGCACCTGGGCAAGTTAAATACTTAATGGTAATTGTAGACTACTTTACTAAGTGAATAGAGATGGAATCGCTGTCTATCTTCACCTCAACTCGCAACCAAAAATTTATTTACAAGAACATAATCAACAGGTTCAGGGTCCTAAAGTCCATTGTTATCGACAGCGACACCAATTCACCTATCAGTAACTTAAGGACCTAATCTCCAGACTCAAAATTAGAAAACATTTCACCTCAATTGAACACCCAAAGACAAACAGCCAAGCTAAGGCTGTAAACCGAGCTATTCATCAAGGTATCAAGAAAAAGCTAAATGAAGCAAAATGAAGTTGGGTAGAAAGCTTGACCACGTCCTATAAGAATACCGGACAATGCCATACTCCACAACTAGGAATCTCCTTTCAAATTAACCTATGGTTGTGAAGCAATGATTTTGGTTAAGATTAGAGAACCTAGTAGGCAGAGATAGAACTTTTCTAAAGAGATTAACCCAAACCTCATCTGCTAAAACCTAGACTTGTTACAAGAACAACGACACATTGCTCATATCTGCGAAACCACTGTCAAGCAAAGGACAACAACTTGGCACAATACTAAAGTGAAACCACAGAAGTTTATGCCCAGTGATCTCGTTTTGCGCAAAGTAGATGTTGTGGGATAGAATTCATCTCAAGGAAAGCTAGCTCATAATTGGTAGGGCTCATATAGATCACCTCCAAAACAAGCACAGGTGCCTACACTTTGGAAACCCTCACTAGAAAGAAGAGTTAAAAACTACTGGAATGCAAACAAGCTTAGAAAATATTATACCTAGTTACTTCAAATTCCCCACTTTATTTTACTTTTCATTTAAGTGATGTACTCTGACATGAATAAATGATTGATGATTATTTAGTATCTACTTGTTCTATTTACCTATGTTTAATACAACTCATAAGGTCAAAGTACCTTGGAGAGTTCCGAGGAATACACGTTCCCTTTAGGATCAGCTATTTCAATTGCACTAAAGGTCAAAGTGGGTAGCCTACTTGAGTGCAACATACGGTCTTATAGAGAGCATTGTGATTGGCTATGAGTTATTGAATACTGGTTTTGATGATAACAAACATGAAGATGATGGGAAGACTAAGTCCAAGTACTTCAAGAATAACTTTAGGGCTTAGAGTCTCTTTTGTATGAATCCTTCTGGATATCTCATTGCTTTTGGAAGAAAAATTTCTAAACATGTTTTCCAATAAACCCAATAATTTCAAAATGGTTTTTGAAAATAATTAAAATTTAACTGGGTTTTTAGAGACAAATTGGAAAGTTTTGAAATTGTTTAAGAAATGTCTTCTATACAACTTTATTCGAATAAATGTCTCTTTATTTGAATAAACCAATCTCAAAGGATTGGCTTTTATAAAAGCTTATTCGAATAACTTTGTAGTTATTCGAATAGCAGCTTCGTTTTTCCCTGCGTGCTTCTGATTTTAAATTATTTCAATCGAATAGTATCCAGGCTATTGGAATAAAGAGCTTTTCATAACTATTTTGTAAAATGAACTATTCGAATAAACTCTGTGTTATTTGAATAGATCTATTTTAGAGAAAATGTGTTATAATAGAGTTATTCGAATAACTCACATGTTATTCGAATAACCCATATCAGAACTGGTTTGCACGAAGCTTTTTAAAACGTGTTATTCGAATAACACAAAGGTTATTCAAATAAACATGGGTTACATATTTAGAAAGAAACGACTATATTTACATTTATTGATTGATTTAATTCTTCCAACGACTATTTTCTTCAAGAGCTCTATAAATAGTGACCTTAGGTCATCTTTGAAAGTTTCCTAACTACCTGAAACAATATTTTCTTGCTTTAACACGTGATTTATAATTTTTACATATTTCGTGTACTTTTTTCACCAAAACTTTGAGATATTCTTAAAGAGCTTCTTAGTGCTTCAAGTTGTATTATTTACTCTTTGTGAGAGTTTCTCTTCATCTATATTATGCTTCTTTGTAATAAGGGTGAGGTATCCATCAAGGTTTGTATAAGGGTGAGGTATTTCTGAAAGTTGAGGCTTTAGCACAAAGGTAGAGTTTCCCTGCATATAAAAAGTGCTCTAGTTTATAACGGTAGCAAGCACCTATTCAAGCTTGTATTGAAAGTGAAAAATCTCAGATAGTTTTTTGAGAACTTGACGTAGGTCGTGGTTTGATGGCTGAACCAAGATAAATATTGTGCCTGTTCTTCTTATCTTAATCTTTTTATTTACTTCAATTTATTTATTATTACTTACCTGTTCATTCTCTGTGCTTAAGGTTGTTTATCCTCTCTTTGCATTCATATCTTTTTAAGAAATAACTTCAACGAAATTTGTTTCATAAGTATTTGCGAAAAGTTTTTAAATACTCAATTCACCCCCCTTGAGTATTGGAGCCACTTGGTAATAAGCATATGGGTATACACTCATGACCCAATGAGCCTAACCTTAACCCATAAGTTCAAAAACAAATTTAACAAGGTTAAGTGTACTTAATGGAAACCCATAATTCAGCAACAATAAATATCGAGATCCTCTATAAGGATGCCCCTTTTGAGGTTCTTCCATTAGTTACCCAACATAAAGAAAAGTTCAACTAACACTTAGAAAAATTTCTAAGAATACAAGGACTTCACTTATACTAAGACATTGTACTCTAATATTTGTACCCTGGGATTTGCTAACATTCCTAAGTGATTCGTCTCCTAATATCTGAGATAACACTCAAACGATTATACACATTTAAATTCCTCTAAGGCCTTTTGCGAAATGCGAGTTCGGCCATTGAACCCCAAAAGAAATGCTAAGATAAAAAGGGCGCATAAAATTTTTCTAAGTCCTGTTTGGTGAATTACACATTAAATTTGGGCGTTGGACCTATTGTGGGCAACTGTAAAAGGAAAACAATAGTTACACAACACAAAAAGGTATGAAAGATACAAAGTTATACAAGTTAAAGCGGTGCTCAAGATTCGAGACTTGTTCACAAAATAATTGCTCAAAATTGGGACTTGTTCACATAAAAACTAAAAAACCCCCACACAGGGGCAAAAAGAGAAAACAAATAACAAGAAGAATTAAAGCTCTGGGTTAGGCTGGTCCATGCCAACTTCTTGTTCTTGGCCAGACTCTTCATCGTCTTCACTATCCTCTTCCTCTTCAACACTTGCCTCCGCCTTAATAACCTGGGCCACAGGGGTAGCCTAGATGGTAACATCAATGATGGGACCATCACAGACCACCTTCTGGGATATGACTCCTTCAGAACCAACATCGGGATTGAGATTTTGGAGTTGAGCCATTCATAGCTGCTGAGACTATCAAATTATATAAATTTGAAAGCCAATTTACTAAATTACTTATAGTATAAGACACAACCAGATCGAGCCATTGGATCACTCTAATTAAGTAATCAAATTAAGAAGTTAACAAAAAGGGAAAAAGGTTGCAGAATTAATTTAAAATTGAAATAGAATTAAGTAAATAAAAAATCTAAGGAAATTAATTAATCTTGAGTTTAATCCATCCTTAATCGCTAAGAATCCATTCAATTACTAACCAATTTCTTAGTCTCAGATCACATCAAGAAGTCTTAAGATGATCTATGAGTTTTCTACTAGAGAACCATCTAGAATTTAATTAATCAAGGTTAAATGAATTAAGCACCTATCTAATCCCAAATTAATCTAAAACCCAGAATTCAACCAAGCTTAACAATCCATCAAACACCTTTGATGCATTGTTTAGTCTCTATAATCCTCATTAAATTATGCAATTTTCACATCAACATCTAAATCAAATAAAGCAATTCAACCCAGATTTTACAAAATCAAAAGAGTTCAAAGAGAAACTTGATTAACAAGTAAAAGATAAACTTGATTAACAAGTAAAAAAGAAACTTGATTAACAATTAAATGTAAAACAATCAAAACAAGATCTAAGAATTAAACAACAAGATTATCAATCCCTATGATTGATTAAAAATGGCCTAGCCCTCTATGGATGGAAGGGAAGAAAAAACAGAAAAGAAAGAAACCAAAGGAGAACAGATAGGCAAAAAGATGAAGAGAGCAAGTGCAAGAGAGCTTAAGAGAAAATTAGGGTCATGTTCATCGTTGTTGTTGCTGCTTTAATAACTATCTCTAAAATTAAAAATATAAGTTTTCCCTTAGCTTAGGGTTAATTTTCTTCCTCTTAACTTTAATTGGATACCTAATTTGCATAATTTAAACTTAGGATGAAAAAGTTATGCCTAAGATATTCTTAACAGTTCTCTGAACCTGTCAACCTACTTCAATGGGTGAAATCACCATCAAAGCATCATTGTTTTGATAAGTGGTCTTCATAAGAATTAAATATCTATGTCTCAGATTTCAAACGACACTAGTTTCAACTCCAAATGACACCTATAGCCCAAATTATGGCTAAATCTTTGTACATCATCCAGGTTCCAATGACAGCATCACTGTTATGATCATTGAACATCATAAGAGTTAAAGATCCGTGTCTCAGCTTTCAAATGGAACCAGTTTCAGCTCTATATGACTCCTACAACCCAAATTTTGGTTCAATCCTTGCTTGTTGTCTAGGTTCTAGCAACAACATCTCTGTTTTAACTTCCAGGCCCAATTTAACCCATTAGACATCTGATTGAACCTTTGTGCTATTCATTGAAGTTGTATATCTTTCTCTCAGATTTCCTTCATTTTGAAATTCATAAATTTTAGATGTCTATAACACAAGTTATGCCTGAAATATAAAAATAGTGTAAAATTTCCAATAATGCTAAAAAATACAATTAAACCCAATTTGAACCTAAACTTTTAAAATATAGCCAAGACTAATCAATTAAGCATATAAGATGTCTAAAAGACTAATTATGATGACTAAATAATATATAAAATTTGTGTTTATCAATTAAGCACATTAGACCATGCCTCTCTGAATTTTCTATTCTATTAAGTTTTGTTGTCTTTCACTATGGACTCTAGAATCCCAAATCAGTAGATAGTGTTCTTCTTAAGGAATCTATTGACCCTCTCTATCGTGACAATGGCCAGATGTTTAGCTTCTATCTACTTAGTGAAATAATCCATTACCACAATTAGCTACTTCAGCTAGTCTGGTGCTTAGGGGAAGGTTCCTAAGAGGTCCAGACCCCATTTGCAAAAAGGTCATGGTACAGTTATGGTGGAAAGTCCATCGGGTGGTGTGGTTTGGATGTTAGAAAACCTTTGCATTTATCATAGTTCTGTACATAGGTCATTGCATCACATGACATGATGGGCCACAAATATCCCATTCTCAAGGCTTTTTTTGGTAAGGATCCTTCACTTAAGTGTTGGTTACAATACCCCTCATGGATCTCCATGAGGACATATTAGGATTCTTTCAAGGTGAGGCACTTTATCAAAGGGACGGAGAAGCCTCGGTGGTAGAGTTTGTCATCTATCAAATCATGCCACACCAATGTCTGAACTATTTTCTTCACTTCTTCAGGATCTTGGGGGAGCGTACCATCTCAAGGGTAGTCAGCAACTGGCTTTATCCAATTTTCTCCTCATTGACCATCATCACGATCTTGGGTTTAACTATACTTTGTATGGACATGGTCTCTTGGATGACAAATCTATTATTACCAGGGTTTTTGGTACTAGACAACTTGGATAGGACATTCATCGTGGAGTTTTGTTCGTGGGGAATATAGTCTATCTTTACATCACAAAACTCTTCCATGAGCTGCTTCACTTTGACAATATACTTTTATTGTTATGGGTCTTTGGCTTCATAATCCCCTAACACTTGGGAAGTCATCAATTATGAGTCATTGTAGAATCTGACCTTGGATGCTTGAATGTCTTTTACTACAAGGAGTCTAGCTATCATGGCTTCATAATCACCCTGATTGTTTGATGTGGGCAACTCAAACCTCAAGGATTGTTCAACTGTGACCCTGTTGTCTTTTTCCAACATGATTCCTGCTCTACACCATTATAGGTTTGATGCCCCATCAATATAAATCATTCATTCTTCAACTTGTTTTGAGATTGGGAAGTAGGTGAATTTTGCCACGAAATCATATAAAGCTTGCACCGTAATTGCTTGGAGGGGCTCGTGCCCTATTCCAAACTCAAATAATTCCACAAACCATGCTATCATCTTTCCAGCAAGTTCAGGCTAACGCATCACTTGTCTAATAGGTTCGTCCATCCTCACCACCATGGGGAGGCATTCGAGATACTGTCTTATCCTTTTAGCAGAAACAAGTAGCATAAAGGCTAGCATCTCTATTCTCTGATATCGGAGCTCGAGTCCCTACGGTACTTTGTTGATGAAATAGACATGCTTTTGGCCGTTCTTTATTTTTCTCATGAGAATCGAGCTTACGACTTCTTCAGTAATTGAGTGGTAGAGGTAGAACTTTTTTCTTTCTTCTAGTTTGGTTAGGATACAAGGTATGGAAAGTGTAAGTTTCAGTCCTTGGAAGGCCTCTTTGCACTCCGAGGTCCATAGAAAGCCCTTCAATTTCTTGACGAATCTTGTAAGTGTTGTTATCCGACCTGTGAGTTGTTGGATCTCCTTGATGGAGGTTACGCTTTGCATATCGATAATAGCTTGGCACACTTGTCTAGGTTGGTTTCAATTCTCTTGTGGGTTAACATTAACCCCATGAACTTTCCTACTTAGACCCTAAGTGCACATTTTTCCAGATTTAGCCTCATGTTATATTTTTGTAGCTACACGAACACCTCCAAAAAGTTAGAAACGTGACATCTCTTCACTATCATATTGTCTATATACACTTCCGGCACCTTCCTAATTTGGTCTTCAAAGACCATATTCATCATCCTTTGGTAGGTTGCTCCTACTTTCTTTAATCCAAATGACATCACCTTGTAGCAATAGCTCACTCTTTCCATTATGACTATTTTTCCTTATCTTTTTTATGCATTAGGATTTGGTTGTACCCTAAATATGCATCCATAAAAGAGAAGTACTTATGACCAGATGATTGGTACATGAAATCCGCAAGTGTACGGTTTCGTCGTCAAGTAATAAAAAGATCGAATCCACAGGGACTATGTCTATAAATACCAATTAATTAATTAATTCAATTAAATTAAACAAAAGGGAATATAATTATTGATTAACAAGAACGTAGTAACCAAACAATTAAATAAATGAATATCAAAATGCAAATTGAGAACAAAAATAGCAATTGTTAAGGAAAGGTTTTCATATTCAAGAAAGCTTCCAAGATTGGGGTTAACCACAATGATACAAGACTCCTAATTGACAATCCTCTTATTAACACTTGAAATTCAATTGAAGGTGAATTACCCTAATTTAGTTAATATTACCTCTCAAGATACAAGAACCGTGCCCAATTAAACCAATTCTTACTCTCGTGGTAATTGAATCTAAATTGAACTCATTACGCTTTTTGGTAATTCATTAATCCTCGAAAGGCTAAACCTACTCTCGTGATTTAGACCTTAAGTTCAATTCTTATGGTTCCAACACCTAGGGTCACCTTTCAGTACATCTCTAGATATCTATGAGATACAAATAAGTGGCCAGCAAATTCACATGAATAATCGCAATAAGGATCGAATCAACAATATTCAAGATTAATAAAAAGGATAAGCAATATCAATTAATCATCATCAATGTATCAAAGGGCATTGCCCAATCCTAGAAACAAAAGGAACTACTCAGACAAGGAGAAGAAGAAACCAAAAATTCAACTTCAAGAACATCCAAACTCGTAATCCAAGAGAGAAGAGAGGAAGATAAAGATCAAGAGCCTCCTATGTGCCTTCTCCAAAACCAAATTCGAGCCCTAATGTTGTTTTCAGAACATCTATATATACCCCATGGGTTAAAACTGGTCCAAGCCCATCAGAGAAGAGAAAAACGGACTTAAACAGCTGACACGCACCCCAAACCACGGCCGTGGTTCATTCCACGGCCAGGCCGTGGTTGTCTCTGTTTGACAACCACAGACGTGGTTCAGTCCAAGGCCAGGCCGTGGTCTTCTCTGGACTTCCCCTTTGCTTTTTTACGCAACTACTCGATCCATGGTCGTGGTTCAGTCCACGGGAAGGTCGTGGTACCCTTTGGAGTGAGCTTTTTGTCCCAAATTGCTACCCTTTAAACTCCAACTTCAATTCTGCAAGCTTTCCATCCATTTCAAGGCCAATTAAGCACCAATCCTGCACAACAACACAAAAAACACCGTAGTTATCCGAACTAAAGGGAAAAACAAATAAAAAGGAAAACTAAAATGCATAAAAATGCATGCAAAATAAGAACAAAATATGATGTTGTTTCACACACATCAAATACCCCCAAGCTTAAGATTTTGCTTGTCCCCAAGCAATATCTAAGACCAAACCAAGGAGTGGGATCAAAAGGCAATAATGAATGAGGAACCCGAGGAAACATCCGACCAAGCAATAGGCAAAGGCAAACCAAGAAGCAGAGAGGTAATTAAAATCAAGTCCAATTAGAGGCTAAGCTCTCAGAAACCATGTATCCTCACAGAATTAAGTTCACACTGCTAACCACGCTCAAAGTGTTTAAGGGTGAAGACAATTCGCTCAAAATTCCTCTTAGAAAAAGTACTTCCATAAGCTTAATTAGAAACCACATTTTCACTAATAATCAGCATGCATGCAAGAATCAAAAGGTCTTTCAAGGGTTATAATGGGGCCATGAGAATGATGTCATGTAGGATAAAGAAAGGAAGGTATGCATAAAGGGCTAACAAAATTTTAAATAAGCACAAGAAACCCAATAGAACATAAATGGAGCAAAAGCATTTTTCAATCAAGAGCATAACTCCACAATTTCTCCCTTTCTTTTCCTTCTTTTCAAGCTTTCATCTCATTTTTTTTTCATAGGGGAGAGATTTCATTTTCAAAACACATGATTCCTAATACAATATTCATACCCAAACTGCTCCATTCAATATTCTAAATGATCACCGACAATATATTATCATAGGCATCAAGAATAAATAATTATACATTAGGCTCAAAATAGGCAACTAGTGGATGAAAGTGTAACAAATTCAGAAGGCCAGAAAAATACCTAAGATGCCTTAATCACATTCAAGCATGCAAACTAAGATTTCGCCTCAAAATGGTTTCAAATCAAGTTCTAGAGCACAAAATCAATGAGGAATATTCACTCAACACAAAGAATGGGATGAAAAGTCATATAGTGCATAAATCCCATACAGGCTCAAAACTCACTTTTAGAGGTTCAGAAATCAATGAGAAGCACAAATTCATAGAACATATGCTAATTATCAACTATCAAGAAATCACCTCCATTATCAATTAAAGACAATGCCTGTTGCCTACCACAAGAATCAACAAATTGGGTTCCAAATCAATATCATCTCAAAATCCTCAAAAGAGAGGGGCACAAAGTTCAACCAAAAAGCTGAGAGAAATGATAGTGTGAAAATGCAATGAGACAATGCAATATGAGAATGCATGATAATGAAGATAAAAATAAAAATGAAAAATACCCCCCCAAGCTTAGACTTTACATTGTCCCCAATGTAAAAATCTAAAACTATGGAAGGAATAAATGAAAAGAACTCACTGCGGTGGTGGAAAAGGGAGGCGTGTAGCCATGAACTCGAACATCCTAGGTCTAAAACCCCTTTTTTTTTGCGGCCGACACTATATACATCCCTACAAAGGCTCCGAACTCGGGGAGGCACCAAAGCCGACTCAACATTAGCTAACTATGAAACAAAAAAAAAAAAAAAACAGAAAAGTGTTAGTCAATAAAAATAAGAAAATAAAGAAAAGAGAGAAAATTTTGGGTTGCCTCCCAAGAAACGCTAAGTTATAGTCATTAGCTGGACTGTGAGTTTGTTCTATGCTCAGGTGATGTCAATAGAGTGGTACTCAGTCCCCACTCCATCTTCATAGTGTTGCACTCTCTAGCTGTTTATCATAAATGTCTTCTGGCCTTCTATCATCACCTCAAGCACACCATAGGATAAGACTCGAACAATCTCATATGGTCCAGACCATTTCGACCACAACTTACCTGGACAGAAACGTAGAAGCGAGTTATCAACAAGAACTTTATCCCCTAGTTTAAATTCACGCTTCTTGACACATTTGTCATCCCGTTTCTTTGGTCCTTTCTTGCAGGGCTTGACCTTCTCGAACTTGGAAGCAACCTTGGGCAAGGTCTCCTCTAACATAGCATGAGTCACAAATTCTTGCATATCCGAAAGTACAACTCTGTCCACAACATCAGTAGCATCTATGCGATTACATGAATTAGGATTTTTTTTCAGAATTGAAAACATTAAAAACTACTTCTTCATCGTTCAATCGCAAAGTCAATTTCCCTTCGTGGACATCAATAATTGCCCTTCCAGTGGCGAGGAATGGTCGCCCAAGTATGAGCGGCATTTTAGCATCTGCTTCCATGTCAAGCACAACAAAATCAATGGGTATAAAAAACTTACCCACTCTAATAGGAACATCCTCCAAGATGCCTACGGGGTACTTGACGGACCGATCCGCCAACTGAAGTGAAATAGTTGTGGGTTTCAGCTCACCCACCTCCAACTTCTTGCACACAGAAAGGGGCATAAGACTGACACTAGCCCCCAAGTCACACAAAGCTTTATTAAAATTTGTGTTACCAATCAAGCAAGGGATAGAGAAGCTACCTGGATCTTTTAGCTTAGGAGGTAATTTATTTTGAATTAAAGCACTACACTCCTCAGTTAGAGCTACGGTCTCATATTCCTCAAGTTTTCTCTTATTAGACAAAATGTCCTTAAGAAATTTAGCATAGGTAGGCATTTGTTTCAACGCCTCAGTGAAGGGTACATTAATGTACAATTTCTTAAAAACCTCTAGGAACTTCCCAAATTGCATATCTAGCTTGGCCTTTGCCAATCTTTGAGGGAATGGCACTGGGGGTTGGTATGGTTCAAGGGGTACATACTTAGACACCTTTTCGTTAGTTTCCTCTTCCTCTAAGGGTTGTGTCTTAGTGTCTTTTTCCTCATTCCCCTCATCTTTGTTACTCACCTCCTTATCCTTGGGACCCTCTAATTTCTTACCATTTCTCAAACTAACAGCCATGCAGTGTTCATTACTTGGATTCATTTCAGGCTGAACAGGAAACTTACCTTGTTGCCTGTGTGAAGTGCCTACAAGTTGGGCAATCTGAGTTTCTAACAACTTATTATGAATGGCCAAATTTTCAACCTTAGATGACAACTCTCTAATGGCCTCAGTCATAACTTACCCATGTTGCCTAAACTCCTCATTTTGGTTAGATTGACTCTCAACAAAATTTTCAAGAAGAGACTCAAGTTTAGAGTTTGTACCTGTTGGAATCCAGAATAGGGTTTAACACTACCTTGCCCTGCTTGGTATTGACTATTCCAGTAGGAGAAGTTGGGATGTGACCTCCAACCGGGGTTGTGAGTTTGGGAATATGGATCATTCCTCCCTTTTTGGTTGAAGTCATGGAAATTATGGCATGATTCCACTTGCTCCACCGGTGCACCTTGTGAGGAGCCAATTCCAACTTGGCATTCAGTACCTATGTGTCCCTGTGCTCCATAAATCTCACAAAAATTGTTAGAGGCACCTATGACATTTACATGAGCTTTTTCAAGCATATCAAAACGTTTATTCAAAGAATCAAATTTTGACATAATTAAATCAACCCCGTCTACCTCAAACTTACCTCGCGAGAGTTTTCTCGGGTTATTACCTCTTTCATTTGCCCATTGGTGATGATTTGTGGCGACACTCTCAATGATCTCATAGGCATCTGTCAGTCTTCTGTTCATCAAAGCTCCACCAACTACAGAGTCTAGAGACACCTTCGAAGAATATTCTAGCCCATTATAAAAGGTGTGGACGATCAACCATTTTTCTAACCCATGGTGTGGGCAGGCTTCCAGCAAAGCTTTATATCTATCTCAAGCTTCTGACAATGATTCACCATCTTTCTGAACAAAACTCGTGATTTGGGTCCTCAGATGAGCAATCTTGGATAGTGAAAAGAATTTGTTCAGGAAAGCTTGCTCCATTTGGTCCCAAGAAGTGATGGTCTCAGCGGGAACTGACTTCAACCAAGCCCTAGCTCTATCTCTCAATGATAATGGAAATAGGCGAAGGCGAATAACATCAACAGAGGCACCTTCAATCTTGAGGGTCTCACAGAATTCCAAGAACATATCCACATAATCGTTTGGGTCCTCTGATGGCAATCCTCCAAACTGGTTCTGCCTTATCATGGAGAGTAAAGCAGGTGGTATGGTGAACTGTCTAGCTTCAATGTCTGGCCGAGCAATTCCAGGACGCAAACCCCGAGCGTTAGGGGCTGCATACTCTTTAAGAGGTCTATTATCAGCAGGTGCAGGTATGACAAGCGTTGGTTCAGGTATTTCTCTTGCTCTTTCCCCTCGTTGTCTTCTCCTTCTACGAAGAGTTCTTTCAATTTCATGATCTACTTCAATAAGAGTCCTAGAACGTCTAGTACTTCGCATAAACAAGAGAAATTACCTACAGGGAGTCAAAGAGAAACCAAGAAAGTAGTAAAAAGATTTAAAATAATTAAATCAAAAATTAACTAATATTCAAGAAAAGCACAGTCCCCGGCAATGGCGCCAAAAACATGGTGCGTGAAATCCGCAAGTGTACGGTTTCGTCGTCAAGTAATAAAAAATCGAATCCATAGGGACTATGTCTATAAATACCAATTAATTAATTAATTCAATTCAATTAAACAAAAGGGAATATAATTGTTGATTAACAAGAACGTAGTAACCAAACAATTAAATAAATGAATATCAAAATGCAAATTGAGAACAAAAAAAGCAATTGTTAAGGAAAGGTTTTCAGATTCAAGAAAGCTTCCAGGATTGGGGTTAACCACAATGATACAAGACTCCTAATTGACAATCCTCTTATTAACACTTGAAATTCAATTGAAGGTGAATTACCCTAATTTAGTTAATGTTCCCTCTCAAGATACAAGAACCGTGCCTAATTAAACCAATTCTTACTCTTACGGTAATTGAATCTAAATTGAATCCATTACGCTTTTTGGTAATTCATTAATCCTCGAAAGGCTAAACCTACTCTCATGATTTAGACCTTAAGTTCAATTCTTATGGTTCTAACACCTAGGTTCACCTTTCAATACATCCCTAGATATCTATGAGATGCAAATAAGTGGCCAGCAGATTCAAATGAATAATCACAATAAGGATCGAATCAACAACATTCAAGATTAATAAAAGGGGTAAACAATATCAATTAATCATCATCAATGTATCAAAGGGCATTGCCCAATCCTAGAAACAAAAGGAACTACTCAGACATGGAGAAGAAGAAACCAGAAATTCAACTTCAAGAATATCCTAACCCGTAATCCAAGAGAAAAGAGAGGAAGATAAAGATCAAGAGCCTCTTATGTGCCTTCTCCAAAACCAAATTCGAACCCTAATGTTGTCTTCAGAACATCTATATATACCCCATGGGTTAAAACTGGTCCAAGCCCATCAGAAAAGAGAAAAACGGACTTAAACAGCTGACACGCACCCCGAACCACGGCCGTGGTTGTCTCTGTTTGACAACCACGGTCGTGGTTCAGTCCACGGCCAAGTCGTGGTCTTCTCTGGACTTCCCCTTTGCTTTTTTACGCAGCTGCTCGATCCATGGTCGTGGTTCAGTCCACGGGAAGGTCGTGGTACCCTCTGGAGTGAGCTTTTTGTCCCAAATTGCTACCCTTTAATCTCCAACTTCAATTGTGCAAGCTTTCCATCCATTTCAAGGCCAATTAAGCACCAATCCTGCACAACAACACCAAAAATACTGTAGTTATCCGAACTAAAAGGAAAAACAAATAAAAAGGAAAACTAAAATGCATAAAAATGCATGCAAAATAAGAACAAAATATGATGTTGTTTCACACACATTAATGATCCATCCACCAACTTATCAATGTTTGGCAATAAGTAATGATCAAAGTCTTAGAGCGCTCCTAGAGCTCGATCTTAGGTTTTGCTAGTTAACAATTTTGGTTCCTAAATTAATATAGGGGCCCTAAGTATGTTGAAGTATTTGTTCCTTTTAAAGAATAGTCTTACTAGTAGAATGCCTTTAACTTTCATATTATTATCTAAGTTATCAAGTTTTGATCTCTCTATAAATTTGCTTTCAAAACTAGCACCTAACTCTTTCTCTAATCTTGATAATCTAACAAGACTATATCTTTTATATAATTTCTTATCTAGGTCTATTCCACCTAAGTTGGGTGCCCTTTCAAATCTCCAAATTTTTAACCTTTTTTAGAATGCACTCACTGCTTCAATCCCCTTTCAATTGGGAAACCTTTCCATGTTTGTTGAGCTTTGTCTTAGCATGAATTATATGTGTGGGTCATTGCTAGATAGTTTGATGTCTAGCTTTTTGACATTCAAGTTGTCATTCTTAGGGGGAAAGAATGATAATCATTGATGACGAAGAACCCTTTTTCGAATCATTAGATAGGATAGTGGAAAAAGAAGACCACGGTCTGATTCACTTTTTTATTTTCATTTAAGATATTTAAAAATTAGGATAAAATATTATTTTAAATCTTAAATAAATCAATGGTTAAAATCTATATACATGGATGGTTAAGATTAATTTACCATTAGAGAGTTAATGAACAATTGATGGAAAGACCTATTGGAATATTAGTAAAAGTTTAAGAATCAATTAGGACAACTTTAGAGTTCAGGCTTTCAGGGTGGCTATTTGAAAAAGGCCTAACATTCAAGGTGGCTTGGTGTACTTTTTCCTAAATAAATCAATATTGTGAAGTGTGAATAGACAAAGATTAATATACTTAATTAAAGTTTGACTTTTATAAAAAGAAAGTATTTAGGTTAGGGTAAGTTAGCAAATCAAGATTTTAAGCTATTAGTGAGAAATGTTGATAGGCAATTGGGAATGCCAATAGCCCACCCATTTACTGTATTCCACTTTTTTCAAGTGTCTATCATCCACGTTTCTGTATTATTCCCAAGGGTGCTTAAAAAAATTATTTGCATATCATTTTTCAACATTAAACCTTTACATCTTCTTTTTTGGGAAAAAAATAGTGTAAATGTTGAAAAATGTGTTTCCCTCCTTTTTTTTTACTTAAAGAAGGTGTAATGCTTTGATGTAATAAAAGATGTACAAATAACACAAATCTACTTGAAACATGGTTGCACATCATTCATGCACCATTTGTACAAACAATTTTTGTATCATCTTGTATTACTCTTTTTGAAAAATGCTAATCAATACAAATCTTAAAATTGTTACGAATGAGAATATGGAAAAATCAAGCTAATCAAGTCCTACATTTAGCGCTAATCTTTCTTTTTAGGGATTTTGCACATGTCAGCCATAAAAAAAAACTAAGAAACAAAGGTAGGTAAAAAAAGAAAGAAATACCTCTCATGATTAGAAGGATTTTCAAGAGAAATATTTATTGCGGTCAAGTTATCATTTGAGTGGGTTAAAAAGGCAAACACAACCCATTGATGTATTAAGGAGACATATAATAATGATTTTAGTAATGAAAAAAGGGTTTCTTATAACTCAAGAAGTGTTACGAAATTGTTTCATTGATGTAAACATAAAACAACTTTTCTTTACAATATAAATCGATCAAACTATTTTTGGTTGGTTACATATAGATGTGGAAAACAATGGCTAAAACTCTCAAGTTTTTTTATGGATTAATCCTTTTCATTTCCCTCTTTCTTTTTGTGACCAATGGTGAGTAAGCCCTTTTTTCTCCTCCTTTCATTTTCTTTCTTTACCATTCAAATATGCTTTGATTCCCTTTTGATAACGTTCCTTCATTTATGCATTACAACACAGCTGACATTCCTTGTACGAATGACTCTGAATGTCAAGTTTATTGCTCTAAACGTTATAAAACATCTGGGTATTGCGTCGAATCTTGGTGTTACTGCTTTAACAGTTAAGTTGAATAATAATTTTATATTAATTTTGCATCTGTAAATTTATTTGCATCTTATAAAGTTGTTACTCCTATGATTTCTCTCACAGTTCCGGTTATATTCCATTGACCTTTCAATTTCCACGACAACCTTGGGAGAGTATTAGATTATTCTCTGGATGTGTTCTAACCTTTGCTCGCCTCTGGGAGATATGAGGAACAACAACCTGGCTGAATATTTGTAATTAGCTACTTCAATTAATAATGGCAGTATAATTATGTAATGGTCTCTAAAGTAATCATTTATTTTACTTATGCATTTGGCTTAAGCATGGTGGATGCAAAGTAGTGAAAAAATATTAGTATGTATTCAGATAGTCATTTGAAGGTGATAAAGCTTAATGAATATAAATAAATTTAAAGTAACATTTTTTATATACTTAAACATGACAATTGAAGATGAGAGAATTACTATTTTTATGTATGCTTACTTTTTGAGTTTGCCTATTTTTAGATGCAACTAAACTATAAAAGAGAAGATGAGATACAAAATACTATGAATTCGATAGTGAATGTAATAGAGAATGAGTTCTCCAATTATGGCCACTCAAATGTTACACCATGGATATAGCTTGGAAAACTGCTAGCTTAATACATATAATTTGGTAGACTATAGTGATGGATGGATTAAACTTAAAGGTTACATTATGATAATTTGAAATCCAAAGTGAAATTGACTAGTTGGTTATCAAGCGTCAAATGTGGAACCCAAATAACTATATAAAATCCATTAATTCTAACTGAATATGAAAAACAAACATTCTATTAATTATAACCATTTAAGTATAACCCATTAACATATGTAAAGCCACACAATCAAACACTAGAGACATTTAGCTTATTCCCTAAATATATAAATGCATGCCATTGAGTGCACACATATAATTCTGATTTGCTCATTCTAAATCACACAAAATAGCCATGTTCAAGGAAAATGTGTCCTCATTTTCATCTCAATGTGCTCAATGTCAATGGCAAACCCTTTGCCATGTTGCTTCCAATAGTCAGTCATTGGGTTTATCATCTTTAGCTCTAGAATCTCCAACCTTGAGCTTTTCAGGCTCTTTGTGGAAATATTACATCCCTCTTATGTAGCAGTTCTGGACTCACTAGCCTAAGGCTTACTACTTCTGGAGACATCATCAGGACTGGAACACCTAAAGGAAACCTATCCCTTGTATTTGATGTTTTCACAAACCCATTTCCAAATCAAGATAATCAAATTCCACCCACTAGATTAATTTCACATGGTAAGATTTGACCATAAAATGGCACTAATTCATGCAAAAGGTTGATTATTCTTAATGTAAAAAATGCTATTTAGAATATATTTATGAGTGAGTTTGACCGAGAAGACAGATGTGGGAGTGATCGGAATCATAGATGGTGCCTTAGAAGCAGTCGTGGTTGACACGGGTGCAATTGTGTTGGGTCTCAATTTGGTGAGGCATGTCATGGTTGTAGATGGCGAAGGTGCACATGTGCTAGCTCAATTGCTTGATAGGTTTCAAGTACTGCATCATTTGTGGCATCCTTGTCAATCACGTGTTATCCCATGAACATAGGCTCCGGGCCCTTGGTTGGAGTGGGACCCAATGACTTGTCACTAGAAGTCATTGTCATGTCTCTCCTCTAATTGTTGTGTTAGTTGATATATTGATAAAATACACACATCTTGTGCTTGGTTTGATATGATTTAAGGTGAGTTTTGTGAGAATGTCAGTGATTTGACATAACCTTTCTGTGATCAATGTTATCGTGTAGTTTAGTCCATTTGTCTAGATATCTAGATTGAACACAAGGCATATAACGTGTCACCCTTGTATAGTTCAATCTTCCATTTCCTGATACTCGAACAATCAAGAGGCCTAAAAATATCACTCTTGTTATGTAGGAGGGACAAATCTCATCTAGGTCACTCACATCCCTCTATATGATTTGCAATATATCCAATAATCAATTTTACAATCACCTTGTTACAGATGACGTTTGATGGCATTAAAACATACAACTCCTCATGTAGGAATTGTAGTGATTTCATATCAAAGGACCATATACACCATTATCACTATGAGAATCGCTTATGACACTCACATAACGATCCACGTAGCGTTCTCATGGCGGGTTTGTCCAATACATCATTACTCTAATATGTATCCATGTGAAGACTTAATATCTCATATCCATGACCCATGAGATGTGGCCATCAGTCTACACACATACTAGTCTTAATGCATTATTGTTGTCCTTATTAACAATAATATTTAATTAGGGACATTTAAGAATATTGTTTTGTTTCTATCCAATAGGATTTCATGATCAAGTCATCAACTTGATGTCCTACGGCATAAAACCTACTATTCTAATAACTTTATTATGTTTATCATAAATAATATACAATAAATGAAATGACTCACATATTAAATAAATAGCATAATATAATGTATGTAAGACGGTCAAAATAAATTGGCCTCTAGGACATACATCAACATTTTTTATTTTCTAAATTAATATTTTTTACTTATTAGAGATTAATTAAGGAGATTTTGTGCAAGATACACTCGTATTAGGTTAAACCTCCCATTAATAGACAAGATTAAGGAGGTTGGGCAGCTTTTTACCATGGATTGAAGGCACAAGGTTTGACATGGGTTGAATGAGGCATTCATCAAAGACATCTAGTTTTCTTCTTCTTCTCATATTCTTTTTTGTTTTATTATTTTAGATAGAATCATGATTGCCTCTTTGACTATTATTTTTGTTTGTGCTATAATTATTATGTGTGGCCAATTTTCTAATTTATAGGATTGGGGTGTAACTTTTTACTCTTCTAAGTGGAATTATTGATTCAATTATTTGCTAATGAGAAATTATTGATCATGATTCATTTTTAGTGTTCTTAATGCTTGTGGTATGTTGCACACCATGACAGATGAAATCTAATTGCTTGAAAATCTAAGCATTAAACTTATGAATTAAGACCCAGAGATAGGCTTATATCTTTCGAGGAGCAAAATAGTTGTCACGGAACTTGATGAGTTATAATTCAATTAATTATTATGAGAATGAGATTAATAGGATTTTAAAACATTTAAAGTGCTAAAAGATTGGGGTTTAAATAATTTTGAATAAACTGTTTTCAAGAACATAATTGATCATTAGTAAAGATCGATATTCAACATAGTGGATATTGTAGTTAGATCTTAGTCCTAGGCTTTTAAAAACTTGGTTGAATTATATCCCTTTTTAATTTATTTACTTGCTTTACTAGTTAATTTCTTATTTTGTCTAAAATTACAATTTCATAATTATTTTTGATCTCTTAAATAATTAGTATTGTCGTAAGGGTTAGTACTCAAATCAATCATTATAGGAACGATCTTATTTTACTACTTAACGATCTGTCTGCTTGTGAAAAATTCATAACATGAGTGTTGTTGTATGGTTACATAATGTGTTATGAGGTGTTGGCAAGTGAGATTAAAGCTAGAGTTGGCTTCTATGGGGGAGAAGAAGATGAAGCATAAAAAACATGGGTCGTGGTTTTGGTTCCACATAGACATGTGGGAGATGCTTATGTTGCTGACAATAGTAAGGTTGTGTTGCCATTTTGAAGTTGGAGCTCATAGACAACTAGGGCTATTGATGACAAATAATCAAACTAAGGTATAACTCATTTTTCATCTAAATCTTATTAAACAAAAAAAAATCTTCTTCCAAAGTTGTTGTATGCTCAAGCTTGAAACTCTTCTATTTCATGTGTGATTAATGATGTCATATGAGCATGTCAAAAAGAGTTAATTCTCACTTCTCCAAAGGAAAATAAAATGTCATATTTGATTTATAAAGAGTAACTTTTATTAAGGACCTTTATATGTATATATTGTTTTAAAGACAGTTGAATAAATTTTGTTTTTTCTTAAACTAAAATTGAATGTTAAAGTTAATTAAAAATTAAAATTTGCATTATAGTTATTTGGAAATTGAGTGTTGCTAAAATATTATTATTGTTGACGACTAAGTAATATTTTATTTGGATTCATGGAAATAAGCAAGGTATTTTTGTTCAAATTTTTTATAAACTTATAGTATTAACTGTTATGAGATTTTCTATGTGAAGTGTGAAATATAGGAACAATAATACAATTGGAAGCGTCTTTCTCATATCATATTTGATATGGTCAGCAACAAAAGGATGAATACGAAGATAAAAGAAAGGTGATCTGTGAAAAGAATATAAAAAAAAATTAATTATGCCAAAAAGCAAGGGGTAGATAAAATTACATGTTGATTATAGATATCTTTAAGTTGAGACTACAACCTCCAAACTATGAAGAAAAGAAATGGCCATATCTCTATTTTGTCACACAAACACACAATTTTTTACTCATTATAACCGTTATTCTTCAATCCTTTGAATTTCCATATGGGACTGTTGAATTGCCATGTAGGACTGAGACTGCAGGGCCTTCATACCTATACTTGTGAATTTTGCAGCAACATAAGAAGATGAGTTGAATTGTGTTCCCTTTTCCCCCTGAAATTTAACTTTCTCACAACTTTCTCAAGTTGATATACTTAGAGGTGAGAAGGTTAGATCACAAAGAAAATTGTTACTTAGAAACTTCATATAAAAGTTGATAGATTAAGGTGAGAAGGTTTGTGAGAAGCTTTGAGGGTTGAGTAAAACAACCTTCTCATTACTACAAGTTGTTCCTCTTAATCAGATTCACTTTATAACTTCTTTAAAAAGAATTCCCTTGATTCAAAAGCTTGAAATTCAGAAGTTATTTCAAATTCAACTTATAAAAACTTAGTAAAATTTTGGTTTAAAATACTTCCTTAAGAACACTTCTTGATTTTGATCTTTAAATGGTTGGTACTAGCAAGAATAAATTAAGATATGAAGGATAGAAAGATCACACCAGGCTTTCTTATAAGTATTCTTTGCCAACGGTTTCTTTAGGCTAGCTACAAGTATTCTTGACAATAATATCATCAAGGTAAATCACAAGCATTCTTCAATAGCCTCTTCAAGCCTACACTCACTGGTTCAAGTGGCTTAGACAACCTTACAAGCTCACTCGTTATAAGGCAGAATCAGAGGTTGAATGTGTTGGTAATTATTGGAACAAAAGCATAGCGGAAAAAGAATTCCAACCAAGGATCCATGGGAAAAGAAGGGCCATGATTCGTGATTTTCGAGTTTACCTCTTGAAGCGAGATGAAAAACCATCAACGCAAATCACCAGCACCACAACAACAATGATGCCTCTACGTTATCTATAAGAACAGACTCACAAATGTCCAACGTCCACAATCTTTGAGTCCCACCTCTCTACTACAGTGCTAGCTGCGAAGAAAAGGGTAACTTGTTACTCTCTGACTCACTATTTTCTATTAGGGTGCGACTAGGGTTTGTGATTCAATCACTTGACAGCCACTTAGCAGTGCTATTTATAACAGTGACTGTCTTATACGAGTGAGAGCAGTAATAGGGCTAGCTATGCAACCTTTGACTCATCTGTTATGAGTCTGACCCACGATAGAATCCTAGTCTAACTTTGATTCTCATTGCTCCAATTCAGCCTATTTTATGTATGTGACCCTATAGGTTCTCATGACATTGACAGTAATATTAAAATCCTATTATAATTTTACAAGTAGTGAGCGGTATCTAGCAACACATCGCTGCTACACAAGTAATGAGAATGTTAGTAATTTGACATAACCTTTCCGTGATCAATGTTTTCGTGTAGTTTAGTCCCTTTGTCAAGATATCTAGATTGAACACACAACATGGAATGTGTCACCCTTGTATAGTTCAATCTTTGGTTTCTTGATACTTGAGTAGATTTGGTAATAACAAATGAGATCAGTATCTCATATTGACTCATTTGAGCATGACCATCCATTTCGTAGTCTCACTCAATCATGTAACACCCTTTTGGAGGATGTCACACATAAAAGAAAATAAAAGAAAGAGAAATAAAATCTACCCAAGTTGTGAAACATTTGTTACATACTAGTACGGGTTGTAAAATAATTCCTGTTAAACAGAATATTCTTAAATAAAATATGCGGAAATAGCAAATAAAAAAAAACATAAAACAAAACAACATTACTTATAATATACATATGATCCAAGTTATAAGTTATACAAATAATTTACACTAAAAGTACAAATATTTAAACGAAAACAAAATAAAGCAATAAAAAGTCAATATATACGACATACGCAGACGCCCCAAAAAAAAAACATCATGCATATTTAATCCTCCGAAGGATCACTCTCAACATGAAAATGATCATCGGAGACAAATATCCGGATGTCTCGACTCTCGGCGATAACGAGATCGCGCGATCGATACGATACTAATCTCACTAGGCTCGTGGTCATACCACCAAAATATCGCCTAAGAGATAAGGGTAACTCTAAATGTAAAAATACAGTAGTAGTCATAACCGGCTCTCCATCAAACGTTGACGTAGGGTCACTGTCAGCCATCCTACATACGTCACAGAGTCTCGGTCTCCTCGCAGATGCCAAGCTAGCGATCCTCCATGAAACTCCAGCTGTACAAATCCTAAAAATCTAGGTACCGCCATACCCAATCAAAATCAATCCAATGGATATGGATGATCAGATGGTTCTTGATCGTAAAATTGGTCGTTGATTTGCTGATCTTCCTCCTCCTCCTCCTCGGGGTACAAGATCTCAAGAGGCTGGTCCTCTTCCTCAAAGTCTTTATCGCGTAAAATAAATATACAAAAATACATACAACAAAGAGGTAAGACAATCTAAATTCACCACAAACATGGCCAAAAAGAAGACGACAAACAACATATATACAGTTCATGCAATACGAAAAGCTATAACAGTAATAATAATGGAATAGAGTAAAGCTTAGATATCATAACGTTACATAACATCACAGATATAATACAGATAAAAACACAGATAAAACAATATCACAGATAGAATAAAATAAGAAATAGACAACCATCATAATAATTACCAGATAAAGATAAATAGAGAAAATAGAATAATATCCAAGATATAATCATATACACTAAGACACGATCCTACTCCATGGAGCTAAACACAAACAGATATCAGAGAGAATGACTTGCAAAATCTATTAGTACCACGGCTGCCCAACCAACTATCGCGCTGTCACACGTTGCGTCAATAGCCTACGACACTGGGAATCCACCATCCAGGTGTAGTATAGTTCACGGTCTCCCGTTGTGGCACTATAGGCAATGTACTACTAGACTTTACAAACCTCGATTAAATATAGTGCGTGTCGAGTCCATTAGTGTGCTATCGGTTTACCACGGCCCAGCGGAGCTACCAACTGTCCATATATGGGATCCCGTACACTAACGTCTCCAAGTTCATTAGAACAATGAACCACACTACGTTTATCGCATCGACAACACGATGATGTGATTCGTCTCGTCAACCAAAACACCAAAAATTGGCATATTACCAAAATACCCTTGAGAAAACATATCCTCAAAGATAAATATATACACGATAAGTCCCACCGGACAAATACTTTCCAAAGCTGTACGGGTTCACATTTTCCCGACAAAGAAAAATTAAATATAGTAACGATCAATCGCGTAGAAATTTTATCGCGTTTTCACAATTCGTCGTTTTTACAAACGTTTATAAATCGCGTAAATATATTTTTCTGTTTTTAAAATCGCGTAGAATTTTTAATACGTTTTCTCAATCGCGTAGGATTTTTAAATCATTTTCTTGTCCAAATCCCTTAAAATCACTGTTTAAATAAATAGAAATAATAATTAATACGTTTAAACTACGTATAATATTTTCATACCGTATATTGTCTTTTGGACATCTTTTCTATCTTATTTGTCCATTTTTACTAAAAATTGACAAGTATTTTGTTTAGAAAATTATATTAATGGTTTCCTAATTTTACCGTAAAAATTCTTTTATTAAATTTTTAAAACCATATACTTAATCCTTTTGAAAACTACTAACATGCTTCAAAATACAACATGAGCTATATATTAGAAATTTTTGAAAGTTCTTGTATTTCATTTCTAATAACAAAATCATTAGTTCTAAGTTCTCAAACTTATTTCTAATTGATTCTTTTCTTTAAAACTCATTTTAGAAAAATTCTTTTTAACACATATTGCATCCTTATACTTAGAAAAGGTTTGGATTTAATTTTAGAAACCATGGATACTTGGTTTGGCATGTTGGCCGAATTTCCTAAATATTTTGAAATTGATTTCTAAATTATTTCTCATCTTCTAACTATATGTCAAACTTATTGTATTGTCTAAATTCATTTAACTATTGTTTTAGAAAATGGTTTTTGAAATCAACACATTCATTTTAGGCATGTTGGCCGAAAATACTAAGTTTTACCATTTGATTTCTAAATTCATTTTTCATGATCTAAACAACTTGAAACCTTCTTAATTCTCCTAGGTTAATTAAATTACCTTTTAAGAAAATTAAGAGAACATTTTGGTTCTCTATTTGATTAGTGGCCGTGAGCCTCATGGAGTGTTCTTTGGAACACACATGCATTTCCTTGACATGTTATTCACATCTTATACATCATCATGCAATTCTATACTTTATCATGCAATTCTAACACATGCAATATTATCAAAGCTTATAGACATGCATGACTTAAAGCTTGTAGACATGCAAATTATTACAAACAACAAATAGGAAAGCTATTAACAAATACACAACCACATCAAAGAAACTACTAACAAGCACAAACATGAATCCTTATGGATTCTACAATCACAAAATCAAACTCCATCTTCTTACCACCATCCATAGGTGATAAGATTTGTCTTCCTCTTACCTTAAATGAAGACAAATGGATTTCTTTCACTCCTCCTAGGTCACGGTTTTCTCCTTCAAAATACCTAGCAAACTTAAACAAAAACTACAAGTTACTAACCATTAAAAGAGAACCTAAACCATGGATAAATCATGGCTTAGAAATTTGAAAAAGAATTTAGAAAAGAAAAACAAGAGATTTCACCTCCTTGGTACAAACTTCCAAGTAGGTTTTCAAGCTTCAAATGCAAGAATTTGCAAGAACTCTCAACTAGAGATGTTCTTGGGATGGTGTTTAGGTTTAGAAAACTTGGTTAGATAGAATTTTAGGTGGTTGGATGGTGGAGTATGAAGCTTGGCCGAATGGTGAAGAAAGAAAGCAACAATGGTGGCTAGGGTTTTTGGATGAGAGAGAAGAGAGAATTTTGCATGAAAGAAAAGTGAAGAATGGTCTCCTAACCCTCACTTGGCCGTAGACTTCATGGCTTGCAAGGTGTCCATGGCTTGGCTTCATCCAAGCCCTTGGATGCATCAAAGGTCAAGATTAAAACTTGGTTAGCAAGCTTAGCTCTCATTGGTTGGTTCAAGCATAGTCACCATGCTTAGTCACTAATCCTCATCATTACTAACCTAGTCACAAAGCTAGTCATCATGTTCAAGAACATTCTTCCACTAATCATGTTTAATTAAGCTACTAAGTTAATTGGTTTAGCTAAACGTGGGTCCCACAAAATATTTCCTGGTCCACTATCACTAAGTTATACTGACTAATAAAATAATATTATAATAATACAAAATTATTTTATTTTATTTGATTTCAATCCTAAAAATTAAAAGATTAATTTTTAGCTCATTCAGAATTGGGTTTAGTAAGATCCCCCGCCTCTGAATAATTAAAAACAGATTTTACCGGTCCGAAAAAATGTTATTTTCCTGCCTCGTAGCAAATCACACAAAAAGTCCATATAAAATCACAGACAAGAATATTGGACACTAAATCAAGTAGAAAACAATTAAAAACAAAAAAAAGATAAACAAAGACGTTCGGGACGTAACGGTCATTTTCTCATTTTTTCCCACAACGTAGCTAATCGTCCAAAACGTTCAAATAAAATTACAGATAGTATTAATTGTCTGTATATCATCTAGAAATATTAAAACAGTAGCTCGGAAAAACTTTTATTTTACCGTCTCGAAACAAATTACGTAAAAAGACCAAATAAAATTTGAGCCTGTATAAACGTATTTGTATTTCATGCAGAAATCGAGAAACAGTAAAATAGGGACACAACGGTCATTCACACGAAAGCTTGAAAAACAGTAAACAGTACATTCAGAATATTTTCTAAAAATTGGGGTGTTACAAATCAGGGGGCCCAAAGATATCGCACCTGTTAAGTAGAAGTGACAAATCCCATCCAGGTCACTCACATCTCTCTGCATGATTCACGATATGCCTAATAACTAACTTTATAATCACCTTGTTACAGATGACATTTGATGACATTAAAATATACAACTCCTCATGTAGGAGTCCTAGTGATTTCAAGTCAAAGAACCATATAAACCATTGTCACTTTGAGAATCGCTTATGACACTCGCATATAGATTCATGCAGCGTTCTCATGATGGGTCAGTCCAATACATCATTATTCTAATATGTACCCATGTGAAGACTTGATATCTTATATCTATGACCCGTGAGATGTGGCCATCAGTCTACGCACATACTAGTCTTAATGTATTATTGTTGTCCTAATTAACAATAATACTTAACTAGGGACATTTAAGAATAGTGTTTTGATTCTATTCAATATAATCTCACGATCAAGTCATCCACTTAATGTCCTATGATATTATACTATTCTAAGGACTTTATTATGTTTATCATAAATAACATAATATATGAAATGCCTCACATATTAAATAAATAGCATAATACAATGTAAGCAAGTACAATCAAAATATATTGGCCTCTAGGGCATACACCAATAGAAAGAAGTGTTTGTTTCATAAGTTTAGCTCTCGAAATCACTATAGGAGTGGATACGAACATTTACACAAATCAGTGATACCTGCCAAGACTATCAAATTACATCAATTTATTAGCCAATTCACCAAATTACTTGTAGTAAAGGTACAACCTAAACAAGCCCCTTGATTACTCTAATTAATCAATCATATTAAAAGGTTAACAGATGGGGAAAGTTTGTAGAATTTAGTCAATAGAAAGCAATTAAAAATGTTACTAAGTGACTTCAGTACTTAAGAGGGAGGTGAATTGAGAATTTAAAACTTTTCGCAAACGCTTATGAAACAAACTTTGTTGAAGTTATTTCTTAAAAGGATGTGAATGCAAAGAGAGGATAAAAAGCCTTAAGTATAGAAAATAAATAGATAAGTAATAATAAATAAATTGCAGTAAATAAAGAGATTAAGATGAGAAGAGCAGACACAATATTTATCATGTGTCAGCCACCAAATCACTTGTAGCCTACGTCCAGTCCTCGAAAAACTATCCAAGATTTTTCACTATCAATACAAGTTTAAACAGGTATTTGCAACTGTTATAAACTAGAGCACTTTTCACACGCAGGGAAACTCTACCTTTATGCTAAAGTCTCAACTTTCAGGGATACCTCACCCTTATACAAACCTTGTAATGCGGACTTAAAGGATGCAAACTCAAGTGCAGGTTGTCTCAAGTAATAAATTCTCAGGAGTCCGAGGTTGATCCACAGGAAATTGATGAAGAAAAATTAATTGAGGTAAGAAAAGGATCTATCAAACACCAAAAGTAATAAAAGTTATTCACAAATGATAAATGATTTGCTTGGGTTAGGAGATCCACTATTGGTAATAAATTAAAGGAAGATTATTTTTCTTTATAACTCAATTGAAATCTACACATAAAAGAAGTTTCAATTAGAAAATATAACATTCAAAGTTCAATTATATATGTAATCATATTATGATTCCTTTAATTATCTACCAATATTTGTAAATGAGTTCAAGCATTCACTATGCCAATCTTCTTGTCTATAATAAATCAAGATCTCCATTATACAAAGAAGGTTTCTAAATTGATTAGAAACAAAATACAACACATATATTTTTCGCTTGATAATATATCATTTAAGCACATGAAATAGAATAATCTAACCTTATTTCATTACCAAAAGCTTCACTCTTTCACCCAAGAAAGATGAAAATTAAGTACTCATAATTAAGAAGAAAGAAAGAGAGTAAAAGAGAAAGATGAACATAACTTCAAATTAGAACAAAAGAAAATTACAACAAAGGAAGACAATATACAAGCATGAACATAATTTCTCCTAACCAAGCCTAAAACCAAAGTCTCCTAAATGATCAGCCAATGGAGCCTTTTATAGAGGATTAGAGATATAAAATGACAAGAGGGTTGATTAAGAGTAGGTGGATGAGTGGGTGAATAAGTGAAAAATGTCAAATGGTGAGTTGGTGAGTGAAAAATTATTGAGATTCTTTGTCTCTGAAATCATTCAGTATTGATCTCATGGATGCCATCAGAATGAAGCAATGTGGTCTTCATGAAAGTTGTAGCATTTTGTCTCAGATTTCCAATGCCACCAAAATCATCTAAAAATTCATCCTACAGCCTAAGATATGATTCAATTACTGCAGACTATTCAGGCTCAATTTCAGCACCTCTGTTTTGACTTCCAGACTTAATATCACCTTCAAGTTGTCCGAATGAGCTCTTATGTTCTTCATGAAAGTTGTAGATATGGGTCTTAAGTATCCAAATTTCAATCAGAAAGTTCCTACAGCCCGAGTTATGCTTTGATTACTGCATACTGTTCAAGTTCTAGTCACAAAACCTATGTTCTGACTTCCAAGTTCATTTAACTCCACTAGATGTCCATATTTTACCTAGAGCTCTCATGAAAATTGTAGAGCTTTCTCTTATCTTTCCTACAATGTAAGATATATAATTATAAGACATCTAGAACTCAAGATATGGCCAAAATATAGAAACAATGTAAGACTAAAATAGTGCTGAAAAAATCAATTAAATCCAATTTGAGTCCAAACTTACAAAACATAATCAGGCTTAATCAATTAAGTACATGGAGAGTGTAAATGACTACAAATGAGAGTTCAGTAATGTATAAAATATGTGATTATCAAATTCCCTCACACTTAGCTTTTTGCACTCCTGGGCAAAATACATAAGACAAAAGCTAAAAACTCTAAAAGACTCGATGAAGCAAGAAGAGCATCCAGAAATTCAAGGGATTAAAGCATTAACGAGGCAACATTTCTTCACATCTCAAACCAACAAGTAAGGAAACTTCAGTTGAAAAGAATGAATCAAGAACGATAGATCCTTATGGAATTCACTCTCAATCTCTCAAGTGTTTAAAAGGTGAGTATTTCACTATATTCAACCCATGAACAATTACACTACCATAAGTTTGCTTATCTTCTACTTCTCCGCTACTCAAAACACATGTATACAAAAACAAAGAGGACTTTATTCAAGGTTGTAATGGGGTCATGGTAAAGGAGAGGGGATAATATGGATAAGAGAAGATAAATATTAAAGAGAATAAAAAAATATTATGGTACAGTTAGAGTGCAGAAGATGTTTGAGAACATTCATCATAAAGGACAATCACCAATATTTGACTAATGTTTTGTTGAAGATTAATCCCAAATTGATGAATTGAATTCATTATTAGGCCTGAACCTTCTCCTGTTCTTCCTGTTGTTTCCAAGCATCCACTTTATTCTAGACTCTGATAATTCTTTGATTGCAACGGTGGTCAATTTTTTTTTTGAACATTTTGCACACACACCCCCACACTTGTTCAAGAGCAAGGCCAATGCACTCTTATTCCCTAAGGTTGGGTAAAAACATATTTCTTTTTTCTTTTTTTTCTCTTTTTTTTAAAGGCACGTAATGAGCTAAAAACAAGGAATGGTCAAATAAGCTCAAAGGGGTTACACAAGGGAAAATATACAAGGATGACTATTTGGTCAAAGTAGCTATTTCAAAATGCTTCAATCATATTTTTGTATGCATGTGAAAATGTAGCCTCAAAAAGAATCAAAGCAAGTTCTAGAGTAATAATTCCATGAGTGAAAATCACACAAGAAAGAAAAGAATGGTACAAATGTTCAATTCATTCATCAATAGGCTCAAAATCTCACAAGGCATATTTCTATCATTCTCAATCCACCATATCAACATTCATATCTAAGCTTGTGATTTTTAAGAAAGAAGACAATTTATGCTAAGATCCAAGAATCCATTTGCTACTTCTACACAAAATAATTATTTCCTTAACTAAGATGCGTCTCAAGAGTAAACTTACCTCTAAAGCAAAATTTACTCCTTACTCTGTCATCCTTAATTGGTTTTACTACGAATACGTTTCTGACAGTCATATCACTAAACATACTTTTCAATTTAGATGCGTCTTAGAAGTAAAATTACTCCTTACTCAGCCATCATTCATTGGTTTAGTAAGTCCATGACAATCATATCATACTTCCCAAAAAAAAAATTTTTTTTGGTCAACTATCCTTCCCCCCCAACCAGATCACAACATTGTCCTCAATGTTAAAATATAGATGAGTAAAGGATAGAAGATATTACCTGTTAGAGAAATTTGACACAAATTTAAACAGAAACAAAGTACGATAAATAAAATCAAAAGTAAAGGAAAGCTATAAATGAAGTGTCAAATCTGGCTTTTTTTTTCATCCTGCTTCCCTCACTACTTCCTGTTAACTAATCTATCTGAGCTATTGCTGGGTCAGGTTTACGAACAAAAGCTTCTAATTTATTAATCAACTCATCAATAGTGAAAGCAGAGATAAGAAGTTGTCTTTCTGAAGGTGTGATAAATTTCTGTTCCACAGCATGGTCAACAAAAAGTAACAAAATATCAAAGAAATTATTTACATTCAACAAACCTATGGGTTTATAGTAGATGTTTAGTTAGGCCCAAGAGACAATTTGAAAAACTTCTTCCAAGGTACCAAAATCACCTAGTAAGGCAATGAATGCATCAGAGCTGTCAAGCATTATCTTCATTCGTTCATGCATTGATGATACATTAAGTTCCTCCCCAATTATCTTTCCAGTGATGTTCTATTGAGATAAAGGTTCAGGAATGACACCTAAAACCTGACAGTCTCCTATATATGCAGCAAGTGATATAGCCCTCATTAACCTACGGCAACCTCCCCCATATACAAGATGAATATTCCTCGCAGCAAGTAATCGACCAAGAGTGGTAACTGCGTTTACAAACTCTAAACCCTTCCCATACTTAGACCCACAAACTACACAGATATTTTTAAATTGACGAACAGAAACACCTTCCATTTCTATTCTCACATTCCCTTTGAATGATTCTGAGCTAGAAGAAAGTGGAGAAAATAAAATGTTTAAATAGAAAAAAGAATAGAAAGAGTAATAATAGCACCTATAAGGGTAGGTTGGCTGTTGTCAGAAAAGTTTGAAATTAAGAAACACAGAATCTTTTTTTTTATTTTATTTTTTTTTACTTCAAGAAAACTATCAGGGTAAAGAAGTCTAGAAACCCCTGAAAGACCTTGCTCAAAGGATCGTCTATCCAAAATCAAAATACAACAAAATCATACAAAGATAAAAGAAATATAATAGCAAATGATGACATACCTTAATGTACAATTTTCATGGCGTATCTTTATACTGCGTGTCATGAGTGCAATCATACCAAGACAGCTCAGCCGATCTTGGAATTCCTCTCCCTCTCGCTTGTGGAATATATTGGATTGAGCTACAACGCAACTAATTAAAGTGTGTAAATCTGACAGCCACCACCTAAGGACCATAGCCAGTGAGATTTCGCTGGAGAGCCCATGGCATTAAATCACAAGATCCAGCTCAGTTGCATAGTTACGCGAGTATACCAACACGAGGCATTTTTTTCTACCTATTATCTCAGATTACCTAGAAGGTAAACTTTAGGACACTGAGAGTGGCTCTCTACAGAGCATGGAACACGAACCTTATTTATATACCGGTGTATGAAGGTCTCCTCCTGAGTATATGAAAAGACGAACATCTATCCGGGGCTCCTAATCAAATTAAAAACCAAGTTAAACCGAAGTTTCACCCTCCTTTTCTCATTTTTGTCTCTTTTAACCTTGTTTTTTTTTTCTTTTCTTCTTTTTTTTTTTTTTTTCTTTTTTTTTTTTAAGAAAACATGAAGAAGAAGAAGAAGAAGAAGATAATATGTACAAATTATTATGAGTATGGCTCATATCTGCCTCTAGTTTCATGTCTAGTAACGGTTTAAACGCCTTCTATGAGTCGAGGATAAGCTTCCCATCTAATTTTTTTATAAATTGGCAAACATGGTCTTTTAGAGTCAAATTCCCAAGATTGTAGCATTTTTCTTCATCCTTGAAGAGATTCCACAAATTAAGAAGTTCACGATGCATAAATCCACAAGAATGCGTCTCAAGATTCAATAAGATATCATCTAATAACTCCTTACTTAGTCCATTCTTAATGAAGAAAATTTTATCTTCTCTGTTTATGGAAACTATCCCCAAAGAATGACATCGCTTGTTACAATTCCATCGTGCACATATGTGACAAACTTGTAACTTTTTTACTTTTCTCCTTTTAGAATACGAACTTGTTCTAAGACCAAGCATGTATGAGTCAAATGAAATTGAAGACTCATCAGCTAGTCAGACCTTTGCTTCAATTATCCAGCGTACATCTTCTGGTATACCCTTGTGCATTAACAGTCTCAATCTTTCACATCTAACTTTGTAGACTTTTGTCAGAGCATTTTGAGGGAGGGAAGGAAAATGTTTTCTCAGGTTTAAAAGAATGACATCCATTTTAAAGGAGAAGGATTCAATTATTTTAGGAAAATGAAAAACAAACCGACTTGAGAGCCAAGGAGTACCGTTATCTGCCACTTAACCGGGAACACAAAGAACTACAAAAACAAGGCAACAAAATTAGAATAAATTATATTCATAATAAGGATCAGAAAGAGAGATGAATTCTACCTCATCAACTTGGTTTTTCAGAAATAGTTTAAGTCTTTGTCCATTGACTTTAAATACATTATCATTCCTAGGATTCTCATTATCTATGGCCCCATGAGGATACACATGTTTGACAACAAAAGGACCACTCCACTTAGATCTCAATTTTCCAGGGAATAGGTGCAGACAAGAATTATAAAGCAGAACTTTTTGACCAATTTCAAAAGATTTTCTCAAAATTGTCTTGTCATGAAAAGCTTTTGTTCTAGCTTTATAAATCTTTGAGTTTTCATATGCATTATTTCTCAATTCCTCAAGTTCATTTAATTGCAATTTGCGTATCTTGCAAGCATCATCAAGGTTTAGATTGAAAGCTTTAATGGCCCAAAATGCTTTATGTTCCAATTCTACAAGTAAGTGACAAGGTTTTCCATAGACAAACCCAAGTGTAGGTTGTCTCAAATAATAAATTATCAGGAGTCCGAGATCGATCCATATGGAATTGATGAAGAAAAATTAATTGAGGTAAGAAAATGATTTGTCACAATACCAAGAGTAATAAAAGTTGTTCACAAATGATAAATGATTTGCTTGGGTTAGGAAATCCACTCTTAGTAATAAATTAGAGGCAAGATTATTTCTCTTTATAACTCAATTGAAATCTACACATAAAGGAAGTTCCAATCAGAAAAATAACATTCAAAGTTCAATTATATATGCAATCATATTATGATTCTTTTAATTATCTACCAATATTTACAAATGAGTTCAAGCATTCACTGTGTCAATCCTCTTGTCTACAATAAATCAAGATCTCCATTATACAAAGAAGGTTTCTAAATTGATTGGAAATAAAATACAACACGTATAATATCCACTTGATAATATATCATTTAAGCACAAGAAATAGAATAATCTAACCTTATTTCATTACAAAGAGCTTCACTCTTTCACCCAAGCAAGATGAAAATTAAGTACTCATAATCAAGAAAAAAGAAAGAGAGTAGAAGAGAAAGATGAACATAACTTCAAATTAGAACAAAAGAAAATTACAACAAAGGAAGACAATATACAAGCATGAACATAATTTCTCCTAACTAAGCCTAAAACCAAAGTCTCCTAAATGATCAGCCAATGGAGCCTTTTATAGAGGATTAGAGATATAAAATGACAAGGGGGCTGATTAAGAGTAGGTGGATGAGTGGATGAATGAGTGAAAAATACCAAATGGTGAGTTGGTGAGTGGAAAATTATTGAGATTCTTTGTCTCTGAAATCATTCAATGTTGATCTCATGAATGCCATCAAAATAATACAACATGGTCTTCATGAAAGTTGTAGCATTTTGCCTCAACTTTCCAATGCCACCAAAATCATCCAAAAATTCGTCCTACAGCCCAAGATATGATCCAATTACTGTAGACTGTTCAGGCCCAGTTTCAGTACCTCTGTTTTGACTTCCAGACCCAATATCACCTTCAAGCTGTCCGAATGAGCTCTTATATTCTTCATGAAAGTTGTAGATATGGGTCTTAAGTGTCCAAATTTCAGTCCAAGAAAGTTCCTACAGCCTGAGTTATGCTCTGATTACTACATACTGTTCAGGTTCCAGTCACAAAACTCGTGTTCTAATTTCCAAGCCTATTTAGCTCCACTAGATGTCGATATTTTACCTAAAGCTCTCATGAAAGTTGTATAGTTTTCTCTTATCTTTCCTATAAGGTAATATATATAATTATTAGACATCTAGAACTCAAGATATGGCCGAAATACAGAAACAGTGTAAGACCAAAATAGTGCTAAAAAAATCAATTAAGTCCAATTTAAGTCCAAACTTACAAAACATAACCAGACTTAATCAATTAAGTACATGGATAGTGTAAATGACTAAAAATGAGGGTTTAGTAATTTATAAAATATGTGATTATCACCTTGAGGGATACCTCACCCTCGTTACAAAGAAACAGAAAATAGATGAAGAGAAACTCTCACAAAAAGTAAATATCACTAATTGAAGTTCTAAGAAACTCTCTAAGGATATCTCAAAGTTTTAGCGAAAAGAGTACTAGAAATGTGAGAAAATTATAAATCACGAGTTAAAGTAAGCAAAGATTGATTCAAATAGTTAGGTAGCTTACAAAGGTGACACAAGGTCTCTATTTATAGAGTTCTTGAAAAAAAATAGTTGTTGCAAGAATTAAATCTCGTAATTAATATGAATATGGTTGTTTCTTTCCAAAACAGAGGTCTCGTGTTTATTCGAATAAAATATGTGTTATTCGAATAACAGATTTAAAAACCTCATGAAAAATAGTTCAGATATGGTTATTCGAATAACAGGTGGTTTATTTGAATAACTTTGTTTTAAAACATTTTCTGAGAAATAGGTCTATTCGAATAACCATGGGGTTATTCGAATAGCTTATATTCAAATCAAGCCTTTCTGAAGACCCTTTATTCGAATAGCAGTGTTGTTATTCGAATAGCACTTTTTAAATCAAAGGCGCATAGTAGGATTTTGAAAATGTTATTCGAATAACTCTAGAGTTATTCGAATAACCCTGTTAAAAACTAGAATATCTTAACTTTGTTTATTAGAATAAAGAGGGACTTATTCGAATAACCCTGTTGAAAAGCATTTGTGAATGCTTTGAAAAAAAAACTACCCAGATGGTTTTCAAAAACACCAAAACCTTTTTAATTAATTCTAAGGTCATTTTGAGTTTTAGTTTAAAACCATTTTTATCTTATCTTGTAAAATCAATGAGATATCCAAAAAGGTTCCGTACAAAGAGGCTCTAAGTCCTAAAGCTAATCTTGAAATTCTTGGACTTAGTCTTCCTTTCATCTTCATGTTTGTTATCATCAAAATCACTCTTTGATGTCTCATAGTCAATCACAAAAAATAGTAAACAGAATTAATTAAACAACTAGTCCAAGGAAATGAACTAATCTTGAGCTTAAGCCATCCTTGATCACTAGGAATCCACTTAATTGCTACTCAGATTATTGGCCTTATATCACATCAAGAAGCCTTAAGACGATCTATGAATTCTCTATTAGATAAGCATCTAGAATTTAATTAACAAGATTAGACCAATAAAGCACCAATCTAAGCCTAAATTAACCTAAATTCATAACCCAACCAAGCTAAACAATCCATCAAACACCTTTAATGCATTATTTAGTCTTTGTAATCATCATTAAACTTGTGGTAATTATGTAATTATCACGTCAACATCTAAGTCAAATTAAGCAATTCAATCCAGATTCAATCAAAATTAAAAGAGGTAGAAGAGAAACTTGATTAACAATTAAATGTAGAATAATCAAAATAAGATCTCAGAATTAAACATCAAGATTGAAAGTCCTTAGAATTGATTAAAAGATTCTATCCCTCCATGGATATGAGAGAAGAGATTCAGAAAAGGAAAAAAAACTTAGAGAGAAGACCTAGAGAGAGGATGAGAGAAGTGCAAGAGAAACTAAGAGAAAAATGGGTCTCCTCCTTCTCAAACTCTCTGTTTCCCCCTAAATAATTGCCTTTAGAACTAAAAATCCAAGTTTACCCCTAGCTTAGAATTAATCCTCTACCCATTAGCTTTAATTAGACATCTAATTTACCTAATTTGCGCTTAGGATAAAAGAATTATGTCCAGAACATTATTAATAACTCTCTAGACTCATCAACCAACTTCAAAGGGCAAGAGCACAATCAAAACATCACATTTTTGACAAGTGGTCTTCATAAGAGTTGAAGATACTTGTTTCATATTTCAAATGGCACTAGTTTCAGTTCCATATGACTTCTACTGACCAAATTATAGCCTAATCCTTGCTCATTGTCTAGGTTCCAGCGACAACATCTCTATTCTAACTTCCAAGCTCAATCTGATCCGTTAGACATCCGATTCAGCCTTTGAGCTCTTCATCAAAGTTGTAGATTTTTCTCTCATATTTCTTAAAAGGTAAAATTCATAATTTTTAGATGCTCTATAACTCAAGTTATTCCCAAAATACCGCCAAAAAATATAATTAAACCCAATTTGAACCCAAACTTATAAAATGAGGTCAAGACTAATCAATTAAGCACATAAGAGGTCTAAGAAACTGAATATAAGGGTTAAATAATATATAAAAATTGTGTTTATCAAATTCCTACACACTTAGCTTTTGCACTTTTGGGAAAAACTAGTAACTCAACACTAGGAAACAAGGAGCAATAACACAAACTCAAAAGTTAAAAATTCTAAAAGACGCATTTTTCAATGATGTTCAAAAATGCAAAAGTCTATAAACAAGAAGAGTAACCAAAGCTTCAAGGAATCAAAACATTCATGAAGTAGCATTTCTTTATATCTTAAACTAACAAACAAGGTAACTTCAATTGAAAAGCATAATTCAAGAATGATAGAACCTCACAAGATGCACTCAAAATCGCTTAAGTATTTAGAAGGTAAGTGTTTTACTCAATTCAACCCATGAAAATTTGCACTACCATAAGTTTGCATATCCTCTACTTCTCCACTACTCAACACACCTGTACATACAAATCAGAAGGACTTTATATAAAGTTGTAATGAGTTCAAATAACAAGCATGAAAGTTTAACCTAAATCCATGCAATGCAAATTCTCTTTATATATCCTTTTCTTTCTTTTAATTTTATTTTTCTTTTTCAATTGGCCACTCTTTCTTTTTTCACTAAAAATTTTGCACACTAATTAGCACACCTACACACTTGTTCAAGAACTCTTCCAATGACAATGCCAATGCTCTCTTGTTTCCTAAGGTTAGGTAAAAATATGATTTTCCATTTAAGGCATGTCATGAGCTAAAAATAAGGAATGATCGAATAAGCTTAAGGGGATTAATAAAGGAAAAATATGCAAGGTTGAGTTTTTGGCTAAAGTAGCTAATTCAAGAAAAATATCTCAATCATGTTCATATATGCATGTGAAAATGTAACCTAAAAAAATCACACGAGAAAGAAAAGAATAATACAAATGCTCAATCCATTTATTAAGAAGTTCAAAGTCTCACAAGATATGTGTCTATTAAACTCAATCTACCAATTCAATTTTCATTACCAAACTAGTTAATCTCAAGATGAAAGACAATTTATTCACTTATGTTATGAGCCTTAACTTCAATTGATGCATGCTCACAACTTTCACAAATCTCAAAATTCCATTAGAAAACAATTAAAAACACAATTTCTTTATATATATATATATATATATTCAAGACAGAAAAAATAGAATTTAAAAGCAAAATAAAAACATAAAATAGAAAAGAAAACAACAACAAAATAAAAATAAAAATAGAAACAGAGACAATAAAATGAAAACAAAAATAGTAAACAGAATTAAAATTCCTCCCCTACACTTAAATCCTACATTATTCTCAATGTAAAACTTATAAAACATCAAATCATCAATATTCCATAAATATCATCAACAGATTTAGGACAATTAAAATAAAGGAGAGAAGGAAAAAACATCCTTATCAAGTGATGTAAATGGCTGCTTGCAAGTGGACTTCCTCCACTGTGTCCTCTTGAGCTTCCTCATAAAATTGCTTGAGGCAATGTCCATTGACTTTGAAAGTTTTATTAGTTGCCTCACTTGTGATCTCCATTACACTATAAGAAAAAATCTTAGTGACTATAAAAGGACCTAGCCACCTAGAACAAAGCATGTAAAGCATGAGCGTGAGGTGAGAATTGTAAAGGAGAACTTTTTGACTAATAAAAAAGTCTTTTCTTGCAAATCATATTATCATGAAAGGCTTTGGTCTTCTCTTTATAGATTCAGGAGTACTCATAAGCTTCCAACCGAATCTCTTCAAGTTCTTAGAGTTGGAGTTTCCTTTGGGATCTGGCTTGGTTTAGGTCAAGGTTGCATTTCTTTAGTGCTCAATAGGAAGACATGCCTAAAGGAGTCTTGAAGGCAATCCTATACATCCACAATGCATCCTTAAGCTTCTTGCTCCAATCTTCTTTGTTTGTTTGGATAATTTTTTTCAAGATTTGTTTCAACTCCCTATTCGAAACTTCAACTTGCCCATTGGTTTGTGGATGGCAGAGATTCGAAACCTTATGCATCACACCATATTTCTTCAACAATGCCTTCATGTTTTTATTACAGAAATGAGAGCCTTGTTCATTGATTATGGCTCTCAGAACTCCAAACCTGCAAAAAATATGAAACCTGACAAAGTCTAAAACAACATGAGAATCATCAGTCTGAGTGGCCTTCTCCTTCGCACACTTAGATACATAATCAACAGCTACCATAATGTAAACAAAACCAAAGGAATTGGAAAAGGGACCAAGGAAATCAATGCCCCACATATCAAATATCTTACAATATAAAAATAGTTGTTGGCACATCTCATTCCTACGAGAAATGTTACCTGTCCATTGACATTATTCACAATTCTTACAATAATTGTAAGCATCATGAAACAAGGTGGGCTAATACAATTCATAGTCTAAAATCTTCCTAGCAGTTTGTTGTGGTCCAAAGTGACTACCACGTGCACAAGTATGACAAAAATGCCTAATAGAATGAAACTCATAATCAGGAACACAATGTCTAATCACTTGGTCACTACATAGTATCCACAGATAACGATCATCACATACGTAATTTTTAGCCTTACTTATAAGCTTATTAATCTGATGTTTCTTAAAATAAGCAAGCAACTCAGATGTAACTAGATAATTCACTAAATCAACATACGTAGGGTCCTTACCTCGCAGCTGAAAAAAATGCTCATCTAAGAAGGTCTCTCGAATAGGAAGAGTGTCTACTGCTTATGGGATTCCGCTCAGATGATCTGCTACTAAGTTCTCAGTTTCGTTCTTATCTCTGATCTCAATGTCAAACTCCTACAAAAACAAAATCCACTGAATGAGACTAGGCTCGCCTCAGGCTTCTTCTATAAGAACTTCAAGGCAACTCATTGGGAAAGGATGGAGCCAATTGCAAAGTTGGAAACGTCACACATCGGCTCAAAAGGAAGCTCTTAATTTGGTGGATGAATAATGAGAGAATAGGTCAGGTTCTTCTTCAACTAATCAAATGTGTTCATGTAATACACATTAAATTCAAACTCTACTTTTTTTCTAAGAAGCTTGGGAAATGGAAGGGCAATTTTGCTAAAGTCCCTGATGAAACGCATGTAGAACCCTACATGACTAAGAAAGGAACGCACCATACAATTAGGTTAGGGTAAAGAGGCAATAACATCAATCTTTGTCCTATCTCCTTCAATTCCTTTTCTAGAAACTACATGCCTTAAGATTATACCTTGTTCTACCATGAAATGACATTTCTCAAAATTGAGAACAAGACATGTATCAATGCATCTATCAAGCACCCTAACAAGGTTGTCTAAACACGTATCAAAAGAAGATCTATAAACTATGAAGTCATTCATAAACCTTCCATGTAGTGCTCTAACAAGTCATAGAAAATGCTCACCATACATAGTTGAAATGTACCTATGGCATTCAAAGCCCGAAAGACATCCTTGTGTAAGCAAACGTGCCAAATGGGCAAGTGAAGGTTGTCTTCTCTTAGTCCTCTAGGGCTATATGAATCTAAAAGTAGCCTGCAAATTCATCTAGGAAGTAATAATGTAATTTTTCAGCTATCCTCTCCAACATCTGATCAATGAAGGATAAGGGAAAATGATCATTCCTAGTAGCTTGGTTGAACTTCCTATAATCAATATAGACTCTCCAATTCTTCTATACTCTAAAGGGGATTCTTCTCGTTGACGACCACAGTTATCCCGGTCTTCTTAGGAACTACTTGCATCGAACTCACCCATTTTCTATCTGAAATAGGGTAAATGATGTCAGTTGACAACAGTTGCTTACTTCTTTCTTCACCCACATCCAAAATTAGAGGATTAAGTCTTCTTTGGGGTTGCCTCACTGGTTTGGCTTCCTTCTCCAATATATTCGATATATGCATGTGGAGGGGCTAATCCTAGGAATGTCTGTAGTGTCCATCTATTGGTTTTCTTGTGCAACCTCAAGATCTACAATAATTTCTCTTCCTGTTTAGGCTGCAAATTCTTTGTTGTTATTACTGGTAACTTCTTTTATGCTTCTAAGAACATATACTTCAAAAGTTCAAGTAAAGGCTTTAACTAAAGGGTATGTTGTTGTTGCACTGAAAGTATCAATCTGGTTGAAAAAACTAATTTTGCCAATTTAACTGCAATATCACCTGCAATCTGTATATATTCTACCAAAACAACATCATCATATCCCATAGAATTAGAAAATTCATAACATGTGGTATCATATCCCATATACAGAGAAATCTCAGAACATGCAGCACACATACTAGTATTGTCATAAACATAAATAGAACAAACAGAACATGCAAAACAATCAACACTATCTAGAAATCCCACTATCTCAAGAAATTCAACTAGCATAACAACATGCATATCATCAACAAGCAAATCAATGACATATAATTAAAAAATAGAATGCTCTTCTAAGGGATATTTTATGGCATCAAAGATATTAAATTGAATTATGATATCCCCAAATTCCATAGAAAGGGTACCAGTATCCACATCAATCTTAGTTTTTGTTGTTTTCAAGAAGGGTTTACCTAAAATCAATTAGGTTGACTAGAAGCAAATACATCTTCCATGTTCAAAACATAAAAATCTATTAGGAATATTAAATTATTTACTATTTCTAAAACATCCTCAAGCGCTCCTGCAAGATGAGTTATGCTCCTATTTGCTAGCTAAATGATAACTCTAGTTAGCTTCAACTCTCCGATCTGTAGAGATTCATAAACTAACATTGGCATCACATTAATTGAGGCACCCAAATCCAACATTGCATATGTAAACTACTTGTTGCCTATTGTGCAAAGAATGGTGAATGTTCTAGGATCCTTGCATTTATGAGGCATATTTAGTTGGATCAAAGCAAAAACATTTTTTTCCATGCTCACTTTCTCATTTTCCTTAAACTTGCTCTTGTGATTGCTTAATTCCTTCAAAAACTTTGCATAATTCAAAATCTATTTTATTGCTTCCAAGAAAAGTATATTGACTTATACTTTCCTGAAGGTCTCCATAATCTCCCTGTCCAATTCAGTTTCAGCTATCTTCTTTGATTGGGTCATTCAGTTGGGAAAGGGGAAAGGAAAACTGATAGCATAGTTTTCTGTAGAATTTTTCATTAACTTTTGATTTTGCTTCAAATTCTCTGCATGTTCTATATTCTGTTATATAAAATATTCAGCAAAATTTTGGTTTATTATATCTTATTTATATACAAAATCTCTAGTTGGAGTTGGGTTAGACCACTCACTTTTTGCCATTTCTCAATGTGCACTTACGTTGTCTCTTGAGTTGTTAATTGTTTGAGAGGGCAATTAGCCGGAACCATGAGACTTCAATTCATTGATGGAAGTTGTAAGTTGACCAATTTGAGTCTCCAAGTTTTGAATGGTAGTCTCGATTCTCTGTTGAAACTAAAGGTTATTGGTTGTATATTGCTTCACCAAGTCTGGCAAGTTAGTTTCTGAATTGTTACTTTGTTGTTTGGGTTGTTACATTGATTGTCAAAATTGTTGTTTGCTCGACTCTGCTACATTATATCTAGTCTATTGTTACTACTGTAATTGACCAAATTTGTTACCAAATTGCAGATTGCGATGATCTCTCCATCCAACATTATATATGTTAGAATAAGTGTCATACTTTGGCTACTACTAGTAAGGTTTACCATGAAAGATGCTAGCCACTGCTTCATTACTTTCTTGGAGTGCAAGACACTAGTCTATTGGGTGGTATGGCAAGGAATAGATTCCACAAAGTTTTGCTGAGAACTAAATTTGTCTTTGTCCTAATGCTAGTTGCTTAGCCAAGGATGTAACACCATCCCTAGGGGGTTACATTTAAGATTTCAAACTTACCAAACTAGAACTAAGTTGTAAAATATTTAATATTGTATGTACGGTTTTCAAAAATTTCTTTTTGTGGATAACATAATTAAATAAAATAAAAAGAACATAAGTTATAACAACTGAATAATATACATCAATATACATAAAACTTGTTCTCAAAAGACATATATACAAACTTTTTAACAAAACATAAATTGTCTTAAAAACATAGACCTAATGAGAAGAATCCTGATAATCACATATTTTATTCATTAAGAAACTCTCATTATTAGTCATTTACACTCTTCATGTACTTAATTGACTGAATTTGATTATGTTTTGTAAGTTTGAACTCGAATCGGACTTAATTGATTTTTCAACATTATTTGAGTCTTACACTGTTTCTGTATTTTAGCCATATCTTGAGTTCTAAATGTCTGATAATTATGAATTTTACCTTGTAGGAAAGATAAAAGAGAGCTCTACAACTTTGATGAAGAGCTCGAAGTCCAATTCAGACATCTAGTGGAGCTAATTGGGCATGGAAATCAGAATACGGGATTTGTGGACTGAACCCGAACAAAGGTGTAGTAACCAGAACATAATTCGAGTTTGGGTTTATAGAATGGGCTGAAAATTGGTGATCTGAAAGTTAAGACCCATATGTACAACTTTCATGACAAACACAAAACTTGATTCGGGCTCCTTGATGGAGATATTGGGTCTGAAAGTCAAAACAGAGGTGCTGAAACTGGTCCTGAGCAGGTCTGTAGTAATTGGGTCATATCTTGGGCTGTAGGACGAATTTTTGGGTGCTTCAGAGCCATTGGAAAGCTTAGACAATTTCCTAGAACTTTCATGAAGACCACTTGGCTCAAAAATGACGAAATCAATGAGTTCAAGAATGAATACTTTCGAGACAAGGAAGCTCACCTACCAAGTTCACCTACCAAGCTCACCTACCAATCTCACCTACCAAGCTCACCTACTAATTCCACCTACTAATCTCATCTACCCATCTACTACTACTCTGAATCCTCTATAAAAGGAAGCATGAGGAGAGCTCTAAAGACAACATACACTTAGTGTTAGAAATAACTTTTCATAGTTCTTGTATATTTTTCCTTCATTGTAATGGAGAGCTAAGTCACTTCTAGTCAATTCGGGACTCTTGAAGAGATTGTGGCTTGGATTCTTGAGACCTTGGTTATGTAATGTATTTGATTTATATTTGAATTCCTCTTCTCTTTTTCTTCTGTTCTCTTGATCTTGAATGCATGAATGGTAATTCTGTTTATGTTTGATCTGATTTGATCTTGGTTTAAGATTAAGTATTGTGATGAAATTTAGAACTGATTGATCTAAACTAATCACGTAATTGAAGAGGTTAGGTTACTGATTTGTGCCTAGGTTAATTGAATTCGGTGCTTAAATTGACATATATTTACATGAATGGTGCGATTGCAGATTTGTGTTTATCACTTGTCAATTGAATTCTGGATGATTGTCTAGTATGAATTCTGGATCTGATGCAGAGATCTCGGTTAGATCCAAGTTAACCATTCAATTGTATTTCAGGTGTTTGTTGAAAGGTCTATGATTGAATCCACCCAATCTCGGATAGATTTACAATTGACTGTTTCTTTTAATTGTTATTTCTCTTTAAATCCTCACATCGCGATCCTTGAACCATCAAAACCCCCATTTTCTAACTTTCACTTGATTTGATCAAATTGCATCACGATCCTTGAGGAGACGATCCGGTGTTGTTCACTATACTACAAGTTTAGGTAATAACTTCGGTTATAATTTTGATCGAGTTCTACGCTCGTCAAAATTTTGGCGCTGCTGGGAACTCGTAGGTGTAATCTTTTCATTTTGAGTAACCTTACTAATTTTTGTTCTTTCTTACCTATTCTAACAGTTATTTTTCATTTACTAACATTGTTCATACCATACTAATATTTTTATCCTAGCTTTTGAATTTTTCTCGATTTAGGAAAGACGGAAAACAAAGTGATTACGGTAAACTATTGCAATTTTCGAACTGCAACATGCCCAGAATGAGCTGAAACTTGGTCGGTTGAAGGAAAACAGCCTGATAAACAAGACTCACAGTAAACTGTGAGGTCACCCCTGGTTTTTCGAAATTCTATCATTTAGACCACTTTTTTAATTTTTTAATATTTTTTATTGCATTTTCTAGTTTCATTTTTATGTAGATTTTGTTCTATGTTGATTCCATAATTTTTAAAAATGTTTAGACATATTAACTAGATTTATTTTTGCATATTTTGAGTGTTGTTTAGTGTATTTTGCTTAGTTGCAGTTTTGGTGTTTTTGTGCTTTAGTTAATGCATGACTAGGTCCAATCCTGATATCTTGCTTGATCTTGATCCTGAGATTGATAGGACCTTGCATAGATTAATTAGAGCTCGTGTGATAAATTCCAGAGTTAATTCTAAACCAAATTTTGGGAGTGAACCTGATAACTTAAGTAATCCTGAAATCATGGCTGATAACATGCATAATAGAACCCTTAAGGAACTTGCTGCTCCTGATGTATCTTACCAATCTTTGTGCATTCAATATCCTCGATCTTGATGCAGATTTTGAGTTGAAATCTGGTTTGATACACTTGTTACCAAAGTTTCATGGTCTTGCGGGTGAAGATCCTCATAAGCACCGAAAGAGTTCCATGTTGTGTGTTCAACCATGAAGCCACAAGGCATCTCTCGAGGAACACATCAAGTTAAGGGCATTTCCTTCTCACTTGTCGATGCAGACCAAAGATTGGTTGTTTTATCTTTCACCAGTTCACTTGTCGGAAGTTGGAATGACATGAAGAGGTTGTTCTGGAGAGATTCTTCCCCGCCTCGAGAGCCGCTGCAATTAGGAAGGATATATGTGGCATCGTACATGATGTACTGTGAGACTTTGCATGAATACCGGGAGAGATTCATGAAGTTGTGTTCGAGCTGCCCTCATCACCAAATTAGTGACCAACTCTTGATTCAATACTTTTATGAGGGTTTGTGCCAAATGATAGAAGCATGATCGATGCTGTCCCTGGAGGAGCCTTAGTAGACAAAACTCCTACCGCCGCAAGAGATCTGATAGCAAACATGGCAGCCAATACCCAACAGTTTGGCTCGCGGATCATCACCGCAACCAGAGGAGTTAATGAAATTCAAGCATCTCATATGGACCAACAAAGAATGGAACACAGACTAGATGAATTGACTTCTTTGGTAAGACAGATAGCAATGGGTCAACAACCACCCATGCAGATGACTGCATCAGTGTGTGGAATTTGCTCTAATTCATCTCATCCTACTGATTCATGCCCTACACTTCAGGAAGATGGTTCCGCTTTTCCAGATCAATGTGTTGCTGCAGCTGGTGTTTTTCCTGGTAGACCCCAATATCAGCAACAACAGCAACAATCTAGATATGATCCATTTTCTAGCACTTATAATCCTGGTTGGCGAGACCATCCCAATTTGAGATATGGAATCCTAGCCAGCAACAACAGCCCCACCAAGAAGAACAACAAATTTCCCAAGAGCAACAACAATTTAGATACCAAGTCATGCAGGTCCAAGCAACAAATACCAACAAATGCCCCTGCATTCGGACAACAACAACTGTTCAAAAGCATCCAATCCACTCCACCGAGCCATCATTGGAAGACCTGATGAAACAAATGGCCACAAATAACATTCGGTTCCAAAGCAGAACGTCAAGGTGCCAACATTCAATTTACAAACTCAAATCGGGCACCGGCAACTCGTGAGTGAGCTAAAGAGTCAAGGTTCTAGCCAATTGCCTTCACAAACAAATAACAATCCAAGAGGCAACGTAAGTGCAATTACCTTGAGAAGTGGCAAAGAAGTTGATGTTCCAACCTTACAAAGAATCGAAAATTGACCAAAAACGGCAGGAAATGGATAATTCGGTCCGTAAATCACCATCGAAGAAAATTGCAGAGAATTCAGATGTTGCCATTCCATTACCTTTTCCAAATAGGATCACACAATCCAAGAGAACAATGCACGCAGAAATGGAAAAAGAAGTCATGGAAACATTCAGGAAAGTGAAAATCAATATTCCCCTCCTAGATGCAATCAAGCAAATTCCAAAATATGCTAAATTTCTCAAGGAGTTGTGCACTCATAAGAGAAGGTTAAAAGGGGATGAGAAGATCAGCATGGGAAGAAATGTTTCTGCAATGATTATGCCAAGCATGCCACAGAAATGCAAAGATCCTGAAACTTTCACAATTTCTTGCACAATTGGAAACTCTAGATTTGAGCATGCAATGCTAGATTTGGGTGCTTCGATCAATGTCATGCCCATGTCAGTGTATAAGTGTTTAAACATTGGTACTTTGCAACCCACTGGTATCATGATTCAGTTAGCAAATAGAGCCACTGCTCATCCTGCAGGTGTGCTGGAAGATGTGTTAGTTCGGGTGAATGAGTTGATTTTTCCAGCAGATTTCTACATTCTGGACATGGAAGATGAGTCTCCAACAAACCATGCTCCATTGATTCTAGGCGCACCATTCTCAAGACCGCCAAGACCAAGATAGACGTGCATGCTGGCACCCTTTCTATGGAGTTTGGCGACGATTTGGTACAATTTAACATTTTTGATGCTATGAGACACCCCCTAGAGGAGCATTCTGTTTTCCATGTTGATATGATTGAGATGTCAGGTTGATGATGTCTATACTTGATTTATATGCTTGAATTCCCTAATATTGTTGACTATCTTGGTTCTGTTTCTTGTGATACATGTGCCACTTGTGATGTTGAACCATGTGTCGTTGTGCCGAGATTTATTCTCATTATGAGTAATGATACGAGATGCGATGATGCAACAATTGAGAATGAGAGTCGGTACCATGCTTGAAATTAATGTTCTTGAGTTAGTCAAGTTTCGATCACTTGTTACCTTCCATTGTACAACCTCCATCCTTGGAGTTGAAGACTTTACCAGACCATCTTAAATATGCATATTTGGGAGATGGTGAGACACTTCCGGTGATCATTGCTAAAAACCTACAACCTGATCAAGAAGAAAAATTACTACAGATTTTGAGGCAGAATAGGCAAGCCATCGGATGGACTCTTGCAGATATTCCTGGTATTAGTCCCTCCACATGCATGCATAAGATTTTATTGGAAGAAGGGATCAAACCAGTTAGACAGCCCCAAAGGAGACTAAATCCCCTGATTCTAGATGTGGTGAAGAAGGAAGTTACAAAGCTACTTCAAGCTGGCATTATTTATCCCATATCTAACAGTCAATGGGTGAGCCTGTGCAAGTGGTTCCCAAGAAATCGGGGTCACAAGGGTTGCGAATCGAACAATGAGCTTGTGCCCACACGAGTTCAAAACAGGTTGGCGAGTTTGCATTGATTATAGGCGGCTCAACCAGGCTACCGTAAAGGATCATTTCCCGCCCTTCATTGATCAAATGTTGGAGCGGTTAGGGCAAGTCACATTATTGTTTCCTGGATGGATATTCGGGCTATTTTCGATTCATATAGCCCCAGAAGACCAAGAGAAGACTACTTTCACTTGTCCATTTGGCACATTTGCATACAGGAGGATGCCCTTTAAGACACCAATCGGGATGTCTCCGTATCGGATTATTTTTGGAAAAGCCTGCCACCTACCGGTGGAAATTGAGCATCGAGCATTCTGGGCGGTGAAAAGGTGCAACTTGGACCTAGATCAAGCATGTTTGGAGAGGAAACTGCAGCTGCAAGAAAGAATTGGAGGAGATCCACTTGGAGGCTTATGAAAGTTCCAAACTTTATAAGGAGAAGACCAAAGCCTTCCATGATAAGTTGATTCTGAGGAAAACATTTGAGATTGGTCAAAAAGTTCTCCTCTATAACTCCCGCCTCCGACTCATGCCCGCAAATTAAGGTCTAGATGGGATGGACCATTTATTGTTACTAATGTTTTTCCTTCAGTGGTGTCGTTCGATTAAAAGTGAGGTCACCACAAAGCTTTCATCGTAAATGGACACCGCCTCAAACAAGATATCATGAACTTCCGGAGAATGCGAAGTGGAGGTGATGAACCTTCTCCATCCGCATTATGAATAAAAAAAAAAAAAAAGAAAAAAAAAAGAAAAAAAAAAAAAGAAAAAAAAAAAAAAAAAAAAGAAAAAAAAAGAAAAAAAAAAAAAAAAAAAAAAAAACAGTTGTGTGCCCGACAATGAGGTAGGTAGAGTCGCTCGAAGTATGTGGAGGTCATTTTTTTCTTCAATGACAACAACTCGAAAATCTTGCAAAGTATGGATTTTATTGGCCTACTTTATTAAAGGTCTGTTACACCTTTTGCAAAAGCTGCGGAAATTGGTCAAAAAGTTCTGCTTTGAGATTATCATCCGCACCTACTCCTTGGAAAATTGAGATCTAGGTGGCGCGGTTCTTTTGTTGTCGGACACGCGTATCCTTTCAAAGATCGATACCGAGGATCCTAGGAATGGTAATGCGCTTAAGGTTAATGGACAAAGACTCAATCATTCCCGGAAAATCAAGTTCTTGAGTTCTTTGTGTTGCCGCTTAAGTGGCGGATACGGTACTCGTGACTCTTGAGCTCGGTTTATTCTTCGCTTTCCCAAAATAACCGAACCCTTCTTCTCCTTCAAAATGGATGTCATTCTTTCAAACTCCGAGAAAACATTTTCCTTCTCTTCCTCAAAATGCTCGAGAAAAATCTACAAAGTTCGATGTGAGAGATTGAGAATGTTAATGCACAAGGGTATGCCGAGAAGATGTACTGCTGGATAATTGAAGCAAAGGTCCGATTAGCAGGTGAGTCCTCAATTTCATTTGACTCATATATGCCCGGTCTTGGAAGAAGTTCATATTCTAAAAGGAGAAGAGCAAAAAGGTTACAAGTCTGTCACAAATGTGGACGATAGAATTGTAACAAGCGATGTCGTACTAAGGGGATGGTTTCCGCAAATAGAGAAGATAAAATTTTCTTCATTAAGAATGGACTGAGTAAGGAGTCATTAGATGATATCTTATTGACTCTTGAGACGCATTCTTGTGGATTGGTGCATCGTGAAATTCTTAAATTGTGGAATCTCTTCAAGGATGAAGAACAACGCTACAGTCTTGGGAATCGACTCTAAAAGACCACTGTTTGCCAATTTATAAGAAAATTGGATGGGAAGCTTATCCTCGACTCATAGAAGACGTTTAAGCCGTTACTGGACGTTAAACCAGAGGCAGATGTGAGCCATATCCACAAACAATCTGTACATATCATCTTCTTCTTCTTCTTCTTCATGGCATAAAAAAAAAAAAAAAAATGAAAAAAATGAAAAAAAAAATGAAAAAAAAAATGATGAGAAAAAAAAATGAAAAAAAAAAAAAAAAAAAAATGTATACTTCTTAGGGTTGGCTTTGGTAACACAAACCGTGAATGGGGAAATGCATGCATCCTCGATTCACCTTCTTAATTGAGAAACAAAGAAGGTAGATTGTATCCCACATGTGAGGCAAACACGTATTATGGTCACTTGTCCCTTCTGGGAGCCCTATGTTGCGCTGGTCTTGAATGGGTCGAATACTGGTCAACAATGCTTTGGCACAAAGCCGAAAGAGCAGACTACCTCCATCCCAATCTTAAGTAAGTATACACTCATCTTTCATCAAGTTTTTCTAACAATTTCACAAAAAAAAAAAAAACGGACGTGATGTCTACTGCACTCATGACGCGCAGTATAAAGATACGCCATGGAAACTGTACATACAGGTATGTCATCATTTTCTATTATCTTTGTATCATTTTGTTGTATTTTGATTTTTGTACAGACGATCCTTTGAGCAGGGTCCTTCAGGGGTTTCTAGACTTCTTTACCTTGATGGTTTTCTTGAAGTCAAAAAAAAAAAAAAAAAAAAAAAGATTCTGTGTCTCTTAATTTCAACCTTTTTTGACAACCGCCAACCTACCCTCATAGGTGCAATTATTCCCCTTTCCATTCTTTTTCCTATTTAAACACTCCATTTTCTCCATTTTCCTTCAAACTCGAAACACTCAAAGGGAGGAAGAGTATAGAATGGGGCCTTCTATTCGTAACCTCAAAAATGTCCGTGTTTTTTGTGGGTCGAGTTATGGGAAGGGATTAGAGTTTGTAAACGCAGCTAGCACTCTTGGTCGATCACTTGCTGCGAGGAATATTCATCTTGTATATGGGGGAGGTTGTCGTGGGTTAATGGGGTTGTATCACTTGCTGCCTTTGTAAGAGACAACAGTTTTAGGTGTCATTCCCGAAACTTTAGCTCAACAGAACATCAATGGAAAGACAATTGGGGAGGAACTTAAAGTATCATCAATGCATGCGAACGCATGAAGATAATGCTTGAAAACTCGATGCATTCATTGCCTTACCACTGTGTTTTGGTACTTTGGAAGAAATTTTTCAAATTGTCTCTTGGGCGAACCGAACATCCACCATAAACCCATTAGTTTGTTGAATGTTAATAATTTCTTTGATCTTTTGTTCTTTTTCTTGACAAAGTTGTGGAACGTAAATTTATCACTCCTTCTAAGAAGACAACTTCTTATCTCTCGCCTCCACTATTGATGAGCTCATTGATAAATTAGAAGCTTTTGAGTATGTACACGATCGTATTAGCTCGAGATAGATTGGTCAACGAGGAAGCAAAGAAGGAAGTAACAAGAAACAAGAGCCCGATCTGAAACTTTCTCTTTAATGGGTTTGATTTAAAAAAAATTGTTGTTGTTTTGTTTAGTATGATATGGTTGTCATGGACTTATTAAACCAATTAGTGATGGCAGTAGTAAGGAGTAATTTTACTCTTGAGACGCATCTTAATTGGTGGCGAGTAAGGAGTTTTTTAGGTAGTAATTAATTAGTATTGACTTGTGGTAGTACTAACATTTTCTTGTTTGATTTCTTTTCGTGTCGATGCGGCAACGACGACAAGTGTTTCTTTTCTCTGCTAGGCGTTGATTCACTTCTTATCAGGTTGTGTTGCTCTTTTTCTATCTCTTTCTTTCACATTGAGGACAATGTTACATTAAGTGTGGGGGAGAGATTTTAGCATGTTTCTGTTTCTTTTCGTTTGTTAAAAAAAAAATTCAAAAAAAAAATTCAAAAAATAAAAAAAAATAAAAAAGGGGTTCATTGCATGATTGAATAATTTTTCTCCCTTCTTAAACTGATATGCTTGGTGATGGATGATTGAATTGATGAATTGAGTTTGATGAATGCATACCTTGTGAGATTTTGAGCCTAATGGATGGATTCAACATTTATGCCATTCTCTTCTTTCTTGTGTGATTTTTACTCATGTTAATGACCACTCTAGAACTTGCTTTGATTCTTTTTGAGGCTACATTTCACTTGCATGCATGAACATGATTGAGGCCCTCTTTCTTAGCTAGTTTAACCAAATAGCCAACCTTGTTTTCAATATGATATCAAGCACTCTTTTGACCTCTCGAAAATTCTCTAATTCCCGCCAACCTTGTATATTTTCCTTTGCTTAACCCTTTGAGCTTATTTGACCATTCCTTGTTTCTAGCTCATTATGTGCCTTAAATGAAAAATCGTGTTCTTACTGTACCTTAGGGAATAAAAGAACATTAGCCTGGTTAATGGATGAGTTTTTGAACAAGTGTGGGGGTGTGTGTACAAAATAGTTGTTGAAAAAAAAAAAAAAAAAGAAAAGAAAGAGTACCTAAAAAAAAAAAAAAAAAAAAGAAATGTATGTATATAGTTATGTTCATATATATAAAAAAAAAAAAGAGAGAAAGAAAAGGATTGGGAAATGAATATGTAAAGGGATATACAATAGAGTTGAGATGAACTTTTATGCTCGTTATTTGAACTCAGCTCTCATTTGCTTTTATTCTCTTTGGTATTTATCTTCTCATATCCATTTTATCCTCTTCTGTTACCTTGACCTTACTACAACCTTGAATAAAGTCCTCATGATTTGTGTGTGCATGTGTTTTGAGTAGTGGAGAAGTAGAAGATAAGCAAGCTTATGGTAGTGCAATTTTCATGGGTTGAATTGAGTGAAATACCTACCTTTTAAACACTTGAGAGATTGAGAGGAATCTTGTGAAGATCCATCATTCTTAATTCATTCTTTTCAACGGAAGTTTCCTTGCACTTCGGTTTGAGATGTGAAGAAATGTTACCTCATTTATGCTTTGATCCCTTGAATTTCTTGTTGCTCTTCTTGCTTCATTGAGTCCTTTAGAGTTTTAATTTTTAAGTTTGTGTCGTTTGTCTTTGTCTTCTAACTTTAGTTTTATATGTTTTGCCTAGGAGTGCAAAAAGCTAAGTGTGGGGGAATTTGATAATCACATATTTTATTCATTAAGAAACCCTCATTATTAGTCATTTACACTCTTCATGTACTTAATTGACTGAATTTGATTATGTTTTGTAAGTTTGAACTCGAATCGGACTTAATTGATTTTTCAGCATTATTCGAGTCTTACACTGTTTCTGTATTTTGGTCATATCTTGAGTTCTAAATGTCTGATAATTATGAATTTTACCTTGTAGGAAAGATAAAAGAGAGCTCTACAACTTTGATGAAGAGCTCGAAGTCAAATTCAGACATCTAGTGGAGCTAATTGGGCATGGAAATCAGAATACGGGATTTGTGACTGAACCCGAACAGTGTGTAGTAACCAGAACATAATTCGAGTTTGGGTTTATAGAATGGGATGAAAATTGGTGATCTGAAAGTTAAGACCCATATGTACAACTTTCATGACAAACACAAAACTTGATTCGGGCTCCTTGATGGAGATATTGGGTCTGAAAGTCAAAACAGAGGTGCTGAAACTGGTCCTGAGCAGTCTGTAGTAATTGGGTCATATCTTGGGCTGTAGGACGAATTTTTGGGTGCTTCAGAGCCATTGGAAAGCTTAGACAATTTCCTAGAACTTTCATGAAGACCACTTGGCTCAAAAATGACGAAATCAATGAGTTCAGCAATGAATACTTTCGGAGACAAGGAAGCTCACCTACCAAGTTCACCTACCAAGCTCACCTACCAATCTCACCTACCAAGCTCACCTACTAATTCTACCTACTAATCTCATCTACCCATCTACTACTACTCTGAATCCTCTATAAAAGGAAGCATGAGGAGAGCTCTAAAGACAACATACACTTAGTGTTAGAAATAGCTTTTCATAGTTCTTGTATATTTTTCCTTCATTGTAATGGAGAGCTAAGTCACTTCTAGTCAATTCGGGACTCTTGAAGAGATTGTGGCTTGGATTCTTGAGACCTTGGTTATGTAATGTATTTGATTTATATTTGAATTCCTCTTCTCTTTTTCTTCTGTTCTCTTGATCTTGAATGCATGAATGGTAATTCTGTTTATGTTTGATCTGATTTGATCTTGGTTTAAGATTAAGTATTGTGATGAAATTTAGAACTGATTGATCTAAACTAATCACGTAATTGAAGAGGTTAGGTTACTGATTTGTGCCTAGGTTAATTGAATTCGGTGCTTAAATTGACATATATTTACATGAATGGTGCGATTGCAGATTTGTGTTTATCACTTGTCAATTGAATTCGGATGATTGTCTAGTATGAATTGGATCTGCATTGCGTAGATCTCGGTTAGATCCAAGTTAACCATTCAATTGTATTTCAGGTGTTTGTTGAAAGGTCTATGATTGAATCCACCCAATCTCGGATAGATTTCTGAATTGATGTTTTTTAATTGTTATTTCTCTTTAAATCCTGTCACTGCGATCCTTGAACCATCAAAACCCCCCATTTTCTAACTTTCACTTGATTTGATCAAATTGCATCACGATCCTTGAGGAGACGATCCGGTTTGTTCACTATACTACAAGTTTAGGTAATAACTTCGGTTATAATTTTGATCGAGTTCTAAGCTTTTGTCAAAATTTTGGCGCCGTTGTCGGGGAACTCGTAGGTGTAATCTTTTCATTTTGAGTAACCTTACTAATTTTTGTTCTTTCTTACCTATTCTAACAGTTATTTTTCATTTACTAACATTGTTCATACCATACTAATATTTTTATCCTAGCTTTTGAATTTTTCTCGATTTAGGAAAGACGGAAAAAAGTGATTACGGGTAACTATTGCAATTTTCGAACTGCAACATGCCTAGAATGAGCTGAAACTTGGTCGGTTGAAGGAAAACAGCCTGATAAACAAGACTCACAGTAAACTGTGAGGTCACCCCTAGTTTTTCGAAATTCTATCATTTAGACCACTTTTTTAATTTTTTAATATTTTTTATTGCATTTTCTAGTTTCATTTTTATGTAGATTTTGTTCTATGTTGATTCCATAATTTTTAAAAATGTTTAGACATATTAACTAGATTTATTTTTGCATATTTTGAGTGTTGTTTAGTGTATTTTGCTTAGTTGCAGTTTTGGTGTTTTTGTGCTTTAGTTAATGCATGACTAGGTCCAATCTCGATATCTTGCTTGATCTTGATCCCGAGATTGATAGGACCTTGCATAGATTAATTAGAGCTCGTGTGATAAATTCCAGTTAATTCTCGAACCAAATTTTGGGAGTGAACTGATAACTTAAGTAATCCCGAAATCATGGTGATAACATGCATAATAGAACCCTTAAGGAACTTGTCTTTGCCCGATGTATCTTACCAATCTTTGTGCATTCAATATCCTGATCTTGATGCAGATTTTGAGTTGAAATCTGGTTTGATACACTTGTTACCAAAGTTTCATGGTCTTGCGGGTGAAGATCCTCATAAGCACTGAAAGAGTTCCATGTTGTGTGTTCAACCATGAAGCCACAAGGCATCTCTCGAGGAACACATCAAGTTAAGGGCATTTCCTTCTCACTTGTCGATGCAGACAAAGATTGGTTGTTTTATCTTTCACCAGGTTCACTGTCGAAGTTGGAATGACATGAAGAGGTTGTTCCCGGAGAGATTCTTCCCCGCCTCGAGAGCCGCTGCAATTAGGAAGGATATATGTGGCATCGTACGTATGTCCGGTGAGACTTTGCATGAATACCGGGAGAGATTCAAGAAGTTGTGTTCGAGCCGCCCTCATCACCAAATTAGTGACCAACTCTTGATTCAATACTTTTATGAGGGTTTCTTTGCCAAATGATAGAAGCATGATCGATGCTGCCTCTGGAGGAGCCTTAGTAGACAAAACTCCTACCGCCGCAAGAGATCTGATAGCAAACATGGCAGCCAATACCCAACAGTTTGGCTCGCGGATCATCACCGCAACCAGAGGAGTTAATGAAATTCAAGCATCTCATATGGACCAACAAAGAATGGAACACATGACATTCTTCACAAGATTGGGAATGTAATAGTATCTGGTCGTGATCGTCAGTTTGGTGCTTAATCACCGGCCCTGTGGAGCTACCGACACCTCCAATATCAACAAGTGACCTACACTACGCAATTCGCACCCGCACTTAGGTGTAATTCAACTCATAGGCAAATAGCCTTACAAACATAGCCTTTACACTCCGAACGGCTTCACAAGATACTCATAACGCTTATAATGTGTTCGAAAAGCTATCTTGGGAACATCCTCTACTTTCACACAAATCTGATGATAGACAGAACATAAATCAATCTTGAAAAATATAGCAACTCCCTTTAGTTGATCCATCAAGTCATCTATCCTCGAAAGTGGATATTTGTTCTTAATCGTGACCTTATTCAACTAGCGATAATCTACACACAAACGAGAAGTTCCATCCATCTTCTTAATCAATAGCACTGGAGCTCCCCAAGGTGATACACTTGGTCTCACGAACTGCTTTCCCAATAGTTCCACCAATGGCTTTTTAAGTTCAGCTAACTCTGACAGTCCAATATGGTGCCATCGATATAGGATCTGATCCTGGTACAAGATCCATAGAAAATTCTTTCTCTTTCTGGCGGTAGTCCAGGTATATCATTAAGAAAAACTTCAAGAAACTCTTTGACTACAGGAATAGCATCCACATCCTCCTCACTCTTGACCTCCAAAGAAGATAATAACATGTATCCTTGAGCTCTTTCCCTTAATAAAACTTTGACTTGGTTGGCCGTTAAAAATCTAGAAATCTCAATCTCAGGAAAAACGAAAGTCTTATTGGAACAATATAATTGGATATGGTTAGAACATAACTAATCCATTCCTAAAATTACATCTATATGAAAGGTTCGATTTTTAACAGAAATAGGACAATTTAAACAAACTTGAGTAGTAACAACAGGCTTAGCAGTAGAAGTAGAAACAATCAAATCAAAAGGTAATGAAGACACGGATAATCCTAATTGATCCACACAATCATAGGCAATGAAAGAATGGGTCGCCCCCGAGTCATAGAGTACAGTTAAAGAATTATCTCCTATGGCATAATCTCCCGTAATTAGATCTTCAAACTGGGAGGCTTTTGCTCCACTCATAGTGTACACTCTCTGTCCTGTCTGATGTCTTGCAGCACGAACATTGCTAACAGAAGGCTCTGCCTTTGTTGATTACAATCTTCGGAAATATGCCCTGGCTTTCGGCATCTGAAACAAATGATCCATTTAATCGTGCAATCCTTCGTTAAGTGGTCCTTTCCACCCTTCAAGCATTTTGACAAAGATGCCACAGTCTGACCAAATCTATTGCCTCCAAAACTTCCTCCATATGATCTCTGTTGAGGTTAATTCCCCAACGGTCGCGAATACGGCTTTTGCTAAAAACAATTGGCATTGCTATTATTTCCCTTTTGGAATTGAGATGGTCCAAAGTTACGTTCCTCAATCCGGCGACACTTATCCAGCAAAGCTGGGAACTAATCAATCCCTAAAGGTAACACCGCTCGCTTCAAGTCATGCCTCAACCTTTCTTCAACTTTCGACATTTCCATTCCTCGTCAGGCTGTAGTTGAAAATACCTTGAGAATTTTGATAGGCTTTCAAACCTAGCAGCATAGTCACTGACTGACATTCCTCTTTTTCTTAGACCAAGGAACTCCATTTCCTTAGTATGTCTCGTACAAGCTGGAAAGTACTTCTCCAGGAATTTGTTCTTAAAAACTTCCCATGTGATTATCCTTTCCTCAGCTTCCAACAATCGTTGCATTCCTACCCACCAATTCTCGCCATCACCAACAAGCATAAAGATAGCGTAAGTTACCTTACTCTCGTCAGTACATCCTATTCCTCTAAATACTTTCTCCAACTCTTTGATCCAAAGATTTGCTTTCTCTAGATCAAATTCTCCTTTAAATTGTGGCGGATTATTGCAACAAAATTCTGACAAATTCTGGGCTTCAGCGGTCGCTTCCTGTTGTTGGGTAGCCCTCTGGTTCTGTTGTACTATAACATATGCCATCCTCTACATTGCTTCAGCAACTGCAGCTATATCGTCATTGTCACATCCAGTATTCACATGTGCACCTCTATCACGAGCCATTGCTTTATTCTGAAATCAGACTAAACAAAGTACAATGAAAAATCAAATATTGTCATTTCAAACAATATTGTCTCCTTTCGAAAACCAAACACAGAGAATCACACAACACAAATAAGACAAACCTAACCACAAAACCCAAAAGACTCAAATTGGGGCTCTGATACCAACTAATGTAACACCCTCCCTAGGGCATTACATTTAAGACTTCGAACTTACTAAACTAGAACTAAGTTGTAAATTATTTAATATTGCATGTACGGTTTTTAAAAATTTCTTTTTGCGGATAACATAATTAAATAAAATGAAAAGAACACAGGTTATAACAACTGAATAATATACATCAATATACATAAAACTAGTTCTCAAAAGACATATATACAAACTTTTTAACAAAACATAAACTATCTTAACAACATAGACCTAATAAGAAAAGCCCTCAGATAGATCTTCCTCTGATTCTTCTGTAGATAAAACCTCAGGATGATGCGAAGTCCTACGGATAGGCATCCGAGCAGGTGACACCATAGAGTCCTCTCTAGGGGTGTAATGATGGTCACCCCACAAGTCTTTCATAGGCTTATAAAATTCTAAATGTACAAAAGTAGTAAACGAAAAAGAAGTAACGCCATGGTAAGTCCTACTTCCAGATAAGGTTACATCCCTAATATATATAATATGCTTTGTATCTAGATCGACACGCCAGGCATTCATGCCCCCGTGAAACCACGCACTAAAGTAACTAAGAAAACCCGGTCTCGATGTCATTCAAAATCTCGACAAATTAACACAAACAGAATGGATGCGATCATTCCTCGTCTTCCTCACAATCTTTACCAAGCATAAACATAAAACAAAGTAATACAGTAAAGAGGTGAAATCCCTTACATCACATACCAACATGGCAGTACAGAAATAGAAATGACAGTAATGTCATTCAAATACAGATATAACAAGTATATTCATGATATCAAATAACAGATAATTCAAATTTCTTGGTGAGATTATACTTCCAGTGATGGAAGACGTTCTTTGTTTTGTTGGTGTTCCCTCTAATGTCGAGGATCCCTTACAACGGAACGTAACCAACTTCCGGGAAGCTGTAACATAGGAGGGTTAGCTTGGCTCTAAGGTTTCCTACTAAGGTTCTTGGGCAACGGTGGATGGGGGCCTTCTTTCTGGTGAGTGACGAAGGCTTCCACTCCATCCCGTCACACCTCTTGGTTTTCAAGATGATTATGGTTTATGGTTGCTTGCTCTGTAGTGTTAACTAGGGGTATTATGGGAATAACAATTTAACACTTTCCACAGACGACACCAATGTTCAGAGCCAGGATCTAAGCAATGTACTGGATCTTGCCTCTAAGTGGTGGTTGATGGTAGCTTCCTCCTTGGTGCAACGGTGGAGTGAAAATGGTGTGAACCTTCAAGGCACTCCGACGCTCAAGTTAGGGTTGTGCACTAGGAGAGAAGAATATATGAGAAAAGATGCATACTTGAGTTGTTTAACCCTATATTTATAGAGAGGATTGCTTGCAGACTAAGTAGTATATGAAGAAATACTTTTTAAGAGTGATTAGGATTCGTTAGTTGTTTATATATAAGATCCTAAATCTCCTAGTTTGTTAGGGATTTGTTAAGATAAAATAATGGTTTGTTAAATGAGTAGTAATTACCTATGAGGACTCTTACAGCCAAAGGCTATAATTGGGTCAGGCATATTAGGTCACTAATGTTGGGTCTGAATTCGAGATACCAGTCCAGAACAGAACCTTTATTCCATTCTTTATCATTTCATTCTATTCTACTCACCATTAAAGATCCAAACGAAGTTTAAGAATCCTTTATAGTAATATTATACTTATATTTAAAACTAGAGAAAAGAATTTCAATCTAAATAGCAGTGTTCACAAGTCATATTAAAAGTGATTTTTTGCCTTACCAACTTTATTATTCAAAATCTCCTGTTGTGTAAGTGCTCCTTATCAATTAGTACTTAAACAAACATACTTGGCTAATGGGCTTTCTTTAATTACGATTGCCACATGTATTCGCTAACCAAATTAGATTTTTAAATTATGCAAGAAATATGCAAGAATGAGTATGTGAAGCTATGTAAAATGTGTGTTCCTCTCCCCTTATTCATATATCTAGGTGTGTATATGGGATAAGTTGAGACGAGTTTGACTTGATCGGAATCTAAAACGATATTTTGATCGGACCATTTTCTTGGACCTAAACCTGATCCGACCATGGTCTGATAATGATCGAGTCTAAACCAGATCAACTTGATATGTAGACATAATGTATAAATTTGAACGTTATGTATAGTTAAGTCATAAAATTATAGAATTGAGAAACTAAAACTAAGATATATTTTACAATATATATTTTAAAACAAATAATATCAATATAAACGTATTATTATGTTATGCAAAAATTACTAATTTAAGTCAAGAAATCTTATTATTTATAACTAATTATAACAAAGTATAAGGTTTAAAATACTTTAGAATACCAGGCCGGGTAGGGATAACTCGAAGTATAACTCGAACCCGACTAAAAAACACACTAAGTCTAATTTTTAAAACTCAAACATATCCAAATTAATTTCAAATCAGACCAAAATAGTAAGACGGGCTGAGTCTTGAACACCTTTACACATACCTATATCGTTTCTATACTCTATAAGCTTCGTATTACACCAACTAGATTTTCCATCGGATGCATAATGCATTTAAATTTAAAGTAAGATGTACCCAGAAAAGTCTACATAGTAAAATTTTTCATCAACATCCACTTTAACCCATATGTTCTGGACCGTGGTTCGGGATACTACCATCAAGGGCTAAACCCGGCATACACGCCACCAGGATCCGGAGTATGCACCTCAGTAGGATATCCATACATGGATACTAGTCGTACTCCCCAACCAAACCCTATAGGTCTGCGCATGACCTGATCACTACCTATAGTGACCTTTACAGTGTGGAGAACATGGCTACTTGTTACAGTGGTTGGCCACTAATGCGATAGGCCTGAGATTTCAGGGATCTGCCTGGACAATCGTGGGAGGGAGGCACCCTCCATCAAGGCTTTGTCCGAACGATCGTAGGGAGGAGGCATACCCTCCCCCGTCAGGCCACGATCTCTACATGCCTGCACTCAGCGACGAATGCTCAAAGACTCTGCGCATGCACTATAAGTATCAGGAAACACCACTCTAACAAGGTAACAATAATTCACACGGTGTATACCCTCTTAGTGCCTGGTCTAACTTGAGCGTTGGAGACCCTTTGTAGGTACCCACCCCCCCCCCCCGCTCAAGACTATCGGAGGCAGCAACGGCACAAGGAGGAGGAAACCACTGCACACGTGTCTTTCTGAACACCCTCTGGTTCTATATCAGAACATTAGCATTGTCTGTGGAAAATCTGTAAACTTCTAATCCTACCCAGTCATGGTGAACACGAGACAAAACTCAAAGAGGGGCGTTGCGCAAACTTCTGCTAACCATAGGCATGCTTTTGCTACGCAACATCCCCCCACTCTGTCCCACCACCTACCAACGGAACCTCTGCTATGAGAAACTAGGCACCCAACGCAGAGTACTAACGCGAGGGACATTCTACTTCGATTTCATATGAGAGTCCCAACCCCTCACGCAGGATCTCAGTAAGGGATAGGCTTGGAATCCAAGGCCAATGGGGAAACCCCAACACCAAAAAACACAGAATCCCAGTGCGTCAACGCTTGAGAATGTCAAACGGCGATGCCAGCAATTGAGTGTCTCACTCTGAGCATGGGAGCCAGTCCCATATGTCCCAACGTCAATTTCAGGACATGCTACAACAACACATGGCAATACTGAACGAGCAATATCAGAAACTGGAAGACATGCAAAGAGCTATGCATGATAACCAGCCCAGATCGAACCATATTGGAGGAAGGCGTAATACGGAGAACAATCAAAAGAGGGGTTATGTCGAGGCCACGGTATCCAACATTAGAAACAATAATTCAAACCGCGGCATCCAGGAACACCCTTTCTCTGACCAACTTATGGAATACCAAGTCCCTAGAAACTTTAAGTTCCCTGCCAACCTAGAAATTTATGATGGAACCACGGACCCTCAAGAGCATGTAAATGCCTTTGAGCAATCCATGTGCTTCCATGGTGGATCCATAGAGCTGTTATGTCGTGTTTTCCCCTCTCTCTCAAAGAGGGAGCCCTTAAATGGTTCTCCGGTCTACCACGTAAGTCCGTGGTAGATTGGTCAGATTTGGAACAACGATTCCTGCACCAATACACCACTAGTAAGGAGCAGCCCAAGTCTATCGAATCTCTGGCCAAGATTCGACATGGGCGAGATGAGCCCCTCTGCGATTACGTAAGACGATTCATGGCAGCATGTACCAACATGGAAAGTTTTGATGACAAGATCGTCCTTCACTATGCCAGGAGTGGTCTTCGTGTGGGGTCTGAGTTCTTTGCATCCCTTGTAAAGAAGAAACCTGAGAACTTGGGTGAATTCCAGAGACGTTCCCAAAAGTACGTCAACCTGGAGGAAGCAACGGAGGACCAGAGGAGATGGGATACACAGTCCCGGTGTTTAATCACGATTCCTCACAGTCCCGGCGTCCTAAAGGTAGCCCACCACGAAGAAAATTTTCTGAATACACTCCCCCTAAACACCCCACAAGAAACAATCTTGAGGGAGGTGATGCAGACCGAGTTCCAAAATATCCGGAGACTGCCCCCCATTAAAAAGCACAAGCAAAAAGACCACTCCAAACATTGCGCGTGGCATAAAGGTTACGGCCACGACACTGAAGACTGCTACTAATTGCGCGAGGCCATTGAGTTCCTAATCAAGGCCGGACGATTACAGCAATATATCCTCTAAACCCAAAGTGATAAGCATCGCGGTAGGCGCAGGGAAGATAAAGGACAGAGTCCATCTCCTCCCCGCAGGAGGAGAAATCGAAGTCTGAGGAGAAGATCCCAGACACCACCCGGCCGAAACGATAATGACCGGCAAGGGAGGAACATGGACTCCTCACCCAATGATAACAATGATCGTCGCCTCGAACCGAACAGGATGATTAATACCATTGCGGGAGGATTCACTGGAGGAGGGCTGTCAAACGGAGCACGAAAGAAAGCATTAAGAATGACGGTCTTCAACGTCTCCCATTCTAAATCCAAACCCAACACTACAGAAAGAAAGACACCGTGCATTACCTTTTCGGACGAGGACTACGACGGAATCATCCCAGATCATGACGATCCCCTTGTGATTTTCAGGGTCATTTCCAATGTCGAGGTCCGCCTAATTTTTGTGGATCAAGGAAGCTTGACATATATTATATTCCTAGACCTCTACCAGAAGTTAGAACTCCCGCAGTCGGATTTGACTCCTTATGACGGGGAACTCACAGGATTCACGGGTGAGAAGATCACCTCAGTCAGGTACTACTAAACCCATTTGACCTTAGGTTCCTCCAAGCTTTTCAAGACAGTCAAGGTGAAGTTCTTGGTTGTAGACTACCCTTCAGCCTGCAATATCATCCTTGGTCGTCCTTCCCTAAATGCCCTTGGCACCATAGTATCCACCACCCACCTTGTCATAAAATTCTCCAATAAGCACAACGAGGTGGTCACTATCAAGGGCGACTAAGTTGCTACCAAGAAATGCTACAACGAAAGTCTGAAAATCTGCAGGGCCCCAGAAAGAGGAAAGTCTGTCAATCCTGGCCCAATCCTGGATTAGGTTAACATACTGATGACCAAGTTAGATGCTAGAGAAGAACCTTGTGACATCAGACCCCAGCTAGAATGTGAGCTGCAGGCTCTCCAACTTGGGGCCAGGCTAGATCAGATCACCAAGATCAGAGCTCAGCTGGAAGAGGACGAAAAATAATAATTGACTAAGCTGTTATTGAAGAACAAGGACCTGTTTGCCTGGACGTCGTCCGATATGCCAGGACTCGACCCCTCCTTCGTCTGCCACCACTTGTCCATTGGCAAGGATGTGAAGCCAGTCGCTCAGAAAAAAAAAAGAAGGTCGGCCTTGAAAGGCAGCAGGTCATCGAGGAGCAGGTAAAATAATTGCTCAGCTGCAGGTTCATCAGGGAGATTGCTTATACCACGTGACTGTCTAACTTGGTCTTGGTGAAAAAACCCAACGGGAAGTGGAGAGTGTGTGTGGATTACACAGATTTGAACAAAGCACTAGCCCTGAAAGCACTAAGGGCAGGGTACTACTGGCCAACAATGGAAGTTGATTCCCATGCATATGTCCAGATTTGCAACAAACATCAACGCCATTCAGACCACTACAAGGCCCCTCCAAATGAGCTATACACGATGTTCGTACCCTGGCCGTTCTACAGATGGGGAATGGACATCTTGGGCTCGTTCCTCCAAGCCCTCGGTCAACTAAAATACTTGGTAGTAACAGTAGATTACTTCACAAAGTGGATTGAGGCAGAACCCTTAGCCACAATCACGGCAGCTCGGATCCAGAAATTCACTTGGCGCAACATCATCACTAGGTTTGGGATTCCAAAGTCTATAGTAATAGACAACGGAACTCAGTTCAAAGATAATGGATTCGAAGAGCTACTGGTCGGACTAAAGATAAAACATCATTGCAGCATTGTAGAAAATCCCAGGATAAACGGACAGGCAGAGGCCGCCAACTGGGTTATTGTCCGGGGAATCAAAAGGAGACTGGATGAAGCTAAGGAAAACTGGGCTGAATAGCTCGACCATGTCCTCTAGGCCTATAGGACTACTCCCCACTCTACCATGGGTGAAACCCCTTTCAAACTCACCTATGGAAGCGAAGTAATGATTCCAGTGGAGATAGGAGAATAGAGTTGGCGACATCAACAATTCTCGCCTGACAGTAACCCCAGACGGATTAGGGAAGACCTGAACCTGTTGGAAAAAAGGAGACGCGTTGCCCATATACGTGACACCGCCCTCAAACAAAGGACGGCGGCTAGATACAATAGAAATGTGGTACCAAGGCATTTCCAACCGGGAGATCTAGTTCTCAGGAGAGCGGACATCAGAGGAAAAAATGTCTCCCAAGGAAAACTAACTCCTAACTGGGAAGGCCCCTACCGTATTGTCATCAGCGCTGGCAAGGGAGCCTACACGCTAGAAACCCTAACAAGCAGCACAATAAAGAACTATTGGAATGCAGATAAACTTAGGAAATACTATAGCTAGATGCCTTTAACGGCCTAGTCTTTTAGTAAAAACAAATGTTTGATCTGTCCTCATTACAACTTTGTATGGACCCTTGTCTCACAATACTTATCAATGAAAAAGAGTTATTCAGATACTACTTTTTGATAAGAAATCAAAGCCCAAGTCAGAAGGCGTAGCACACCTAGTTGTGGTAGCAAGCTATAAAGTCAACACCCAACCTCAATACCTGACATCGATTACTTCAAAGTCGGTGGTACAATGGATCTGATGACCCGCAGTCCGCCCTTATACCTAAGCCAAGTAAGGATCCCGTTTAACTAGAATGGTTAATAAGAGGACCCCGAGTAAGGTCTAAATAACAACACATGCCTAAAGCAAAATGATTCGGAAGCACCAAGCCTTTCGGACGACGAATCCTAAGCTAAGGCATTACTTCTTACACCTAAGTTCAAAAATTCCATAAGTTTAATATTATAAACGATGGATCATGCACTAAGGTGTTTTCACCTAAATATTTAAAGATTTTCTCCGACCCGAAAATTATTATTTTCCTGACACGGAGTAAATCACTCAAAACGATCAAATACGTTGACGGAATAAATAAAATAATTTTACAGTGCATAGAAATTACTAAACAGTAAAATTCTGTTAACTGTCAAAATTATTGTTTAAGAGGTGGGAAATTCAGGGTGTTACACCCCGAATGACGGGATGACAGTATATGCCAACCCTGGGGGGCATTCCCCAGACAATGGATGTCGGTCTTTACGGATTCCCTCAACGTAACGGATCCCCATCTTCGGTCTAAATATCTTGACACTTAATTATTCCACTTAAGCACCAAACTGGGGGCAACTGTTCTACATCGTGGTCCTGGATACCACCCTTAAGGGCTAAACCCGGCATACACGCCACCAAGATCTAGAGTATGCATCTCAGTAGGACGTCCGTACATGGGTACTAGTCGTACTCCCCAACCAAACCCCATAGGTCTACGCATGGCCTGATCACTACTTATAGTGACCTTTACAGTGTGAGGACCATGGCTACCTGCTATAATGGTTGGCCACTAATGTGTCACAAGCCCGAGATTTCAGGGATCTGCCTAGACGATCGTGGGAGGGAGGCACCCTCCATCAGGGCTCTGCCCGAACGATCGTGGGGAGGAGGCATACCCTCCCCCGTCAGGCCACGATCTCTACATGCCTGCACTCGGCGACGAATGCTCAAAGACTCTGCGCATGCACTATAAGTATCAAGAAACATCACTCTAACAAGGTAACAATAATTCACACAGTGTATACCCTCTTAGTGTCTGGTCTAACTTGAGCGTTAGAGTTCCTTTGCAGGTACCCAACTCCCCCACTCAAAACTGTCAGAGGTAGCAACCGCACAAGGAGGAGGAAAGTACCGCACATGTATCTTTCTGGACACTCTCTGGTTCTACATCAGAGCACCATACATACTACATCACAAAAAAGTTCAAGATACGGATCAGCTGCAGTTAAAAAAAGAACATCACCCCCAACAGTTGCTGATCCAATGGTTAAAAATTATTAAAGCATGTTTGATTTTAACATTTTATCTTAAAATACATTTTTTTCTAAGGCTAAGATACTCTCACTTTTTTCAAAAGTTTAATCCAAAAATTTAATAGTTGTATCAAAAAGAAACTAGGAGCTTTGTGCAAAATGGATGTGTACACGTACCTGATACACACCAGGTATGGGTACGTCTTGGGGGCGCCTGGATATGTACCAAAATATTTCTTTTGTATCTCAGTTTTGGGTACAGCTTTGTTACAGCTCTGATATGACTCCAATACAATTCGCCCAATTTTTGCCCAAAAACGCTACTGTTTCACAACTCTAAAATACCCATTTTGCTTTCTTTTTCTCCTTATCATTCGACTCAGCGTCTTAGCCCCCCATCTTTGAAATCTCGATGCAACTAAAGTGGTGGTGGCAGTTTCCGAGATCCTTCTCTCTAGCGATTACAGTCTATGGCAACTGGTGTTGACGTGGTGGCAAAACTCTCCGACGATGCATTTTCTTCGACTCGCGACAATCCCTACTCAGTACTCACTGATTTGCATTGACAACTTTGTCCCAAATGTATGCTTCTTCATCCTTAGCTCTTAGCCTCTTGCCAAATGTATGCTTCTTCCTTCGTAGCTCTTGGCCTATTGCTTTTTTCTCGTAATCTCATCTGATTTTGATCCTTTTTTTTTCCAAAAAATAAATCTGATTCTGAACTTCTCTTCCCCTTATTGAGTAATATTCCCGGCAGCCCTAGTCCGAGAAGTTTGCCTTTGGCCTTATTTTTTAATGATATATATGTCATATTTTTTTGTTCTAAATTTGAATAATTACGGTGTAAGATATACTATGTTTAAGAGTGTGTAATTAAAAATAATAAAAAAAATAAGTATAATAAATAATATTATATTAAATATAAAAATATATATATATATTGTTTACGATAAAAATATCAAAATTTTTAAATTTTATGTCGTGTTGTTATATTTTAAAATAAATTTATTTCTTTATATCTATTATATTTATTTTACTAATTAAATTATAATATATGTGTATTAATATTCTCTCATATACATTGTTCTCTCTCTTGTTTTTTTTTTTATAAAAATAGATATATATCATAATTTAATTAGTAAAAATTAATATTCTCTTTTACTCTTTTTAAAAAATACATATATATTATAATTTAATTGATAAAATGAATATGACATAAATTTTATCTTATATTTTATTATGTAAAATTTTCAAATCCCATACATCCGTACCAGGCACCGTACCCAATCCGGTGCATTGTAGGCTAGGAATATATCGGCATCAGTATATTGTTAGTCACAAAATTAGAATTTCTATTTGGTATACTTTCAAAACACAAACCTTCAAACAGATGTTCTATAATTACAAAACTGTTTTAGCAACCCTTCACCCATACAAATTAAAATACAAAATTTATTTGTTGTTCTCCAATTCTAAATACACTGAAAATGTTATTAAAAACCCAAAAACACCCACAAACACAAACACCCCCGAGTCACACCATAAACAAAAGTCACATAGCTTAACCGGCATTAAGCTGTAGGATAAAATGTACCTATACATAGTATTTGTAAGCCACTTGTTTAAATTCACATTATTAAAAAAACAAATCAAGGACAATAGAATTGTATCCGTTCAAAGAAATGCGACTATGCATAGCAGACTAGCAAAGAAGCCTAACAATTGAATTTAATCAAGAAATGGCATGACACAATTCTAGTTATCAAAAGAACCAATTTAACCATTCCAACCAGCTAAAATAGCAAGTAGATAAACTGCAGGATTGAACATATTACTTATAAATATAAAAGGCTGTCTATTGAAAGCTCCATATTTTTGGGGGGAAATGGTTCTCAAAATACCCAAACAGCTCACCAGACAAACTATCAAAGAAACAAAATTGGAAAACATGCAATCAAATATAATCCTAACAATCTTTTCAAGCACCCTTATCGGCTTTAGCAGCAGTTGCAGCTGCTTGTCCCCTAAGACGTCCAGTTCTCTTGGCGGCAATAAGACCAACCTTCTGGCCAGGAGGAGCATCACGCCTGACAGTACTTGCATGTCCAATGTGTTGGTGATTACCTCCTCCGTGAGGATGCTCAACTGGGTTCATAGCCACACCACGAACCTTCGGCCAGCAATTTCTCTTCACCCTAAACTTGTGGTAAGCATTACCAGCTTTAAGAAGGGGCTTCTCAGTTCTCCCACCACCTGCAACTTGCCCAATCATGGCCCTGCAGTCACTTGGAACAATCTTCTTCGCACCAGATGGAAGCTTGATCCTGTCACAAAGTGCACAGAGATAATTAAATAGCACCATAGATTTCACCAGAAAAATAGATTTAACCTAATTCACCCAATTCTCAGACCCTCCCCATCAATAAATTATGCTAAGCACATGAAAAAAAATTGCAATTATTTTGAGACAAAATCCATTTCCAACTCTCCATGTCTCAGCATTTCATGCTATAATGTGAAACAAGGTCATTTAAAACTTCACCATGACATAACAAAAACTAATCAAACAAAAACAATGTAACGAATTAAACGTGGGATAACAACAATATCAGAGATAATTAAACTGTACCATAAACTTAAACAGAACCATGGACAAAGTCACCACAATAAAAGCCCTTAAACCAATGCACCCAATTCTCAGACCCTCTCTCATCGATAAATTATGCTTCGCACTTAAAAAAAATTGCAATTATTTTGATTAAAACAACAAAATCCATTTCCAAATTCCAATGTCGTTTAAAGCAAGGTAATAAAAAATTCACCAAGACATAACAAAAGCTAATCAAAGAGAGACAATATAACAAAAATTTAAATATGGGATAACAACAATACCATCGTTAAATTTAAAATCAGATCACGCATCAATAGGGTAAATTTCTAGTCATAAAGCTAGTCAACTATTTTATTAAGAGAAATAGTAACCAAAAGGAGGTACCTAGTGGTATCATTATCAGGATTGTGGCTTATAACAATGGCGTAATCACCGGAAGCCCTAGCGAAGACGCCACGGTCACCGACGTGGTGCTCGACGTTGCAGATGACGGCACCTTCGGGGATGGATCTGAGGGGCAGGACGTTACCGACGACGAGGGTGGCTTTCTTGCCACAGTAGATGAACTGGCCAGTGTAAATGCCTTCGGCGGCGACGAAGAGCTCGTTTTGCTTCTTGTACCTAAAAGGGTGTCGGAAAGTGACCTTGGCGAGTGGGGCACCGCGACCAGGGTCGTGTATGACGTCAGTGACCACACCCTTGAGGTAACCGTTTCGCTCGCCGAAATCGAGGCTGCGGAACCTGGCTGGACCCTTGCGGTGGTGGGTGTGGGACTTGAAGACCGAACCGGCACCCTTACGCTGAGCACGTATCACGCGTCCCATGGCGGCTGCAGAAGAGAACAACCACTTACCTCTGTGGATGCAGAAATGAGGAAGGAAGCACTAGGGTTTGTTACCAGAGTATGATGGTTATATAGGGACACACTGTTATGTATAAGTTCTGAATCTCAATGGACTAAACAGCCCAGCATGGTTTGGGCTCAACCCTGAAAAACTTGAGTTGGACATTGGCCTGAAAAGACAGACACAGTTGAACCATCAAATGACCCAAAAAATTAAATATTGAACCACAAGAAAAAAAAGTGTGTTGGGCATTTTTGGTAAATGGTTTTATTGATAATTTGTATAGGTTTTTTTTTTTGAAAAAAAGGAAAATCCATAGTTTTTTTTTCAGTATAAATCAAAAGGTGTCTTTCAGCCAACAACTAAAAACTAATTCCTTCTGAAGTGTAAAAATCATCGAAGTGAATATTGTCTTTCTTAACAAAAGTTTTTTCTATAAGAACAACTTGATTTAAATTCAGAACAATATATTTAAAGAATTCAGCTATTTACCAACTGTATTGGATGTTGTTGGTTAGAAAATTCATAGATAACTTGATTGAAATTGACAGTATGCATTATATGAACTTCTTATTGTTTGTACAGTAGATGACGATGGAGAGAGTAATAATACTTTAACAACTTCAATTCACATCATATTTAGAGTTTAATTTTTATCTATTTCTAATATAGATTTTTTTATATATATATTATTCAATTGTACATTATTATATCATTAAAATTTAAAAATATTAATTATTATGAAACGAAAGGGTCATGAATCTGTAATAGAGTTTGTTGACATAATCTGGTTTTTTTTTTAGTTTGTTATATTTTTGTTTGGAGTGGCCCACGTGAGTGTTTTGTTATTTGCCACATAATTGGTAAAACATTTTACGAAAATATCTTTGTGAAATATAGTAGTAGAGTTAAGATTTTGATTTCTTTAGTAATTGTTATCATAATCAAAATCTTTTAATAATGGATACGATAGTAATTAAGTTGTGCCTGAGAGAATAAAGGTTTAAATCCTAGAAAATTTAATTGTTGGAAAAGCATCTTACATACAACAGTATTTAACGAATTAGTCTTATAACAGTTCTTGAGATATCTTAGTATAAAACAAAAAGGAAATTAATGGAAAAAAATAGTTTTCACTTTATTCTTTTTAATGAAACAGTATAAATTATTGGCTCCTCTCACACTGCCAGCAAATTATTTTCCTACAAAATATCACTTTCAATAGCACTATATAGGTGAAGTATCAACATGTTGTATAATTTTATTTTATTTTTAAACATTGTATAAATTATTTTTATGAGAATATTTTTCTTTTTTCTTTTTTTCCTTATGGTATTAGAATGTAATAAAATCATTAGTAAGCATTCACTTAGGTTGCGTTTTGTGGACAAGATAAAGATGACTTGATAGTATTAGTTAATACTATCAGGTCTTATCAGATATTTGATGTGTTAATCTGATAGTATAATGAAATCAGGTCAAACATTTTTATCCTATGTTAACCTGATAATTTTATCATCTCTCCTATTTCCTGATTAGACATGATAAGATATCTATTCTCACTCTACCCCTCATCATCAAGTTTCTCATTCCTCCCCTTTCTCACCCTCTGATCTTCTTCCATTATCTCAGCCGCAACCTCATCTTCGCTGAAACCCTTTGGTTCAACTACTCCTCCGACAAATCCGACTACTTCCTCTACTGCCACAATATCCTGTTCCTCTTCCTCATCTTCTTCGTCGTCCCCCTCCTCGTCGTCTTCATGGAGATCAAGCGCCTCTTACCCTACGACAACTACAAGATCCAACCTAAGGTCCGCCTCTCCTTTCACGAAATGTTCAAATGTTACACCCACGTGCCACCACCGTCTCCGCCGTCGGTGTTCCTGCTCCAGTGTCAGTCCCTCCTACAGCCTGCGTTGGCGGCGCCGCTGTACAATCAGCGTTCGTGGTCACCAGATGCCTTTCGCGACGAGGTGTGGCTCCGGCGCAAAGGGAACTGGAAGAATCGTTGTAACAAGAGCGTGACGGACGAGGATGTTGACGAACTCAAAACTTGCATTGAATTGGGTTTCAGATTGGAATCATCACTAGAGGTGGAGCTGGATCAACGTCTCTCTGATACCTTACCTGCTCTTGGCCTCTACTACGCTGTCAACAAGGAAGCTCTCAGCGTCTCTCAAGTTGTTGCAACAATGGAAGCTCTCAGGGACGGCTAGCCTTCGGCATATGGATCTAGCGGCGAGGACATCATTCAGTGGGGCTAGATGGCAAACCCATGGCTTCTTTGATTTGTCAGATCCGTTCAGTTCGTTGTTTTTCATCAAATCACTTCTTTTGCTTTTTTAGGGAATTAGGGATGATTTTTTGTGTTATTAGGAAAGGTCCCAAATTTGCTCATTGTGTTCGTAAATTTAGCTCAGAGAGTTACAGTTGTTTGGGATGTGTTGATTTGCTGATTTACTGATTTTTGTTCATGAGTGATGAATGGTAGTATAGTCATAGTATATAGTTATACATACTATCAAGTTGCTTATATTATTTGCATCAAATGTTTAATAGTATAAAAACTTATCAGCTTATTTATATTATCAGACCTAATCCTATTATCTTATACTATCATATCTTATACTATCAGGTGTATCAAACACAGTCTTAATAGTTTAAACTTTTAACATAGTTATACGGATCACACCAAATCCGTCCAAAAACTTGTAAACCAACCTCTTAACCGGTTCATTAAAAAATCTAGACCATTTTCTTATCAAATCAGTTAAACTCACTCAAGCCCTTCTATCCCGCTTGACCCGTTTTAATCCAGCCAATTCTCTCTCCTCTGTTTTCTCACTTCATATTCGAAAAACAAGAATGCAAAAACTCAAGAGGGATGTAAGCAAAAACTCAACAAGAAATAGAGGTGAAAGATACGTGGACAAGGGACCTTAACCTTCAAAATCAAAACTTACAATTCTTCTCATGTTCAAAACGATGAGATAATGGATTTCTACAAAAACAAAAAAAAATAAGCAACTTGGCCAACGAGATGGCAATGATTGGTTATTGCAGCTTCGTCAATTGAGAAAATGGTGAAGACTGAACTTGAAAGTTCAAAGATGAGACAGAGTGAGAGACATTCAAAAACATAAATTTATTTTGATTGTTGGGTTAATAAAATAATGTATTATTCATGCTTATTTTTGTCATTGGTCAAATATATATATATATATATATAGGGGGATCGATTCTGTAGGTGTATAAGTTTTTTTTTACTTACACTCATTTTCAACCATGAGATCCACTTTCATCTAATGGTTGAGATTATTTCATTAAAAGTAACCATTAGATGAAAATGGATCTAACAGCTTAAAAATGAGTATAAGTCAAAAAAACTTACACTTGATGTAAGTTGATCTTCCATATATATATATATATATATATATATATATATATATATATATATATATATATATTAATTAGCATATGTAATATATATTAAATATGTAGTAAAATAATGTATTATTCATGCTTATTTTGATTGTTAAATATATTTATGTCATATATATATAAATATAAAAGCACATTTTATTTCCAAACTTTAATTCCCATAAATATATTAAATTCATTCATTTAATCACATGATACAATACGCTTAATTATTTAATTTTCTTAACGTTCATACATATATAATTACATATACATACAAACACACACTTATTCACACATGCACGTGCACACTCGTGCACACACACGTGCACCTATAATTTTTTTATTTCAAAATTTTAATTAATTATTTTCCAATTAAAGTTGATATTTTAATTTTTTCTAGTTAGCAGTCACACTGATGTTACATGACAGATATCCAATATTGTATCTTGAATATGTTGAGCATATCTAATATGCGAAGCGTGACACCACTTTAGTCTTACCAAGGGGTTCTGTACCAACCACATGCAAAATTAATTTGAAAATAAACAATTACCAAAATGGATGTAGTATTTAAGTTAAAAAACTACAAAGAGGAAAAATGATTAATAATTGCTTTTTAATATATTAAATGTAATTACATAAATCAATATTGTATATTTAATGCAACTTTTAAATTTGGACAATTCCTTAATTTGTTTTTAAGACTAAAATCTATATTCAAAATTAAAAGAATCTAGTCTATTTCAATTTCATTTATCCCCCACGAATTAGTGATACAGAGGATTAAGAAAACAAATTAGTGAAACCCACAAAAAAAAGTGCATTCAAATTCTTATGTAATATAAGAAAATCAAATTCTTCACCCTTTTAAATAACAAAGGAAAAGAAGAGCTTGAATTACATCCAAGTCTCAATGCTTTTTTTTTTCTTTTTTATTCTTGACTAGATTTCTGTAGCCACCATGATCGTTGATGTTAAGCAAGGAAAACAAAAGATGTCTACTAGATCACTTGATGATCTTGGTCATGACTTGGTGGTTGAAATCCTACATAAACTCCCTCACAAGTATGTAATTTGTTGCAAGTGTGTCTCAAAGCAATGGTCATATCAAATATCTAGTCCCAATTTTGTTTTTCGCTTTTTGTCCATGAAGAAGCAATTATGGACCTTTATGTATCCTCCAGATGAGACTGGACGTGCACTTAGTGCGACTTCCAAGGACTCTGTATTCAAGTTCCCTGGATTCTCCCTCAGTTTTCTCCCTTGCTACAAAATACAATCTGGAGGTAATGAGCCTATCTATGTTGTTAAGAACTTCAATGACTTGTTTTTGTGCTGTAAAAGGAAGCAATTCCAATGGGTATATTACATATGCAACCCATTAACAATGCAATGGGTCGCTCTCCCTCCTTCTCGTTACTGTTATGAATATATCTGTGTCAATTTTACATGCTATAAGAAAGATTCAACAACACAACCTGATGGAATGGCCCACAAGACTCAATATTGGTGCAAGGTGGTGCGGATTTGCAAAAAAGGTTACACCAACAAACTTAATTTAGAAATCTTCTCTTCAGAGACTGGACAATGGGTGGAGACTGAGGTGTCAATACAAAATACAAATAAGTTTTTTCGTTACACCATTCAAGATGCTATTACTTTTGATGGGAAGCTAACTTTGTTTGGGTTTATGGTGTGCCCTGCAAAGAAGAACATCATTATCAGTATTGATGTTGATGATGGTTCTAGTCAGGCTGATATGTATATATTCGGCTCATCCAATGATTTTGATGCATGGTCGAAGGGTTCACTTAGGCCAATAATGGTAAGCCAAGGGCATCTACGATTAGCTTGGGTGACTAAATCAACAAGTAGCCCTATACTTAATATTTGGGAACTCAAACAGTGTAAATTGAGCTTGGTACATCAAGTTGATTTTACAGAAATTGTTTCAGACAATGAGTGGATCTCAAATAATTATCTTAGGAGGACCTTCTTTACTATTTCAGAAGAAGAAAGGCTTATGAGGAGGAATGTGGATCACATTCGTGTTCCTATTGTTCTTGGCTTAGATCCAAATGATGAAAATATATTGTATTTGAACTTAATTTATAGTGATAGCATGGCCAAGTATGACATGAGGAGGAGAACCTTGAATCTTGTTCCTGACACTCGCATTGCCTCCTTTGACAAACCAAAGGAAAATGTTTTCCAGCTGGTGCTCCCATTATGGCCAACAATGGTTCCTCAAATGGTCACTCCTAATTAGCTTCCTCATAGTTACTAGAAGAGCACTACAAAGTTTATCAATTATCATTAGTGTTAAGAGTTTTTTCAATAAAAATTGAGTTATACTTAGTTTTTACTTTATGTTTCCTTTTCTAAACTCTTTTTTTCATTATAAATTGATTATATGAATATAAGTAATTCTTGTGGTGAATATAATATTTCAAACTAAATTTCTTTACTTAAGCACATGACTATTTGTTGCACTGTAATAATTTCTCAAGCATTTGGCTATATACCTATAATTGCACTACATTTGTAGTGGTTTTTTCTGTGGTTGTTCATTGTAATTGTTTGCAAATAAAAGTGTTTTGTAGTAAATGATTTGTGTGTTCCATTACAAATCAAAACTTACCATTTCTCAAGTCAAATTTTTTGAAGAATTTTCCTAAATCTCTACCAAACTTATTTTAGTTGTAATTTTTCCAAGTCTATTACTTCCCTAATATCTCCCCCAATTCTACATCCAAATCATTTTAACCCAAACAATTTTTCCCTAAATCGTCTCACACACATCAAATCGATCCCTGGGGTTGAAAGTGATGCTTTCAATTTGCTGAAGCTCATATTTTCATGGGTTCGCAATTTAGTTAAGTTTCTTACTCAACTGTTTTGGATTAATAATTCAAGTAATTATAGTGTCTAATCATTTAAAAATGTTGCAGCAAAATTTGATCCTCAACACCTTTCAACCTTTAAAAATTAAGGTGGTAACTCTCTTTCACTCGTTATGATCTTTGTCATTTCCATTTTCCCTCACTTTCACTTTAATTATTGTACTACTTTTGTGTTCCAAAGATAAGATAAATAATTTGCAACGTACAAAATCTAAGATCCTATATAGTCTACTAGAAACTAGCATTAGTGGTCCTCAAGCCTCTCAATCTTGTTGAATGTGTGTTGGTGGTATAAATTTAGTTCTTCAACAAACAAGCTAAAATATCAAATACATCTTCGACTTTGACAAATTAGTATAGGAGAATTTTGTAGACTAAGAGTGAGCTTTCAACGAAGGCATTTACTCAATGTTTTTAAACTAGGATTAGACTAGTCAGTTCATCTGGTGAATCGGTAATTAACCGGTCCAAATCATCATTTAGATCAATCACACAACTAACCCGACAAAAACCAATCTAACTCGACAAGGTTTTAGAAAAAGCGTTGAATTGATTGACTTAGTCGGGTTAAAGCCAATTAAGAAATAAAACAGAATGGGAAGGAAAGAAACACTCTATGTTAGATCTACAAGTGCAAAGACCAAAGAGAGAAGGAATCATAGCCTAGCCATGCCCTTAACGGCCACCGTACCCCCGCCTATCATCATGCCCCTGCCAATCGTTATGCTCCATCCCCCTTGATGTTACAACCCCTAACAGCATCCTTTGGACTCCCTAAGTTTAATCTAGTTTCAAAGGTATTTTGTAGATGGCATTAGTAAGTTTTGTTCTTCAGATATTGAGCATAGGTTGCTTAGCAAACTCGTGCAATAAGTATGGTGGGAGTCCTTTATTTTAGGGAAAAATACATTTTATCCCCCTGAAATATGATCTATGTGCACTTTAGTCTCTAAAGTCTAAAAATGTGTAACTTGATCCCTAATATTTTCAAAATGCGCAATTTGACCTTTCTATCAAGTTTTCCATCAAATGGTAACCGAATTGGTCTTGTGCCTCGCACATGACTATTTTTGAGACAAAATTGCCCTTAAGTGACTCACATGCATGACCTAAAGTTTAGGAATTAAAGTGCACATAACCCAAAGTTCAAGGAGGTAAACATGATCATGAAGCAATAAACCAACTCATTTCATCTCCAAATCACAGGTCATATTCAACCTAAAATACAACATGCACTTAACACAAGAAAGAACCCACGCTAAAATAACAAATTCATCATACTAAGAGCCAAATTCACCCCAAAAATAGAATTTCAACCTCTCTGCCTTCACCCTTAACTCCATCATCATAGCCAAACCAGTCGCCACATCACACTGTGCCTCCACCATATTGCACCCACAAGCCACTAAGCACAACACCTAAACCACTAGTAACCAGCAACCACCACCGTCCAAAGCTTTAGAGTCGTTGCTCACCACCACTTAAATTTCCAATCTAACCTCGTTGCACCTTCACCTTTCCCCACCATCCATAGCCTCACCTAGTTATCATGTCACCAAACTACTGTCTAACTCCTATACCACAAGTCCATGCTAAGTTGCAGCCACCACCAGTGCCACCTCTTTAAGTTGGTGGCATATGACCATTTTAGTGACAAATGTTAGGATTTCTGATAAAGAGAAAGGTGAATGAGGTTTAAAGTAGTAGAAAAGGAGGAAAAGGTGTTAGGGGTAGTAGTGGGAGGGAGTCATATGCCACTCACATGAGATGCTTAAGGGTAATTTTGTCTAAAAAATAGTCATGTGCAAGGCACGTGACCAATTCCGTTATTATTTGACAGAAAACTTGATAGAATAATCGAACTGCACATTTTGAGAATGATCAAGTTGCACATTTTTTTAACTTTAAGGACTAAATTACACATAGGCCAAAGCTCTAAGGGATAAAATACATTTTCCCCTTTGTTTTATAGATGTTTCCTAGGAAATTATTCGTAGCTTAGTATGGCCTACGTAATCAAATCACAACCTAAACTTTGAATGTAGGAAAGAGGGATCTAACTTTCATTGTTGTTTTATTCAATGTCGAAAATGCCTCTAGATTAAGTGTTTGCAAGACTAAGTAGATATTTAGACTAATTAGTGTATGATTGTATTGAGCATAAATTAAATATCAAGAAAAAGTATTAGGCGTGCCATTCAATAACAAGTATTGAAAAAATAATAATTGAGTTGAACTTGAAAACACTTATAGTGTCATTCCAAACATTCTGACTTGAATAAAAATCATGTTTAGAACATTTGTAATCGATTACAGGACTTGGTAATCAATTACAACATTTCATAGAAACTTTGTAATGGATTACAGAAGGCTGATAATAGATTACATACTTGACAAAAACTTTGTAATATATTATAGAACATGTAATCAATTGCAATACATTAATAAATATGAAGAGATATAAAGAAGCATGATGGACCATAACATGGTAGCCTCTAAAATTAATGCAAACACTCAAAGAATGGAACAACAACATTGTCTTAATGGGTTAGCATATACAAACAGAGAATGAAGGAAACATGTTCCTTAAAAATAAGCAATAGCTCTAATCAAGCTTTTCTTGTGTGCACATAAGCTTCAACGAGAAAACAAAACCCAAATGGTTAGCATATACTATTAGTGCTTCACTAAAACTTTTGATCAAAATTTTATCCCAAAATAATAAAAGAAATAAAGATAATAAAAAAAAAAAAAAGAAACATGCAACCCTCATATAACTAGTGATATGCATCCACATGTTTTTATCTATGACTTTGTCTTCTTCACTTTTTCTGTTGCTAAGGACTTTTTCCCCTTTTATTTAACTCCTGTGTTTTGTTATAAGTTGGGTGGGTAGATTAGGGAGAGTTTTTCTTATTGTTAACGTCACTTCTTCACTTCACTCAAGAAAGCTAAAACTAATCACTGTATACAAACATACTAGAAACAAGAAAAGGAAGAAGATTGATGAACGTTCTAAAGTTTCTTAACCAAATCAACATACAAGGTGATCAAAATCTCTTAAAGATAACTTTTCAAAGTGCCAAGCAAGCAAATTTTGATAATGAAATAACACAAATTATAAAATGAGTAAATCAAAAATAAAATCTCATTTATGCATATTGAACCTACTGAATTAACTCATTTGAATCTCTACAACATTCTCTCATTTCTTCAAGATAAAGAGGGAAATAAAAACAAAAGGAAAGATAATATGTTAAATAGTCATTTGTATTAGAATATACACAATATATTAATTACAAAATGTGAACATCCCAAAAAAGTGTAACTTCAAAGAAAAAGGTAAAAAATGATTGATGAAGCCTTGACAAAAAAAGAGATGCAACCATATAATAAAACTAATAAACTAATAATTTGGGGGAAAAAAAAGGCACACTACCCATGGAGAAAACCTGATATCTGATCTATCCCCTCAATTTTATATTTAAACATTTTAAGGCCTTAGTAGACATGTGTTGAACATAACCAAAAGGCAGTACTTTGAATTCTTTATGCCTGGGATTTCCAACTAATAAGTTAAAAAGGGCTCACTGTAAACTTCATTTAACTCAAAAGAGTGATTAATTAGCCAGCATCTTATTAAGTATAAGGATGGTATTAGAGACCTCAAGGTCAATGAAAAAAGTAGGCACTTGAAGAAAATTACACAACTTGATGTGTTCTCTCCTAACAACTGAACAAAATATTTATGTTTAATACACTAAAAAAAACTAAAGAACATTTGATTTATGAGCAAGATTCATAAACAACATGAGAAAAAATAGAAATTAAACTTTAAAAGATAAACAATATGAAAAAAGAAGAAATCAAAATGATAATAAAAGAAATCTAGAACACATTTCAAAATAGGGGCAAATGGGAAACTTTTTTTTTTTAAAAAAAAAGGACTTAGTAATCTGGGTTTATTACTACTCAAGTTGAACTCAAATCCTATGAGATCACAATATATTCAAAGTGTAACTATGAGGAGTTGAAATATTGGGATTTAAAGAGTTGAAATAATGCTACACCGAACAATCCTTATATACCGATTGGTTTCAATTATTGATTATTTCAACTTCAAAATTCAAATATCAAATAAATGAGTATAAATGCAAATTGAAGCTTATGAAATAAATGTTTGGGTTAAGAATAAGGTTGACAATGCCAAAACAAAAGCAACCGAGATTGATGGGAGTTGGTTTGTCTGTATCCATGCATATATTGTGAAGTGAATTGATGGGAGTAACTTCGTCCCAATTTTGAAGTCTTAAAGGACACATTGTACATTTCTCACATGCCACTAGACGTACTATACATTGCATGAAAAATGAAAAAATATAAAGAAAATGATAACTTGAAGAACAAATGTAAAGATGTGTGTGTGTGTGTGTGTGTGTGTGTGTGTGTGTGTGTGTGAGAGAGAGAGAGAGAGAGAGAGAGAGACATGAAGAGGCTAGGGTTTCCAATATTAAGTGCTAAAGAAATAGGGGTGAACTTGAGAGTGTAATTATAAGTAACATGAGTCAGTGAGTGAGTCAATTAGGTTTTGTCTTGATTGAGAATAGAAAAGTCTTAAGACTAAGCTTTTTAGGGAGATTTTAATTAAGCACATGACAATAAAAAATTTATTTAGTATAAAAATCAAATAAGGCAACGTTTAAAAAGAGTTTTAAAAGGTTTCACAAAGAGGTAACACTTTCAATTGTAGCATATTTCATTTAAAGCAAGCCTTATTGAATGTTAACTATCAAACATTGCCTAAACGTGCCAAAATTCAAACATCAATTGCAAAACATTGCTTTTGTCCTTTGTGACAATGTTTTCTAAATGTTGCCTAATATTCATCACCCAAATTCATAGTTATAAACAAGGGGCAAAAAACGTTGCCTATAACAATATAGGCAATGTTTTTTAAAAGTTGTTAGAAAAAGCATTGCAAAAGCCCAAATTTGTTGTAATACGCATCAATTTTAAGGTGTATATATATATATATATATATATATATATATATATATATTTCTAATAAGGAATGACAAAAAGAAAACTTAAAATTGGTAATGTTTCCTAGTAATTGCCTCATACAAATGGCCAAAAAAAAAATTACAAGTAGGTAATACTTCCTAATAATTGCCTCATACTTGTGTAAAGGCAATGCTTATGTATACTTGCCTCAATGTGGTCTTAAGGCAACCTTTTACAAATGTTGCCTTAAGTTCTAACTAGAAGCAATGTATAAAAAACACTGCCTAAAAGTACCTATATAAACAACAAAGGAAAAATGTTGCCTAATGTTGACACTATATGCAACATGTCAAAAGTGTTGTCTGAGCTAAGAAGTTAGGCAACTTTTAAAAAAATGTTGCTTATAATCAAGATCATGCAACATTTCTAAAGCGTAGCCAAAAATCAAGTATAGGCAATGCTTTTCTCATGTGTTGCCATAAAGTTACAAAAATGTTTACTTAGACTTTAGGCAACGCTTTTGAACCCTTGTCGTAGAACAAATTTGTTGTAGCATACAAATCAAATTTGAGGTCTTGAATCAAAATAATCATATTCCAAACATAAACTAGGAGGTCCCTAATACAGAATCAAATACCCATTATTGGGGTCTAAACCAAATCAATTGTGTTAGCCAAACACATTGGGCTTGCAATTCTCCTACTAGCTGGGGTTCGAACAAAGGTGCACCAAGATTAATATATACTATTATTAGCTACAATATTCTGTCAAAGCTTCCTTCTAAAAAAAACAAACTTTGTTTCGATCCAAATATAATCATAATGCTCATGACATATTCCAAATGTTCCAATATATCAAAGTCATCAATTTCAAAATATCCATAAGAAATTCCAAAGTTTAAACATCATTTTAACCTCTCAAATATTACCATTATGCTCACACTTCATCATTTATATAATTAATGTGCAATAAACATAGTCTTTTTCAAACAAAAGGTTTCAAAGTGCTTGTCCTAAGAATGCATAGTCTTTACAATATCTAAAAAGCAAAATAAATTCATAAAATATTTCAATAAAGCAATACAAAGCTAGATATGTGGAAATAAATGCTTGAGAAATATACAAAGATCATGAAAACATGTTATAGTTCAAGTTAGCAACTCACTTTAACGGCCAAACCACTTGGGTCCTAAGGTTACAACGATATAGTCACAACAAAACAATCATTCGATAAGTTTAAGATCACAAACATCATAAATCAAGAGATAAAGAAACATCTAGAACCCAAGAGAAACACAAAATAACTTTGATTAAAAATTTCCTAATTCAAACCATAGGGTAATTCTCTAAATTTTGCAATCTACCAAAGTAACCTTAACGCATAACCCATTATAATCTAACATATAGTGAAATGATTGAGATAATAGGTTATCTATATGAGCCATAAGAATGGAAGGATGTAGTGTATAGCTTAGTTTCTAGCCAAACCCACAAAACCTAGCTTTGAAAAACAACAACACGAACTCTTAATCATTAAGAACATCAAAACACGTAACTAACATAAAAAACGAAAGAAAAATAGCAAGAAGTGGTGGCATGAGGTGGCAAGTTAATGTCCCCATTTTATTTTTCTCTTGATTAACTTTAAAACATAAATATAGATAAGAAAATACCACCATTTAGATTTAATGAAAATATCACAAAAAATTAAAAATCCTTAAGAATAAAAATTCAAAACTTGGGTTTTAGTTCAAATATTTGAAATTCACAACTTCCAAAATATTATGACTTCAAAACAATTTGGTTAAAGGTCTCCAAAAACTCAATAAAAATCATTATGTGACTTATTGATATCAAAAGATAAATCATCACTCTGTAATGATCTATTAAACAAATATGCTAGCTAAGCGATTATTCTTACGTACACGTCCAACCGAGGGTCTTATGCATGACGTTCTATTCTTAAGGCCAAATATGCCTTATGTAATGGCTTCAAGATGAGGATTGGAACAAGTGAGGTCTCCTTTTGGTTCAATTTATGGCTAGAAGGATCCCCCTTGTGTCATCAAGTCGAGGTGGTCAATATTTAGGACACTGATATATTACTCAAGGACGTTTAGGACTGTAGCACTTGGCAACTTAAATGACTAGCAACAATCCTTCCCCTAAATGTTCAAAACTCCATCCATAGTGCTCCAATCAAGTTAAATTCTCAGGTCAAGGACTACTATATTTGGAGCCCTAGCATTACTAGAAGCTACTCTGCCAGTTTAGGATATCACTAGTTGTTGAGTGAGAGTTATGACCTTCATATACATGTGAATTGGAGCTAGACATGGAAGCTTCATATCTTAATAAACATCCGTTTCTTCATCTGGCTCTTATGGCATAGCGCTCTTTCAACCAATGGCCTAAGAGCTCGACATGGCATAACTCCTAATGACTTGTCCCAACATTGTTACTCTCACCTAGAGGATATATTGCACTGTCTCTAGGATTGCACTAAATCCAGGCGTATATGGGAGAGTCTAGGATTCATAGATACTCTAGACGTTTACAACTTGAATGATATTCACATATGGATTGAAAGGTATATCAAGGGTAAGCACAACCTCTTCCTTTCTACTCTCTCGTGGGTATGAAAATCGAGAAACATAGAGTGTATTGGGAATGATAAGATGGAAGAAGACATCATAATTATCTACTCCATCATTGACTTGGCTAAAGCACTTGACAAGGTGTACCGAGAAACCAGCTAAGCTACTCAAATGGAAAGATGGATTAGTTGGAACCCTCCCTCTCATAACTTTGTTTATTTGAACATGGATGGTAGCTCGCTTAGAAACCCTAGCAAATCTAGGTTTGGCAGGCTTTTGCATGATGAACATGGTAATTGGATCCTTGGGTTTGGTGGTTACTTTGGTTGGTCGAATAACCTTCATGTTGAGTTACTTGTCATTCTCCATGACCTAACTCTTGCTTGGAACACAATGGCCAGAAGGTTTGTCTGTTACTCAAACTCACAACATGCCTTAAAGTTAATACAAGAAACACCCCCATTCCACAAGTATGCTACAATAATTTGGGATATTCCCAACCTTCTAGGTGAAGGATTGGCAAGTAAGGATGGATACAAATTATAAGTAATGGGGGCATATGCCCGCAATTGAAATTTAAATTAAATTTGTATTATATGTATATATGTTAATCTATTCTTTTTATTATATTGTTTTATTTGTCTATTGTCCACACAAGTGATTGTAAAAAATAATAATAACTCAATTCATTAAATCATTTTTCTTTTTGTAATAACTCTAAACTTTTGACAACTACAAATTAACATTATTTTACTACTTTGATTTGATTTCATTTTTTAAAATTTGAAAACAAAAAGAAATAGACTTATAGAATATATATTAAATGTTATTTTTGAAGATTTTAGGTTTACGATTTAAATAATTTTATATGTTATAAATATCATAAAGAATCATATGCGCAATATACAGCAGACCTCTTATTATTTGTATTTTCAATAATAGTATGTGATATTAAATATTTTGAAGATTTTTTTAGTGTATATATTCTACCTCCATTTACTAAAATTCCTGAGTCCGTCACTGTTGACAAGTGACTTTCCATCACACTTTGCGTGAAGGAAAAAAGTTGTGCAAATTACCTTGCTAAGCTTGGCACAAATAGTGATAACAATTTCCTAGTGATGACTTTATCCTCCTACTAGTCTTAGTCCCCTCTTGATGGTTGATGCTTTGGCCATTTCCTTCTTAAGGCCTTAGTTTGTTTTTGGCTTTGCTTTTATTTTCCAATGTACAAAAAAAAAAAAAAAGATGAATCACCTTCAATCTTGATTTCAAGAAAATGCATATTTTATATAGTCCTTCGTATAGGTCTTAGTTTTCTTAGAAAAATTTTTGGACCATCATGGTAGATAGTCACTAATTATATCCAAATGGCTTCAAATACATTTTTGCAAGATAAGTCTAACTCAATGAAGTTTATAACTAAAACAGAGTAACTCACAAGGTCAATTATAAAATCTCAACATAACACGAAGAAAACTACATATGACCTAAAAACCCATATGAGATTAGGGTATTACAGACATTCCTCAAACTAGACAAATCTTTTGGTGGTAAGGTAATTGTCCTTAATTGGAAGAGATTTTAGGCAAAAAATCTTGGCTTGTTATTCAAAAAGCATATTGACAGGACATTGTTCATGCTATAATTAACTCTCCTCCATTGTCGAAATATTGTGAGGTTTTGTTCTTAACACAAAGAAAAAAGGAGAGAGATTTCAATCATGTTCTTCTTCCTCTAATAATGTAGAAGAAATCAGGGATCAATCATAATGGATTTTGAAGGTTGGTAATGGTGATGTTGAAGAACCTAATGTTGGTGAAGGCATACTTCAAATTATATATATATGATATGCTAATTTAAGATTCAAAAGATTCATTTTCAGACCTTTTGCAATTTGTTTATGATCCTGTTATAGTAAATAACATATCAAATATATATTTCTTTCATTAGGGAGAATTCTTGCCCCAACTCACGAAAATGTTAAGTTTGTAAATGATTTTTTATTGTCATTGATTTTTTGTGAAGAGAAAATATATTTAAGCTCGGATGATATGTGGAAAGAATATTCAAATTATAAAGTCAATACTAAAATTTATTATACAGAATTCCTCAATAACATTAGTATAGATGAAACTAAAAAGAATGGAAAATATATAGGAGTAAAAACTGGCAATAGATAAAAGAAACCAAACCAAATATTTTTCAATATATCATCCATTTTAACAATTTCTTCTTTTATCAATAGACTTACAAGAAGGGACCATATGTTTCTAAACGGGCTGCATTTATTAGAAGTTGAAGTACTTAATGAATTGTTTATGGCTTTGTCCAAAAATACCATGGATCATCACGTCTCTTGACTGAACTTGAATTAAAAGAGAATATCAACTAATTTTAAAATTAAGAAAAAGACCAGGGGAACATACACTCATTCCTTTTTGAGCTCAATCACAATGAAAACTGAAAAACATTTCACGTGCAAGCTTAACTAAGACCATCGTGCTATCAACTATCAAGGACCATGCATCTTTCAGGATGTATACCTAAATTCCGCGTTTGGATGGGAACAAAAGCAACTTAAGGAGGATGAAGACAGTAAGTTGTTACTTGTCTCCATGAATTCGAGCAAGTAGAGAATTTTGCAAGACATACTTGATTTTTCCATTTTATAATTACTTAGCAATGGTTGAGCTTTCTTATTTGGTATTAGTTTAGGCCTTGTTGGCGTGGAGCTGATGAGAGTGCCATTGAAAATACTAAGGAATAGGTAGGTGCATGAGAATTGCAGGCTTTATGTTTGTTCATGAACCCAACATGTGTGCCCTACAACTTCTTCCGCAACCGAACCCACCCTGTGTGTTCCTTCATTCAATCAACAGCGGGTTTTAGATTTAGAAAGCAACACGTAATAGCAAGTCTTCTAATCCACATTGTCCTATGACTGTGTGTCTTTGAAGTAGACTTGATAGTGAGAAGTTTTATATTAAATTTTGTTAGACTTTCGTCTTGTTTTTTGTTTTTTTTAATTGACAAAATTAAAACTTAAGCTCAGCCTTAAAATTAACTCTACTTTGAAAATGGAGGACATGTTATACCTTTTGATCTATTTTCTCGTTTAGAACCTTAGGCTTGGCCTCCGCTTTCTTTTCTGTAGAGATTGGAAAAGGGCGTTTATTAATAAAGTTGCACCATTTAGTATTTACATATTATATCTGAAAGACAGAAATAAAAGGATAAATTAGATTGATCACCCTCTAGGACTCGAGTTAGGTAACCACTTACCCCACTCGTGCCCCACGAGTCATTAGCTAATAGCCACATTACCACATGGTAATCTCATGTTAACTTTAGCACAATTTGTTCAAAATATTTTTCTATTCCCCACCCCCCCAATTTTCTCCCCAATCAGTGCTGTAGTTTAGCCAATTTTTGATTTAAGGGTAGATTGTAATTAGAATATCAAGTTCTGCAAGTATAGAATGCAGCATTTTGGTAATAAAAGCTCATATTTGACAGATTCCCTGCACCCTTCCTCCTTTTGAGCCTATTAATGCATTCATGTCTATATCGATTGGCATGCCAAGTAACATTTTCTTTTAGTATATAGAAATCTGAATGTACTTCATTACCCTTTTATAAGCTTCACCATGTCCCCACTTTCCACCTAATAATCATCTTAATTCTTAATAGAATTTGGAAACAGAACTTGCATCTTAGAATACACAATATTCCACCTGCTATGTGTCTTATAAAAGGTAATGGAAACTTCATCTAACCAAAACATAGAAGAAATCAAGAAATCCGTGATTACCACCAATAATTCATTATTGAATCCTGCGGTAACTTTCACATGTGAACTTAAAGTAGTTAACTTGTCAATATTATCCTTCCTGGAAAGTGTTGTTTTCATTTCAATTTGTTGTCTTTCCTTTCTTAATTACATGTAATAATTATTACTATAAACATTAATTATCATTATTTTTTTTCTGGCTAAGATAATTTAAACTAATATTCCTAATTCATTGTCCTCTATATAAGCAGACCTCTAAACGACATTAGTGGGGGATTAGTAACCGATTTTAAAGTTCTAAACTATTCAAGAAATGTATAGGACCACGGTCCGACTCTGGCTGGATTCTTTGTGACTTCCTGTCACAAAACCCACTCGTTCATAGCAGCCTAACATATAATATCAAAGATTAGGTTAAAAACAAAGGGGGGGGGGGGTGCAGAACTTTTGCTTTATTTCTGTGGCTATGGTATCACATTTGGTTATCTGTTAAGCAAGGAAGGACAAAAGGATTAAGGGTTTAATTGTTCAGAGAACTTATTCGATGGACAATGAGGTCCCATTTGCATGTGCACCAAATGGACAAAATTAAGCATGCTTTTGTCAGAGGTCTATAATTTAATTGTGATCAATTATGGAATTCGTAAGGACTGCTGAGTAGACACTAATATAGGTCCAATGTCCTGCACTAAAATTCTCAGGAAATGAGAAGGAAACAATTTCAGTACTTCTAATTGTATGGACAAGTACCTTGTCCTATATGTAGGGTGGAAAAGTAAATGAAACATTATTATTGAGAATATTCATCTTTTGATTAAGACTCTCTAACTTCCTCAATCATGGCCTGAGACGACGACTTCAAACTCATACTGTTTCAGTTGATTGGATTTTAGGCACAAGGTAGCTTTTTAACTGAGATAGCAATAAGCCAATGCTTGATGTAGTGGTTAAGGAGCAAAATTTTCCCATGCAAGCCAAATTATGACACTGCTTGTGCTATTTGCATTATTATTCCTTCGGTGAATAAAACTTCTTTCATTCATAGAGAGAGGGATGTGATATAATGATCAATTATGTATCATGCATGATTAATTACATGACGTACACAGTGGCCACGGGCCAGTAACTAAGCCAACACCTTATTTCTCAAACTACGAATAAGAGCATATGTAAATGCAGTTTTATATTGCATTATGCTAATAAAATTTGCAGTTTTATAATGGTGCACCATTGAACATCCTGTCAAAATACAGAATGTGTCAAGTGTCAACTATTGATGCATCAGTTACTTTCATCTTTACAAAGTACATTACAAGATAATGGAGCAAGTATGAAACAAGAATAACACAACAATGGTATCTGGTGCCACCCAATCTTGTCTGGGATTTGAGAAAATGAAGCTTGTAAAATAACAATAATTTGCCCTCCACCCAACTCTCTGGAAAGCTAAACTTTTGCATGTTATAATAGAAAGTTTCAAGTTTCGGGTAAGAATCGCAGCAGTTTTCCATTTGCTTCTTTCCCTTTTGCTGGCAATACCTGTAACTGACGAAAACAAATATAGTTGTGTATGGATATCTTGGAACTCCAAAATCAACTTGTGGAATTTGGGAGTTGTAAAAACTGAAAAGAAAAAAAAAAAAAAACTTCTTCTACCGTTGACAGATTTGAATATTTAAACTATTTCGTTGAAAGTAAACGACTGCTCTTTCATGTTTTTCATTTATCAAGCAACTGAACGAAGCAAATGCAAGTTAAAGCACAAAGGGTTTGTAAAATTTAAAGAGGGTAATACCCCCATGAATATCATTGCTTCACTTTAATCTTTACTCATTAAAAGGATACAAATACCATTGGCAAGGCAATTTGCTTAGGCATCAATATATGTACAATTACAATACCAAACGTAAAAATGTTAATAATTTCCTAGTCTGACTCAGAACCACCACTTGACAAAGGGATTTTAGTTGTAAACCACCACTTGACAAGGGATTTATGTTGATAAACCTCCACTACTCAAATGCCTACAGTCCTTCCTTCTTATTTATCTGATCAATGAGGTAAGGGACTCAAACACAACTTCATCACATGGGATGGTAAGGCCCATGTCAAGATTGAAGCCAAACTCCTCCTCAGCTCTTTGGAGCAGACTTTGAAACTGTGGGTGGGCTAACCATGAAATTGGGATAATATATCTGGTCCTGTTTTCACCAACATAGACTGCAAAATGGCCTTTTGGTACATCTTCAGGAAGACCCTCTTCATTGTAGCCCTGTTTCTTTCCAAAACTAGAGCATCTTCTGAGAATTTGCTTGAGAACATCTGCTTGTGTTAGCTTATTGGATTTTCTGATGGCCATTGTGTTGCTCTTGCACCTTCAACTTTGAATATTTTTAATGTGGAGGGTCTTTTGGGGAGCTAGAGGCTAGAGCACAGAAGTGTGATTCGTGGGGGCAGAGTGGAGAGGTATTTATCATTGGACAATGGAATATGAAAAAAGAAACTGAGTGAGAGATACAGAATCACGTGGATGTGGGGACATGTAGCAGACCGCGAGTGTTTTAGGTCTAATAACATGTTTGTTAAGTCTATGGAGAGTTGCAGGTATCAAAAGATTGGGTTTGTTTTATTTTATTTTTCTTTTAACGATAGAATGCAGTAAATTCAAACATTTATTTATTAATGAATAATTAAATTAATAAAAATAATTAAAATTCAACTTGTTTACCATGGAACTCAAATTCCAAGTCCAGCCCCACTGGACTTTGTTTGCCTGTTGCCTCCCCAATGAGCAATGTGGCCCACTTTTTCTCTTAAATATTTTTTAGCACTTTGCTTCTTAGCAGTTATCACTCATCCTATTATCTGGCTGAAAATTTTCACCTGCACACATTCTTTTGTTTCTTTCCATCATCTCTTTCTCCTTCAAAGAAATTGTTCTTGCAATTACCCAAAGAATTTAACTTTCTTTTTCTTTCAATAAAATGACTTCCACTACATATTTACATTAATGGCATAGCTGGTACTTGTTTATGGACTTTTTTTTTTATTTTTTGGTACATACTTTTGATGGACTTAAATACTAAGAAATATGGGTTTTCTGGCCTTATTTTATCAGAAAAAGTGCAACATTGCATTTCTATGTTTAAGTTTAGCCCCCTTTTAACCACATTAGTTAATAGTAACTCTAGCTTCGTGTTCCTGCAAATTCTATGCAAAAGGATTTCCTCTCATCTACTTTATCGACAAGATTAAGCAAATCTCCCATTTAAAAGCTCAAATGTCCCATGTAAGAACTACAATAAAATCCGACAAGTGCAAACACGGTGGTAAGATTGCAATCACCGCAAATTCAATGGCATAGATCTCAGGGTGGAAGCTATATTGCAGATGTGCCTTATATTAGCATTAACGAAATAAAAATTTAAGGTTGAAACTTACAGATGGGGATAGATGAAGAAATTTAAACTTAGATATTTTCATTTATTGGTTTTGGAGAATTTTTATGTTGATTTCTTTTTTCTTATCTTTGTTTTGAGGATATACTAGCTCCTCTACTTTTCTACCTTTTCATCAATAGTATATCTTTTTATATTTAAAAAGAAAAGATTCATGATATTTGATAATAATGGGATACAAAATCAGTGGAATAGAAGCTGTGGGAATGGAATAGAAATGGGATTTTCGGATTCTAAGAAACCTTCAAACGAATAATATAATCCTAAGTAGGTCTAATTGGAATTTGTTGTTGAATTGAGCTCTACTTTGGAATCTGGTTCAGGTCCACACGTTTCCAAATGATATTTCAAAGTTTCAAACACTATATATTATATAAATATCATTAATTGCTTGGAACTTTGATCCGGTGTCTTGGCTTGTAGTGAATAGACCAAAACTTTTCATGACACTAAAAATAATATAAGTACATATATAAGTGTATGTTTTACATTATTAAGTAAGAAATGGTAGTATGCTGCTATGATAAAATCTCTATTCTCTTATTGACTTAAATAATTAATGGTTCTAATATCTTTCTCGGTAGTTGTGAGATAATGTGTACCTAAAAGTTGTTTATCAAACATTATTCAAACTTTATTTGCTTAAAAAAGTTATAGCAGTTTTGAGTATTTGTGGCTATAAATATCACTTTTATAAAGACTGCTTTAACATATTTTTGAACTTGCAGTAATCTTGGGCAATCTGCAGGATATTCAAGAAAACAAATTCTGATTTAAAGAGCTTTATCTCTTCCCTACCGAAACAAGCACCTATGATATGCTAACCAAAGATCAAGACAACACCCATTTTGTTCAATCAACTTGCCATTGACAACAATTAATGCCAGCCATGAAACACATTTAAATGCAATATTTTGATCTCTTTGTAGGTTCAAATAGAGGATGAAATTTATGGCTTATTAAGTTATCATTTGATTAATCATTAACCATTCTGTGAACATAAAATTATTTTTAATTTTGGTTAATAAAATTAAAACTATACTAGCTAAGATATTCTAAGTTGTAACCCTCCCAACAACTTTAAACCAGTATCACCTTTTATGTTTGATTGCAAGGTGATGATAGAGGACAAATATAATATCACAGCTAGATACTTGGCTTCGCTATCAATATTAAAAATAGACCACGATTGAACTATCTTAGCAAACACTTCAAAATCTCATGACAATTTTAATGCTCAGACTTCAAAGCCAATAAAATACATATGAGTTCATCTAAAGGCTAAAGCCCCTTTTATGATTCAAAGTTTTCCTAATAGATAAGTCTCATCTAAAGCTCCCTCAACTCTGCATTGTCTATGTTTTCCCATTATAACACCACAAACCAGAACCAGAAAAACCAAACAAACCACAATATAAACATTATTTTGCGAGAGAAGGATAACAAATACTTTTGTTCGCGTGAAGTGGATGGGTGAGACGACGCCAGCGAGAGGCAGGTGGCAGCGTCCTAGGTGTTCGTCAAGTGGCCGTCATCAGCGAGAGGTGCGTAATGTCGGTGCTCGTGAGAGAAAAGAAACAGAGAGGCAGAAAAAGGGAGATGAAAATGAAAAGGTGAGGAAACAACGAGGATAAAAATGTCACTTTTTTTTAACTTAAATTTTTTTTACTTCCCCCCATTCCTCCCCAATTTTGGGGGGAACAAAAATTAGACAATTGAGGAGAAGAGAGGGGGAATGATTCTCCATGAGTTCCATTCTATTCCTATGTATTTTAAAACTCCCAAACACAAAAAATTATTTCCATTCTCCTCATTTTTTTTCTTTTCCTTCCATTACCTATCATCCAAACATAGTGTTAGATATCTGTTTTCAATTGCTACAGTAATAGACACGCGCCAGATCTGTAATTCAACTATTAATTAAAAAATTAATTAATTAATTAATAAAAGGAGGTCTAGAAGTAAGGGTGAATTACCTTAAATGGCCTGACTTGATTTCTATATGTAAGGTTTGAACATAGTCTATTTACTTGACATAAGTTATTTTTTAAAATTTAATTTAATTTTTTTAAAAAACATAATTTGACTTAAAAATATTTTGTAATAAAATCTTTAAATATATTAATATGTCTACTTTTAAATAGACTAACGAAATAGGTTAACGAGCTTAGATTTTAAAAAAATATTATATTATTTATTATATAAATATTGAAATATTATAATATATTAAAATAATAATATATATAATTAAATATGTCAATCTACTAAGTTTAAAAGGCTTTTCAAAGGCTTAAAGTAGTGGCAAAGCCAGGCTCTGAAGATTAGGAGGAGTACTAGTATTTTCTTTGAATGTTACCTCTATCATTTAGATGATAAGATGAAATTTTAAGATGTAAACCAAGATTTTTCAAAAAAAAATTTAAGCTTGTCTTAATTCTTTGTTACTTTAATTTAGAGGAATTCCAGTATTCTTTCTGAGAAATTACTTTTCCTTTAAAGGATTTGTCTAGACTGGTATTTCTAATTAAAAAAATTACAATTAAAATCATATGCTCTCTATCAATTTATCTAAATAATTATAATTATAACACTTGAAATTTCAGTAAAACTACATTACACAAGTTTAAGTTCTAAATATTATTAAACTCAAATTATTAAGTAAGAATTAGAAGCACTAAAGAATACAAAGAGAACAATTAGAAATTTCTAATATCAATTCCATAGGAGATCATGGAAGGAAAAAAATAAGAAACTAAAAAAAAAAAAGAAATATGCTACCTAAAGTGAAAAAATGCAATAGAAACTATTGGAAACCAAAAATATCGGATTGGGCTTCCAAACCGTGAGCTTCAAAGTTGGGACATAAGTAGGAGTGGCCCAACGAAAAGCATGGCCAATTGAATCTAAAGTTGCCAAAACAACGGCCTTTGTTGTTTGATGTAAGATTGAATATTAGTTGACCAAGTTAAAATTGAGGATAGAAGGAAGTAGAGAGATAAGTTCTTAAAATATAGGAAGTGGGGATTTGGTGGTTGTTGCCAACATTCAAACATGTAAATGGAGGCATTTTTAACAATTTTCTTTACTAAAGTTGGACGAAAACGTGCCATGGAGATGTCTCACGGCTTAGGAGTGCATGAAGTGACTAAGTGGCTAGAGATCATGCTCCTAAAATTAAGGAAGATAAAGGTTGAGGCCTAAAGGTGCACTAAAGCTATGATTTTTTCAACTCCAATTATATAAATAGGCCTCCAAGGCATTAAAGAAATGACCCCCGATCAATCACATAAAAATTCATTTATTTTCATATATTTTATCTTTCATTTTCCAGTATTTTACAGCTCTTCCTTTACATTTTCAGTCATTTACTATTTTCCTTTACATTTCTAGCACCTTTACAACATTTCTTTACAACTTTCATCTTTACTTTATGCAATTTCCTTTGTTTTGTATTTTAGAGCACAAATTTTTTCATTGTATTTCAGCTTTCTCGCTTGTAACTTGTTGGATTCTACTTCTTTAATGAAAAGTAGTATTTTTCACATTGTTTAACTTGTTTATTTGGAATCCATTGTTGAGGGCTTGCTTTAGTACTTCAAGAACCCACACTGAAAGGTAACTTCCCCCTTTTGGGAACTTTCTAAGGTTAAGCTCATACTATATTGGGACAACAGTGAAAGTGTGAGTTTTGCTTTACTTCATAGGAAAAGCTAACTTTTGCTTTTTCCACACCAACATCTTTTTGGCATGCCTAGTGGGACTCCCTAAATTCAAGTTCTCTAAGATCTCTATGTGTTTCTAAAATTATTTAGTGTTTCGAGCACATACAATTGAGATCAGGTTGTTGCATTTTGACTGTAGCTATGACTTCCTATGCTAAAACACCCATTGTTCCTCCTATTGGTCACTCAGGGGCAAATGTTGAGACACATGCCCATACCGTTGCCACACATACTACAGGTAATACTATAGGCTTGGATCATACAGTGGCGCAAGGTGATAATATCACCTTGATACAGTATCAAATTAACTAGAGTGTGGGCGAGATTGTTCCTCTGATAACGACTTAGATAGACAAAGTGGTGATGCCTCTCATTGTGAATGAAGTCCAAAAAAGCATAAAAAGAAAGGTCAGGGACATCACTTAAGGAACTTTCACCTAATATGCTCAACCACTGGTGGAGAATGCTTAGTCTGTACCACTACTAGCAGCTTTTTCACTATTGGTAGAATGGTAAGCGACTTCTATGGCTGGAACTCCTGTATACACAGCCCGAACGACTTCTTGGCAACCGATGGAAGCACAACATACTCAAATGCACTACATAGCCATTGTGATACGGTCAGGTTCAGATAGCCCAACGACCGTTAGCAAATCCTAGCAACTTTAACAATGCATTGGTTATTCACCTAAATATTATGCCAAATCCGCCTGGCTCCACACTTGTGTGGCAATTGGCAACTAATGTATAGGCTTTTTAGCCAATGAAAAATCCATTTGGCTCCACCCCTATGTGGCAGTTGACAACCGAGATATGTGTGCCTCCCGGTGCCACAGATCAACCATGGGAAACACCCTTGACTGGATTGTATGGCTCCATACCCATGCATGATTATGGATCAGGGCAGACACCCTATTATGCTATGGTCGTGGAAGCTAGGCCAGGGCAGACACCCTATTATGCTTTGGCCGTTGAAGCTAGGCCAGGACAAACACTTTATTACAGCCAGGCTTTGGAAGCTAGGTCGTGTTTTAATATTGACGCAAATCAAATAGCCGGTGTACTGAAAGAACATTTTAGGATCAGTTTAAAATTAAATGAAAGGTCGATATATGAAAAGTCATATCCTAAGTGGATTGACTGCACAACACCTCTGCCGAAGGGATATAAGTACTCGAAATTTTCTACATTTTCTAGGGAAGAAAGTCAGACTACTTGGGAATATATCAGCTGATTCATGGCCCAATGTAGGGAGCTAGACCAAAATGACTTTTATCGACTGCAACTATTTCCACTTTTATTAACTAAATCAGCTCACAGGTGGTATACTACTTTGCCACCCAACTCAGTTCAAAGTTTGAATAAGATGGAATAACTATTTCATGACTACTTTTATAAAACAACACTAGAGTTTTCAATAGTCAATCTAATTATGATTAAACATAACCTGAATGAGCCATTAGTTGAGTACTTAGACAGGTTTAGAGAAGCAAAAGCTCTTTGTCAACCCTCATTTCCTGAAAGTGAATATGCCAAATTAGTTATAAAAGGCATGTTAGATTTCTTAAAAGAAAAATTAATCTTAACTAATTTGGCAGATTTGCCTCAGCTAGCTTCTAGGGCCATTCGATATGAAACATAGATTAACGACAAGGAAAGAAAAAGGTCCTCAAATGCTAATAATGCCTACATCTTATTTCACTTGCTAGATATTCTGGATATCCGTTGATACAGAGTACATGCAGGATAAAGAAGGTGAGATTAGCGCAATAGAGATTGTGAAAAGATTAGCTTACATATGCCCAGCTTTGAAAGCCTCAAAAATTAAACAGAAAGAATAAGTGAAAGCTAAGGAGGAGTATATGTTTGATATCTCCAAAGCTTACCAGATTTTTGACTTCTTGATGAAAGCACATAAGGCTTCCTGATGACCATCGTGTTCCAAAATTAGAGGACATTAGTGGCAAGAAATATTATAAGTGGCACAACTCATACATCCATTTTACTAATAATTGTGTTGTGTCTCAAGCTATAATATAGAAAGCTATCAAGAACAGGAGATTTAAGCTCTCAAACAAAGGAACTTCAGAGTTGGATGGTGACACGAATCCTTTCCCGAAGCAACTTGCTATTAACACGGTGACAGTTGGAAATCTGGGAGCTGATATGCTAGTAGCCCGAGTTAGCGCAAAAACAAGGCTTACTTGGGTGCCTAAAGGCTCAAGGGTAGCTAATAGACTTGTTACGATTACTTTGCCCGAAATTAATGAACCCTCAGGTAACAGGAACTAAAGGGTAGGTTTTCAACCCAATTATATTGCTGAGGTTTAGTTTTTTTTATTGAAAGGCAATTGTAGGAATATCCCCTAGCCAATGGAAGAACTAGCCTGCATACTTTTTTGATAACAAGGAGGTCACCCAAGATGGTGAAACTGAAGGCTGATGTCAAAGTTGGGGAATAGGTCCTCAACCAACACCCAAAAGTTGCTCAGAAAATTAGCATCAATAAGCCACAACAAAGGTATACTAAGACTCAGAGGAGAAGGTGGAAATAAAAGAAAGCAGCAAAAAAAAGAAAAAAAATTGTTCTAGATACTAGAAGAAGCTAAACATCAGTCGAGGTAGACTAATAAGGAGGTTGCTATTAGTGATGCAGAATCCAATATCCGTAAGAAAATATTGGAATAGTTACTGAAACAACTTCTTGTGGAGAAGCAAACCTGGTAGATTCAACTAACCCAACAGAACCAACAAGCTCAAAATAAAGTTGTTATGGCAAAAAATAAACCTGAAAATGCAGAATGAGTTGCAGCTTCAATTGATTCCTCAGCCGACAAAGCCATTAAATGAAGATGAGCTATTGGAATTGGAGTTGTAGGAGTTACTGGAGAACAAAGCAAAATCCCTTGATATTCCAGATGATTCAGACTTGCAGGTAATACTAGAGGAGTTGATGATTGTTAGCATGATTAGTGTGCTTCCTGATTTCTTACATAAAGGCAATTCATCTAACCACTTGGAAGGGGATATATTAGCTTTAAAGTTGAACGGGCCACCTTGTCCACTGATGAATACCCAAGACGAGTGGCTAAAGTTGTGTTTGAAAAACCTAGGGAAGTTATGGCTTGACACTTGAAGCCGCTCTATATCAAGGCTTATGTGAATAGCAGGCCTATTGCGAGTGTCCTTATTGATAATGGGGCTGCCCTGAACATAATACCAAAGACAACCGTAAGAAAGCTTAGAAGAACTGATGTCGATTTGGTCTTTACAACCATAAAAATGACAAACTTTATTGGTGGAGCCATAACGGCTAATCCCTGTGGAGCTTACTATTGGAAGCAAAACAACTATTATTGCTTTCTTTGTGGTTGGTGCTAAAAGCACTTACTCACTGCTTTTGGGGTGGGAGTGGATCCATTCCAACTAGTGTGTCTCTTTTTCCCTGCATCAAATTCTTATATATTTGAACAGTGATAATATAGAAATTATGAAAGCTGATGACAAGCCTTTGCAGTCGAGGTTGCTATGGCTAAAGGTCAATTTTATTCTCCTTATGTTACAACTTTGTCTAGTTTAGTACAAGAGCCCCTTGGGGTTAATAACTCCATTGAATGGACTAATAAAGGATTCCAGGTGAAAAATGGGGCTGATAACTTGGCCACCAAGGTTGTTTAAATGAAAGCTATCAAAGATATGCAAAATAGACTAGCGACTTATAGTGCAGAAAGTAAGGTAACATCAGCTGCACTGAAGAAGCTAAGGCCAGTGAAGCAATATTTACTTAATCTCCTTTGCAGGATGAAGTGAAGATTATGAAGACTCAAGATCCATTGGTGGAAATTAACTTAAGCACAACTGATATGCCTAGAATAACCTTTGTCAGCGACTTGTTAGAAAGTAGCTTTAGAGAAAATCTAGTTCAGTTACTTCACTAGTATAAGGATTACTTTGCACAGGATTATCATGAGATGTCCGGCCTTGCCCAGAGCTTGGTTGAACATCACTACCCCTTAAGCCGGGAGCTAGACCTTGTAGGTAGTTCGCCCATAGGTTTGCACCGGAGCTGATCCCAAAGATTAAAGAAGAAGTTGAGAAGCTGTTATGAGCTGGCTTTATCAGAACTGCTTGATACATGATGCGGGATTAAAGGATGCAAACTTAAGTGTAAGTTGTCTCTAATGTAGGCAAATTTTTTTGAAGAATTAAGGAGGAATTGAAGGAAGTAGCAACAAAGACAGCGATAGAGTCATCAGATCGTTGCAGGAAATCAATGATCAAGGAACAAATACCGGACAAAAATTTTCTTGCAAATACTTTGTTGAAGAAAATCCTCTCATTTCTCAAAAGGGGAGTTAAGAGCGAAAAAATGAAGAAAAAATAAAAAAAATAAGGGAAATGAAGTCAGGAGGATTCCAAACTAACCGAAGGGCCTGATGAAGAACAACATGTGAACAAAGGATTTAATTGGTCAAAGCTTTCCAAAGTCGTCACTGGTTTGAATGTTTAAAAGAAAAGAAAAAAAAGATTGTCTAACTGTCACAAATATTTTTCTTTGCATTTCAAGTTTTGAGCGCATCGGCTCATTGCATTGCACTTTAAGTTTTGAGCACATCAGCTCATTGCATTAGCGCATCGACTCATTGCATTTTAAGTTTTGAGTGCATCGACTCATTGCATTTTAGTTTTGAGCGCATCGGCTCATTTCATTTTCAAGCGCATCGGCTCATTGCATTTTAAGTTTTAAGCGCATCGGCTCATTGCATTTGCATTTCAAGTTTTGAGTGCATCGGCTCCCTGCATCAGAATATGTTAAAGAGTAAAAGAAGCTAGAATATTCCCTAGCCAACATCATAAAAGGTTCGATGTGTCTTTCTAGCAACATCATAAAAGGTGTTTGACAAGATCTTGCTATTCTAAGGGCTGAATTACTTGTATGGTTTGTGATGCTAGGAATATTAAACACTAAAGATCGCCTTAGAAAGTTCAACTTGATTCAAGAAGGTGATGATGGATGTCCTTTCTGTAATTTAGATAATGAAAGTATTGAACATTTTTTTCAACTGTGTTTTTTCTTAGAAATTATGGTGTTCTTGTCTTAATTGGTGGGGCTTTTACTGGTCTTCCCCACTAGATTCATGTTCTTTCTTTGATTCATGAGTGAATATTAGGTTGAGTGCATTTCAAAAGAAGATGTGGGTGCCCCTATTTTTTGTTGTTATATGGACTATTTGGCAAACTAGAAACATGTTGGTGTTTGATAATATTGAACCAAATTGAGAGCAGGTTCACTCTCAAGTGAAAATAAGGCTTGAGTATTAGATTAAGGGCTGATGTTCTGATTTTTCTTTCTCCCCAGAGCTAATGGTATCTAATTTGCATGAAGCTAGGGGTTGGAAGCTTTCTGGTTCAATTAGGCAGTAGGTTGCTAGAAGGTCTACTTTATCTTTGGGTGGCTTTGCTTGGGATTTAGAAGTTTATGCTAAGAGTAACCTAGGAAAGTTTGTATTTGGAGGTGTTTTTAAGGACATGTGTGGACAGACTTTGTATCTCTGTGTTAATTCTGGGGAATGTTGTGATGCTAATGAAGTTGAGTTCCTGGCTATTGTTTTTGTTCTTGAAACTTCTCTCCAAAAACCATGGATTTTACAAAAGTTAATTTTGATTATGTCTAGCTCCTTGCTTACACTGTCTTGGGTGAGTGATGATAAGTCGTTCTTAGAGTATGCAAGCAGATTCATCATTTGTCTTTTAGAAAAGAAAAGTTAAGATTAGAACAGTATTCGGATTAAATATTGATGTCAATTATGAAGATCAGCATATTACTTGGTTTTGTTCTTGATCTTGTGTTGTCTTTTTTTTTTCTGCTTTTTTGCTCTTCTTTTTCTATTGTGTATTGTTGGTTCTTGCTCCTCTTTGTTGGAGAGAGTCTTTTGAGCTTTGAAACTATGACATTTATCAAAAAAAAAAATATTCTCTAGTCAGACTAGTAAGAGAAATTTTAAATGCTCCCAATGATTTATCTTACTCGATATATACTAAATAAGTTATTGAATTATAAATGTAATTAAAATGTGAGATATTAATATAATCCATATAGCTAAAATGATGCATATTCAATGGTATAAAATGGTTAAAAATTCTAGAGAGTTCTGAGAGTAAGAAAAATGTATCACCTGTCCATCAATATCTATTTAACTATTTTTTTTTTGTAGAAAAAATAATGAAAGTTAAAACAAACCCTAACATTAGTAAGAATGTACATTTTGCTTGTCAAATTCAAACTGAGTTTTTATCAAAGTAAGAGTTCTACTAAAGAAACCAATCCCCATTAATACTATAACTACATTTTTAACGCTAAATCGAATAATACAAAACAAAAAATTTCTTTTTCTATGAGAGCACCTAAAAATTTCTCAAGGTAAAATCTTTCACTCAAGGAGAACCTAAAAATTTCTTTGATAATAATTTAAAGGTTGTCGTAAAATGTTTGGAAAAAAATCCTTTTAAAATAAATTTATCTCTAAAGTGAATAAATAAGAATATATTCACTTTCACATTATTTAATGAGATAAAATCTCAATATATTTTATCAAATAAAAATAAATACATCCTTATTAACTTATTTTAAACACAAAGTCACTTTAAAGAAATCTTATTCTAAAATATCTTGTTGACTAGGTTGAAAACTTCATACTTTTACCCAACAGCAATAATAATGTCAGCTTGATGGGTATCTATGATGTGAGGTTTTGGCCTCTGGTCTACAACATTTACAGCGAAGAGACACCTTATACCTTGTTTTTCTCATGAAAGAGCACGCCAAGTTTACATTCAAAGGAAATTATTTTCTGCGTTCAATTTTAACAAGGGCATAAAAATGTCATCAGAAAATAAAATAAAGGCATTAATGATGTTTATGAAGCCTTCCATTGATGCTTCTGGATTAGAGGACCTCAATCAAGTTGTGTGTCCAATAGAGCTTCACTTAGATGCCTCCAGTGGTCAGCAAGGATGCGTGAAGCAAGCAATCTGTAGAGTGCAATGGCATTTACATGTTTGAAGCGCTCAAGGCCATCATCTTACATTGTTCATTCAATGCCAGAAGTTGAGCCTCTTTCTTGTCAAGCAGAGCACTCAACCTCACATTCTCTTCCATAAGTTTCTGAACTTCAGCCTCTTTCTGCATTTTCTCACCCTCCAATTGGGTAGTCTTTCCAACTAGCCTGCTCCAGAGAAAAAATCAGGCAGTAAGACTAATACATCTTTATTCTAGACAAAATGAACCTTCAACACGAGCACTGAAATTAAAATTGAACTCTATTTGCAGGAAAATGTGTGGATGATAACATCTACATGTTACACAAGAATGTATGAACAAGCACACACACAGCATGAACACCATTCCATCGCACCCAAGTTACATTGACGTATTAACGGGCTTTTGGACCTAAAACTTGTGCCTCAATTGACTAAATAATAATAGTTCTACCACTCCATAATATTTTTGAAAAACCATTTCTGCCTTTGTTGCGAGAACTTGCCTCCATTTGCATACACCTCAAGAGAAAACCAACAAATACAACGAAATTTTGAAGAATATAATTATCTAAAGAGTGGGAATAGGTAGCCTGAACAAGGAGAGACGCTTCCAAACACATCCATCAAAACTAACATTTACAGTGATTAAAAACAAAATATAATTTTATAAATTAGTATCTGATGTCAATCAAATGAAAACTGTTCAATTTAACCTGTAATCACCGAAAGAAAAATTATAAATCCATATTTTTAGTTTGCCACTGCAGAGAGAGAGTAGCAGGAAAAATGCATACCAAAACTATATCCAAACTGACAAACACAAGAGAGTAGACATATCAACAGACATGATAAACATGCCAACTTCCAACAAGGTGATATTTTAACATATACAACAACAACCAAGCCTTTTCCCACTAGATGGGGTCGGCTACATGGTTCAAACGACGCCATTGTGCCCTATCATAAACCAAGTCCTCAAAAATGTCATTCAAATCTAAATCTTTTTCAATAGTTTACTTGAATTTAGAGGAAGAAAAGATTATTTACTAAATGTGCTTAAGTGTTGAACACTTAGCATGCATCTTATTTATAAGTAACAAGAGATTAAATACATCTACAATTTACAAGACAAAAATAATGAGTGTGGCTATTTCCTATGACACTATACATGAACCTGACTATACATTGCTAATTTCCAATATTCTAACACTCCCCCTCAAACTGGTGCATATATATCGTATGCACCAAGCTTGTTACATATATAGTTAACTCGAGGACCTCGGAGAGATTTGGTGAAGACATCGGCCAACTGCTCATTGGTGTTGACGAAAGCAGTAGCAATTTCCCCGGATTGAACTTTCTCCCTCAAAAAGTGACAATCAATCTCAATGTGTTTTGTTCTTTCATGGAATACTGGGTTTGAGGCTATATGCAAAGCTGCTTGGTTATCACACACAAGTTTCATTGATTGCTCTTTAAAGAGTCCTAATTCCTTCAGTAACTGTTTTAACCATATAAGTTCACATGTTGCCACTGCCATTGCTCGATATTCGGCTTCAGCACTTGATCTGGCAACAACAGTTTGCTTCTTACTTTTCCATGATATAAGATTACCTCCAAAAAGAACGCAGTATCCTGAGGTAGAACGCCTGTCTGAGGGAGAACCTGCCCAATCAGCATCTGCATAACCACATATCTCCATATGACCCTTATCCTCATAGAGCAATCCTCTTCCGGGAGCTCCTTTGATATATCTATAAGTACCCGAACAACAGCATCCCAATGTGAGTCACATGGAGAGTCAAGGAATTGACTCAACACAGCTACTGCAAAAGAAATATCTGGCTTGGTTATTGTGAGGTAGTTCAATTTTCCAATCATTCTCCGATATCGTCCGGGATCAGATAATGGCTCCCCCTGTCCTGGAAGAAGTTTGACATTAGGATCCATTGGAGTATCAATAGGCTTACACCCTGTCATACCAACCTCTTTAAGAATATCCAAGGCATATTTCCTCTGGGAAATAGAAATTCCATGTCTAGACTGTGCAACTTCTATACCCAGAAAATATCGAAACTTACCAAGATCCTTAGTCTGAAAATGCTTAAATAGATATTGTTTCAACTGTTCAATGCCAACACAATCATTACCAGTAATAACAATATCATCCACATAGACAACAAGATATATGCATTTATCAAGAGACTGACATCGGTAGAAAACAGATTGGTCAACTTCACTTCTAGTCAAGCCAAAAGTTTGTACAACAGTACTAAAACGTCCAAACCAAGTGCGGGGTAATTACTTTAGTCCATATAGAGATTTACGAAGTTTACAGACTAGCCCAGACTCCCCCTGAGTAACAAACCCAGGTGGTTGCTCCATGTAGACCTCCTATTGCAAATCACCATGAAGAAAAACATTCTTTATATCAAGCTAAAAAAGAGGCCAGTGACGAATGGCTGCCAAGGCAAGAAGTACACAAACAGAAGCAAGGTGTCACTGTAGTCAAGGTCATAGATCTGAGTGTAGCCTTTAGCTACCAAACGAGCTTTCAACTGATCGATAGAGCCATCAGGACCAACCTTCACTGTAAACACCCACCTACAGCCAACAACTGACTTACCAGGAGACCGAGAAACCAGTTCCCATGTCGCATTAGAATGTAAGGCTGACATCTCATCAATCATAGCTTGTTGCTAACCAGGATGAGATAGTGCTTCTCCTATGGTTTTGAGAATGGAAATAAAGGACAAAGTCGAAACAAAAGTATAATATGAAGGAGAAAAATGATCATAACTCAGGAAAGCATAAAAAGGATGAGGATTATGGGTAGACAGTGTACCTTTTCGAAGAGCAATGGGGGGACTCTCTGATGCAGGATCCAAAGCAGGAGAAGTAATCGGTGAAGGTGATGAGTTGTCAGGCACATCTTCCACAGTAGGCATGGTACTAGTCGATGGACGAGGGCGACGACGATAGACAATAGGGGACCGTGGAGGACCATGAGAGGGACTAGGACTTGATGAACTCCCTGTGCTAGGTGATGAGACAACAGGAGAAGGGTCAAAGACAGGGACTGGAAGTATAGTGTTTACTTCAGAAATTTCTGTAGATGAAGTAAAAAATGGTTGTTGTTCAAAAAAGGTGACATCAGCAGACACTAGATAACGTCCTAGATCAGGAGAATAACAATGCTACCCTTTCTGAAGACGAGAATAACCAAGAAAGAGACACTTGAAAGCTTTAGCAATGAGTTTATCTTTTCCAGGAGTAAGATTGTGAGCAAAACAGGTACAACCAAAAATTCGTGGAGGAATATTATAGACTAGAGTATTAGGAAACAATAAGGAGTGAGGAATTTTGTTATCCAAAACAGTGGAGGGCATCCGATTAATTAAATAACAAGCTGTAAGAACAGCGTCCCCCAAAAAATGTAAAGGAACATTCATATGAATAAGTAAAGTCCTATTTGTTTCAATCAAATGACGATGTTTACGTTCAGCCACTCCGTTCTGTTGTGGAGTATGAGGACAGGTTGTTTGATGTAAAATACTTTATTTTGCCATGAAACCTTGAAATTGATCAAACAAATACTCACGTGCATTGTCACTGCGTAAAACTTGAATGGTTTGACCAAATTGATTTTTAATTTCAGTACAAAATTTTTGAAAAATGGAAAACAACTCAAAACGATTCTTCATTAAAAAGACCCAAGTACAACGCGAGACATCATCAATAAATGTAACAAAATACTAAAACCCAAGAGAAGAACTGACACGGCTTGGTCCCCAAATATCTAAATGGATAAGAGAAGAAGGATGCTCACATTTTTTATTGAGACTACTAGAAAAAGAGATACGAATATGTTTTCCTTTTTTACAAGATTCACATTCTAACGACTTTAAACTAGAAATATGTGGCATCATCTTCTGAAGTTTGGAAAGACTAGGATGTCCAAAATGACTATGAATGACAGCTGAAGATTCTATTATGGTGCATGCTACTGGGGAATTTGGCATGTCAAGATGATACAGCCCTTTAAACTCACGACCTACTCCAATCGTCTTCCCCGTATTCAGATCCTGCACAAGAACAGAATTTTTAGTGAAGGTAATTGAATACTCAAGTGATTGAATTAATTTGCTGACAGATATAAATTGAAAGGGCAACCAGGGGCATAAAGAACAGAAGTTAAGGGTAAGAGAGGACATGGTTGGGCTTGACCAATACCAAGAACAGGAGTTTTGGTCCCATTTGCAAGTGTGACAGAAGGTAAGGAATTGTAAAAGGATAGAGAGGTACGGAGATCTTTATTACCACAGAGATGATCAGAAGCACCGAAATCAATTACTCAAGGTCCAAGAGATGATTAAGAGATACAGGCGACAGGATTACCAGTTTGTTCAACCACTGTGGCAGATGTTGAAGGCTGAGAGCTGGCCTTAAAGCGAAGGAAGGCCTCATAGTCCGCTGGAGTGAAAGTCACAATCGGATGCGTTGAAATTGATTCAATCTGAGCGAAGTTGGCAGCAGCAAGTTTACCATGTTTTGTCCAACAACGTTCTTCCAAGTGCCCCAACCTATTGCAAAAAGTACATCTAGGCCTGTTACCACTACGTCCCCTTCCACGACATCGAGGATTCTGATGGAATAGTTGGGGAGGCAGAAACAGGAGGAGATGCCATATCAGAAATATTTAGTAATCTGCGAAAAGTCTGGGAGGGACCAAAATCACCGTAGGAAGAGCTTTGGGCAGCAACACAGAGGACCCAAAGTCGCGGCTGTGTGAACAGTGCGTGATGAACAGTCGCGGTGAACAGTGCACGATGAACAGTGCGATGAACAATGCTCGGTGACCAATGCGCAGAAGATGCCGGGAGGATGCGCGGCGGAGGTTGGAGGCTGGGTTGGCCGGTAGGACGCGTGGCTGAGGTTGGGGTAGCGGACCAGAGCCGAGTCGAAACCCGCTCTGATACCAACTTGAATTTAGAGGAAGAAAAGATTATTTACTAAATGTGCTTAAGTGTTGAACACTTAGCATGCATCTTATTTATAGGTACCGGGAGATTAAATACATTTACAATTTACAAGACAAAAATAATGAGTGTGGCTATTTCCTATGACACTATACATGAACCTGACTATACATTGCTAATTTCCAATATTCTAACAAGTTTCACCTATAGTCTTTCTTGGTCTCCCTCTACCTCTAGCTATTGGACTATCTTCCACCTGATCTACTCTTCTTACCATGACTTCTAAGGGTCTTCTTCTTATATGTCCAAACCACCTAAGGCGAGATTCTATCATTTTTTATACACTAGGTGCTACCCCTGCTTTCTCTCTAATGCATTCATTCATAATCCTATCTTGTCTTGTATGACCACACACCCAGCGCAACATCCTCATCTCCGCGACACTGATCTTATGCTTTGTCTGGCTTTTTACTGCCAGACATTCAGTACCATACAACATCGCGAGCCTTATAGCTGTGCAGTAAAATTTATCATTAACCTTGAGAGGTACTTTTCTATCACAAATCACTCCTGAAACACTCCTCCATTTCATCCATCCAGCTTGAATCCTATGATTTATATCTCCCTCTATCTCTCCGTCATTTTGTATGATAGATCCAAGATACCTAAACCGTGTGACTTGTGGTATGGTGTGATCCCCAATTTTCACCGCTAAGCTAGTATTAGCACACTTCTTATTGAACTTACATTTCATATACTCCGTCTTACTCTTGTTTGTACGAAAGTCATGTTCTTCCAAAGCTCGTCTTCATAGCTCTAGCTTCCCATTTGTTTCCTCTCTCGACTCTCTAACTAAGACTATATCATCTGCAAAAAACATGCATTGTGGCACCGGCTCTTGGATATGCACAGTAAGCACATCCAAGACCAAGCTAAAAAGGTATGGGCTCAAAGTTGACCCTTGGTGCAGTCCTATAGTTATAGGAAAATCTTCTGTAACTCATTCTTGTGTTCTCATACAAGTTTAGGCCTCATCATACATATCTTGCATTGCTCGAATATAAGCGATACGAACTCCTTTCTTCTCCAGAGCCTTCCACAAGACCTCTCTCGGTACCCTATCGTAGGCTTTTTCCATATCAATGAAAACCATGTGTAAGTCATTTTGCTTCCTCCGATACCTCTCCATCAATCTTCGTAGAAGATAGATTGCTTCCATGGTTGACCTCCCAGGCATAAAACCGAATTGATTCTCTGAAATATAAGTCTCTTGTCTTAATCTCCGTTCAATTACTCTTTCCCATAACTTCATGGTATGACTCATGAGCTTAATCCCTCTGTAATTTGCACAATTTTGTATATCTCCCTTGTTCTTATAAATAGGAATTAAAGTGCTTCTCCTCCATTCATTTGACATTTTCTTAGATCTCATTATCTCGTTAAATAGCTTTGTGAGCCAACTTATACCTTTCTCTCCTAGGCACTTCCACACCTCGATAGGTATATTATCCGATCCGACCACTTTTCCATTATCCGGTTCGGTTTTACCGTTTTATATTTTTACATATAAAACAGGGAATTCTTTAGGATGATCATATGTTATACTCATAATAATTATTGTTCTTAGTAAGCAAACCAGACAAATTGGATAGGTAAGAGCTATTCAATTAGAAGCTAATAAAGGATGACATCCTCTTAAATGGGGAAAAAGAAAAAAGCAAGGTGATTATTCATCAAAGGATGAGATTTTGTTCAAATAAAAGCATTACGGTTAACCAAATCATAATGAAGAAAACTAAAAATGAGAATGAAGTTAGCTCTTAAATGATCCTTAAAAGAATTTTATCATATATGTCAATAACACCAAATATAATAATGTTCTCTTCTTTTGTCAAATTGTCACTAAGGTTCACAAGTTTATTTCAGAATTATATGAACTTTGCTCTTAAAATAAGAGTCCAAGATAAACACTGTCCTATGCATAACAAGGAGTATCCCCACCCCACAAAAAGGACAAAGTCATTTAACAAAAGTAAAACACCGGATCCAAAAAGAATCACACAAGGGCATGCCATCAAGCAAAACATATACTAGAGAAGATTATATTTAAGCACAAAAGTGGAGCAGGAAGTGTACCAAGGCATCTAAGTCAAGCAATTTGACGCAGGTCAAATACCAGATAATTATCAAGACGTGTAACAAAGGCATATTGTATATATAGTGTATGTAATGAAATATATTTACCGTTCAAACAGCCTCTCAATAGTTTGAAATTGCTTCTCTGAAGAAAGTAAGGTTTCTCTTACTGTGATTAGACTGCTAACATATGACTTCAGAGACTCAAATTCCTGTTTCACTCTACAAAGCTCTTCTTCATTTTCAGCAGCCCGCTGTCTCTGTCTAGTAGTTTCTTCCACCAAATCTGCAACTCTTTGTCGCATGTCATTCAAAATACTATTTGTACCCAGAGCAAAACGTTCCATCTCCTCTAACTTCGTAGACATGTTCTCTAACTGAGCAGACTTCCTCATAACCTCTTCCTGACCTAAACTTACTTTTTCCTTCTCAATTGTAGTTTCTGATTCTGCCAATAAAACCCTTTTGACAAGGGCTTCCATCACATCCGTGACCATCTGGACAGAATTGAGTATCTCACCTATATAAGCAGCATCCTGTTCATCTAAGGAACCACGCTGACAGCTAATTTCTATCCAAGATTCTTCATCTGGGCCATCAATTGAAGAAAGATCAACACTCCTAGACCAACCCGATAACGGTATCCCATTTTTATCAACAAGCCCTACCCCCTCTAACTTTTTGATGCCACAAGATGTATGGGCTAGATGAGGAACAGCCATAATTCTAGCTTTTGATTTTAAGTAGGTCAACAAGGTAGCAGTAGTCTTGACTCTTCGCCAAAGAACCTCTAACTCCTTTTTTGCATCTTCCTCTGAACTCTGCATGCAAGCCTTTACCTCCATAAGCTTTTCTTGCAATACATCCACTTGAGATTGGCTTCTTTCCATCTCCTGCTTCCATGTTTCATGTGATTGACTCAGCTGAGACTTCAAAGTTGACATGACAATGTCTTCATCTGCCGCCATTTCCTGTCCAATGTTGGATAGAAATATGAGAAATCAAAGTCAACTTGTAATTATGAACCACATGCATCAGGATAAAGATAAGCACATAAGCCTAAGATTTCAATATACGAAAATCCTTAACAAGCCCATTGCAACGAATAATGCATGGTAAAGCTCCATCAAAGAGTAAGCAAGAAGTTATTAGGTAGCTGAAACTGGCTTCAATTGTAACAACCTATTCCAGAACTAAAAGGATGAAGCCTAGTAAGATGTGTGCCATCTATCGAAATAAAACTAAAATGAAAGCAGGCATTAAAAGAAAATTCATCTACACTTTAATCTTATACATGTTACACAATTTGCCCATTTCAAACTCATATATCATAAATACAACCAAGAAATTATACAGATTCAAACATTATGTCTTTTATAAACAACAATAAGTATATCACATATATTCTCTGGTTCTGTTGCTTTTTGAAGCCAGAAACAAGAAAGTTTGTAATATCCACCTAAACTAACACTTGACAAGTACTTCACTGATATTAGACAAAAAAGTAAGGCAAAATGCATGTTCTCTAGATATCAAATCTCATGCAAATAGACTTCTAACCTTGTCTGGTTAGCACTTGAAAATATCTTCACCTCACAGCAGGAACTATAACTACCTACTTTATGATAATACTTACACGAGTGTAACTAAGTACACTTATGTTTGAAACTAGATGTCAATGAAAAAGGAAAAGTAAAGCAAATGGGTTACCGGTTACCCCAGTTATATCTAAAATTTTGTTGCAAAATGACAATACAAAGCAACCGAGAAAAACATAAATAATATTAATTCACTGAGATGTTAATTCTTGTAAGCTAATACCAATCATAAAGAACCTCTGCAATAGCTTTTCTTTATTTTAAAAATAAAAAATTAAAACATAATAACTCAGACTTAAAGCTATTGCATTTGCCAGTTCCAGGTTGTTTGGAAGCAACCCAACCAGAACCCACGATCAAAGCAATGCATCAAATCGTTATCTCGAGATAACGAACTTAAACAACTCTAGATGATACCATGGACAAGAAGAGAATCAACTGAGATTCCCAATTTTTTTTTTTGGTCTACTTTAAACTGATCTCGAAGAAGAGTGGGGAATCGAAATTGAACCCAAACCCAGAAACAAATGGAAAAGTTAAAATGAATACCCACCAAAACCAAAGAAAAGATAAAACTGCAGACTTTGAAGAAGACAACAAAAACAAGGAACAAACAAAGAGAATTGAAATGGAATCTACTAAAAGAGGATATAGAACAATATAATCAAAGAAGAAGGAAAGGGGAAAGAGAACCTAGTTGGATGAAAACCGAGGATAGGGCGAGTTGAAGAAAGAAAAAGACAGCTCTGAGTTGGATCGTTTTTGCTGCAGCACGCCTATGCCTATCTTTCTCTTTCTGTTTCTCTTTCTTGTCAAGAAAAAGAAAAGAAACGCGATGGGAACCAAAATCTGTGATAAGCAGCGGGTGCTTTATTGTTTGTTCCTACTTTCCCTTTCCCTTTGCCTTTTTTTTTTTTGTTTTTTTTTTCATGTTTTTCTACTTTTCTTCGAATTTAAAAATTGATGCAAAAGTTTGCATTTAGTTATTTTTTATTTACATACAGACAAATTGAGTAATTAACACAAAAATAAAAATGAGTAATCAATCCTTTTTTCTACGTACAAAAAAGAAAACCCCTTTTTTCTGTCTTTTTTTATAATATCAAATTTGAGTTAAGTTTTTCTTTTTTTCTTTTGACATTCAATTTGACTTAAATGAAAACCACTCATACAAACTAATCATTATGATATATGATTTTGGATTTTAATCACCTTCAAGGAATGACTAAAAAATGGGATCGCACCGATCAACTCAAAAGATTAAAATTTTAAAAATTAGTCAAAAGTAAGTAAAATCAATTGTGGACCGATTTTTATTTTAAAAATTTTAAATTCATTTAAAAATAATTCTTTATTTAAATAGAGATCTAATTTTAAGTTACAAAAATTTATATATAAAGGTCAAACAAAGTACGGGAAGATTTATCTCTCTCTTAATTTTTTATAACATATTTAAATATTTTATTTATTAATTTATGTAAGATTTATAAGTGTGATTTTTTCGGGACAGTTTAATAATTTTATTAACATATAATATGAGGCCTTTTATTAAAATAAAAAAAATTCTTAATTAAATTTTTATAATCAAATTGTTATAATTTTCCTTAACATATTCTTCGAAGGACTGAAGGAGATTGAAGTTGAGGAATCAAATAAAGCTAAAAGCAAATGAGAGAATATGAATTCAAAAGTATATGTTATAAATTAAAAAAAAGGATAATTAGTTTTATGTATTAAAAAAAAAGTAGTTGATTGAAAATGGAACGAATGCTTCGGTTGGGCATAAATGATATTGTGGGAGTTAAGAAGTGATTAAAAATAAATATTTATTAGATATTTAATTAGAGAAATGAGATAATAATATCATATTAATAATATTGACTTATGCATTTTTTTTATGAAAAACAATGTAGTTAGTTGAGAATTAGTAGAATTGTGAGAAATGAGAAAATAAAAATTTATCATGTACTTAATTTTAAAAATGAGATACTATGTTAATATTTTATTAATTATATCAATTTTTTATTTTTAATATGATGAAATTGTATCATTATATAATATAATTATGAGGCCTAGAAAATTTGGGGCCTAAAGCCCTTACTTTGGTGGCTTTATGCAAAAGCGGTCTTGGTTTCTTCTTAACTTTTATATGAGTTGTATGTTTAAATGTTTTATTCATTATACAATGTGAAATTTTGAAACACTATATAACATAATATGATATATTAATATGTTAGTTTATTACTTAATATATTATATTAATATTAAAATATATATTTAATTATCATATGTTCGATCACAATTAAACCAATAAATCATGAATCAATATCTTCACCGATTTAATACCATGAATTAATATTTTCGTATTTAATGACCAATTCAGTTTTAAAAACATTGCTTCTAGCATGTTTCTTTGAGATTCTTTCCAATGCAAATTAATGTTGAGCACACTTTTTTAGCCACTTTTATTTGAAGAGTGTTTTTCTTTCTTCTTCTTTTTTTCTCCATGTTGGTTTATAATGAAATAAATCTTAAACAAATAGTGTAATTGGACATATGCCTTTGGATATTTGTTTTGATGATAACAAACGTGAAGACTAAAATGAAGATGATAGAAAGACCAAGTCCAAGATCGCATAAGAATAGCTTTAGGACTTAGGATCTTTTTGTACGGAGCTCATTTTAATATCTCTCTGTCTTGAAAGAAAAAAAAGAATTGGTTTTTAAATGAAACTCAAGTGTTTTTAAATGATGTATTTAAAATTAGTTTCTATTAGAATAAAGCTTATTCTATTCGAATAAACCTTTTCTACGAGCCTCTGTTTTTAATAGTCTTATTCGAATAATGATCCTGCTTTTCGAATAAAGTCTTTCAGCTGTTTTCTAAAATGCTATTCGAATAACAAGTTAAGTTATTCGAATAATACCTTTTTAATATTGTTGAGAGCTTCTATTTTCTTAAAAGACTATTCGAATAAACCATTGTCTATTCGAATAAAAGGGCCTCCAGAAAGGTTTCTCTCAAATGAGTTATTCGAATAATTCAGTAGTTATTCGAATAATCCCAATTTTTCAGAACTGTTTGTTAAAGAGTTATTCGAATAAACTTAAGGTTATTCGAATAACCCATATTAGTTGGCTTTTCACAAAGATTTCATAAACAGTGTTATTCGAATAAACACGTCTTTTACGAACACTGATATGGAAATAAAGTTTTGATATTATGAGTTTTAATTAACCCCCACAGTTATTTCTTTGAATTTTCTCTATAAATAGAAGCCTTGGGTCCTCTCTAAAATGGCTTGACACTCTGAATTATTTTCTACTTGCTCTATTCTGTGAAATTATTTTCTACGCTTTATTTTCGATTAAAACTTTGAGATATTTCTATGAGAACTTCATTAGCACTTCAATTTGTTAATTTACTATGAGTGAGAGTTTCTCTTCTTCATCTATTTCTTTGATATATTGTATTGAAGGTGAGGTATCCCTCTAAGGTTTGTGTAAGGGTGAGGTATCCCTGCAGGCTGAGGCTTTAGCACAAGAGTAGAGTTTCCATGTGTGTGAAAAGTGCTCTATTGTGTAACGGTTGCAAGCACCTATTGAAGCTTGTATACATAGTGAAAATCTCAGACATTGTTTCGAGGACTGGACGTAGACCACAAGTGGGTTAGTGGTCGAACCAGGATAAATATTGTGCCTGCTTCTCTCTTCTTAATCTCTTTACTTTACGCAATTTTATTTTATTGCACATTTATTTTTTGCTATTCTTAAAATTTCCTTTCTTCATCTCGTTTCTTCTGTGCATTTATTTAATAAGTTTCAATATTTGTATTTTAATTAAAAGAGGTTTTGCGAAAAAAAATTATACTCAATTCACCCCTCTCTTGAGCACTGGAAGTCACTTGATAACAAATAGGTCATTTATGTCATTTCCATATTTTCTTATCAATTATGATAAAGATGTTACTTTTATTGAAAACATATTTGTTTTTTATGAAGATAAAGTTTAGTGTGAGGGTGTTGGGTCAAAAGAACCTAAAATATTTGAAAAAATCTTTTTCAATAGGTTGCTTAGCTATTCTTTCATATGTTAAGTGAGAAACTAAAATAATAGACTTAAAATCACATCTTAACCTAAAACTTTAAGATATTAGGTTCATGTTCACTTATATCCTCACTTTTTCCATTCCATCTCTATGTGGGATATCTTTCACTCTTGATTGAATTCTTAACAATCTTTCACTCAAGTGAGATCTTCTTCCATGGGATACCACATGTTAGGAGAAAGGATCCCAAAATAGGGAAGAGATATTCTTCCACAGGTTAAGCAAGGAACCACAATAATGAGCTTGATATGACATGTTGACCCAAAATCTCAAAGTCTTAGGTTCATGAATCCTTCCACTTATATACCCTTCACTCTTTCCATTATTTTTCGATGTAGGACTTCATTTTCACTCATACTTGAATTCTTAATAATCTTCCCTCAAGTGTGAGCCTTTCACACAACTATGCTCCTCATCAAGTGGAAGCCTTATTTTTTGAGTATTTTTTACAGTATCATTGGCCATTCATAACTCTTCTTTCATAATGGGGACAACAACCGCAGAAAGCACCAACCAATCAACTATCGTCTATGATACTTGTCCCTGGAATCGAACCATGGCTCTGATACTTTGAGTTGGGTTAGGGGAGCTTAAAATACTTGACGAGATCTTCTTCAATGAGCTTAGTTATTCTTTCATAGGTTAAGTCAGAAACCACAATAATAGACTTGATATCACATTTTGATATAAGATTTTAAGATATTAGGCTCGTGGGTTCTTCCACTTATATGACTCTCATTTTTTTCATTCTTTCTTGATATGAGACGTCTTTCACTCAAACTTTAATTCCTAATAGAGGAAACTCTCTCCATTCTAAAGTGAAGACAAATTATTAACCTCAAGGACATGGTAGATTTGTGATAGGATTACATATTGTCTACCAATGAGAATTCTTAGATTTAAACCCAAGTCATGTAATTGTCATGAGTAGAAAGTCGATCAAGTAAACTTAGTCCAGATGGCTCTTCAAATTATGCCTATCCTAATTCCCACTTAAACTATTTATTTCTTAAAAAAATTAATTTATTAATTCATTCATGATATTCTAATGAGGATATCTTTCCACTGTTCTTATATCTATTTTCTTCTTAATAGGTATATACAAATAATGTACCGATTCCAAGTTCTCTTTTTTAAAATGAAACTTTGGCGTTGTCTCTTAAAATCTTATATTATGGTTACTCAGAAACGGAAAGGATAATTTATAACACATTATCTATCAAAACGACTTTAGGGTCAACTAAATAAATAGGAATTTGTTGTTATATGCTCGAGCACACAACTCTGTCATTTAAATGAAAAATCATGCACTCAGATCTTTGTATAGTAAAAAATCTCCAAAAAATTGCACCAAAAAAAAATAAATTAACTTACATTGAACTTGGCTGAGCGTTTTTGCGCTCAAGCTTTCTATATCAACTCCCTAATAAAAATCTTGGTTGTATTTTTACCTTGCTGTCAAAGAAAGGTTTTTGATTGTAAGTGATTTTTTCATCCATGATGAACAGGATCTAAAACTATATGCTCCCATACGGTCAGTTAAAAAGAAAAAAGATCGTATGAAGTGTATTTTTACCGTATTATAGTGAAAAAAAAATGGTTTGATTGCAACTTGCAAGTGGTTTTTTCAACTGTGATGAATAGGATATAGAAAAGTATATACATCTATCGGTGTATAATAGCATCTGTGACACCTAAAACTTACCTTGTGTGTTTCATTTTTCAAATAAGAGAAAAAAAAAAAAGAAACCCAAACAAAAGTTTATTATTCATCATAGAGTGATTTTCAAAAGTGATTTTTTTTTTTCTATTATCAACTGGTTGAATGGTTCTCGTCATTTTATGGGTTATGAGAGCCACTGGATCAAACATATTAGAAGGCTCTCCCAAAGAGATTGGGGGTTCACACATACGTTTAGAGGAAAGAGAAAAAAATTAATGCGCTGATTGGCTTACAAATTGGAGTATAAAACAAGTCAATACTAATATTGATTACCCTCCTGATGATCTTAGTATTTTGATTCAAGCTGATTCTGCAGAGACGTGCATATCCCGTTTCTTTCCCGTTTCTTTAGGATATCCCGTTTCTTTCCTTTAGCTTTGGAGTTTTCTTTTCTTTAGGCTTTCGGCCCTTCGTATAGAGGTTAAAAAAAAAAAAAGGCTAAAATGAAGTGAACAATAAAATTTTAAAATTAATTATAGTTCAATAATGTGGTATAGAAGTTTCGATTGAACAATATTAAATTATTGTTTTGTACTTGGGTCATGGATTGGATTGGATTGAACAATAAAATTTTAAAATTAAATTGTTAAATTATTACTTTCAAGTTTGGACTAGACTCACAAGCATTTTTATGAAACAGAATCTAGGAGCTCTATACACCACGTAATCTCTTGCTTCTCTTAACAAAGTAGAACACCTCGTTATGAAGGGAGGTGTTGATGCCATATAAAACACAACTTTTAGAAGGGGCTATAGCAACATTATTGCTACCTGAAAGGGGAAAATGATGAGTATTTACATATGACACTACAAAATTGGATCATATATATGTGTGTCAGTGTGTGAGTATCCGTGGATTCTAGAAAGACCGAACTACAGAGGAACTAGCAACCAAGCCAGAGAGGAGAGCAACCAGGTGAGCACTACTATAAGTGGTTGGTTCAGCCTGCATTGAGTTGTTCCGGAAATCATTATATGTCTCATTAAAGAAGGGGCCACCCACTAGAGCTCCAAATGCTACATTAGGGTTAGGGTGAGGTGAGTCAAACCACTTGAATCCATCCTTGCAGCCAGTTTTAGCATCAACTGGAATGGAAGATCCTCTGTGATGTACATATTTAGGGTAATGACTTCCATACCCCACAAGATAGCTCATCTTCAAAGGATTTTCGCCCAACACATACTCTGCCTGAAATTGTTTGAATTTTCCATTGTCAGGACTAACACAATCATATTAGAAGCAATTCAAGCATAATGCAAACTGCTAGTATCTTCAAACCATGCTGAGTTTAATAGAATCATATAAGTGCATCAAGAAGCATCCTATACAAATTTTTGGGAGCTGATTGACAAGGAAATTTGAAGTTGAAACAGTTAAAACTTAAAAACAATACTACTGATAAGGATGGAACATTATTGCATCTCATTTTCTAAGACATGCATACCTGAGAAATGGCAAATTTGCGAAGATCTACAGGCTTATACAATTCCCCACTACAATATAGAGTTTCAGTTTGAGATGTAAGCATGTAATCGCTATAAAGAACAGCTAAGAATGCAGAAGCCACTGAATGTTGCAAAGAGTTCCATGGTTCCACCCATATCAGCCCACCTGCTTTGGAATGGTGGATGTATAAGTAAGAGCTAATATACATCCAAAGGGGGATATTACAGTTTGATCATCTTCTTTAAAATAATTAACATAAAGTGCAAGCCTTTTTCCTGGATTAACAAAAAATAGTCACACACAGACCACGGAAATGCTAAAGAAAAGAAATCAATCCTACTTTCAGTTCTGTTGGTGGTGGCTGTTGGTGAATCTGGTAGAAGCTTGCACATGAGGATTTCAGCAGTTTCCCTGTACATCTGAAGGTCAAGGTTCTCCTCATTTGGGATGTCTCTTGTGCCAAAGAAATTTACTCTGGACAAAAGAACCTAGTTCAACATCACAAAATATAAATCCAATTCCTAATCAGTGCATCTTGTTGTGAAATGCATGAGAAGATCTATCACAAAATGAATATGCCTAATACTTTCAAGAACTACCAAACTGAACATATAATAAAATAAAGATAAAAAAAGTAATGGATCACCTAGAGAAGTAAAAATAAAACACTGCATCATACTTTGTACCTGAGTTGCAGCATGCTTATCATCCCAACTAAACCACGATACACCTCCTAAATTGCCAAATGCATTCTCATTCTGCTCTGTCACATAATTTAGGTATGATGGATCCTTAGTTGCATGATAGAGCCAACTACCTGCCCATAAGAGTTCATCCCCATAACCAGATGAGTTATAGTACTTCCCCACTTGAGGGATGCTGACACTGTAGGAAACTCTGTAAGTATCAGCAAAAGTAAACAGCTGCTGAGCATGTCCTAGGAGAATCTCAGAATAAGTGAGATTTATCTCCTTAAATACCAGAGATGCTGAGGCCAATGCAGCCGCAGTTTCTGCTGCAACTTCTGTTCCTGGAAAAGTTGAATTAATTTGAGTGAGTGGCCTTATCTCAGCCATGTCTTCAGGTCTTTCCCAGCAATTGTGGTCCACCTCAGGATCCCCCACCTTCAATCACACAAAATCACAAGCACAAAATCCCAAACTTCAAGTTCTTCCTCATTTACCCAAGAAAACAACAGCAAGGAGGAAAAAAATAAAAGAAAAGAAAAGAATATGTCTTATGATGCATGGATAAGAGTACGAATATTGGATATGACACGGATATAATATGGAAATATGACTTTTGTTAAAAATTAAACTAATATTTATTAAATATCCAAATATCTTATACAGATACAGGTACATATCCAACATAGATACGATATATATTATGAATTACTCGTGCTTCATAGAATACATCCTATTTCAAATCAGAGTTATATAATTATGAACTTGAAAAACTAAAAGCATAAAGTTATAACAAATAGTTCACCTGAATGTAGAGCACATCTGCAAAAGGATGTGCATTAATGAGATAATCTGTGATCCACTTAACCGAGTCCTGTGCATATTGTAGCTGCTTCACTGCATCCATGTGATCTCCATATTCAAGAATTGCCCAAGACAACACCGTAGCAGTGAAAGCCATGGGAAACCCAAATTTCATCAGGTCACCCGCATCATACATTCCTTTGGATAAATCCAAATTCGCTTCACTCCCATCTCGTAGCCCTGAATCCCCTCTCCACGAAATCCTGTTATTCTGCAACTTACCGGCTGCATGCAACACCCCATGCACATTATTTTTCAATCAAAGCTTAGATTAGAACTTCAAGGTATAAAGGAAGAGAAACACTATATAATGGAAATACATAGTACATATCATATCTATTAGATTACATTTCTGGACGTCAAAAAATTGGACAGCCAATTCAAGAGCATAGGCATATTTCTGAACAACGTTGGTCGGGCGAGTAGGGAGTTGAGCTGAATCCGAGTGATGAAACTCGGTTAGTATATAAAGAACAGCGGCACCTACTACGAGGACTCCGATGATGGACACTGCTAACCACCAACAAAAGGCACCCACATGGTACTTTTTGTTGGGCTCAGCAACCTTGAGTTCCATTAAATTCTATGTGCAACTGGCAATTGGAAATAAGGTAATTATGATTTGGAAGTTGAAGTCACGGTGATTTTCCCAGTTTATATAAAACCCTTTTTTGGGTACTTTAAGGTCGAGGGAAGGGGGAATGAAAGATCAGAAAATGATGGAATCTGGAAGATAGAGGAGAGTGGAGAGTGAGACAAAGTAGAGGCCTAGAGGGACTGCTCCTTCATAGATGTTATAAACATGATACTGATATAACATAACTGGTCTTGCTAAATTAGTAAATAATATGAAAATCCATGACGTAGCAGCACTGAGTGATTATGGTGCCGGAGAAGGATGCCACTGAGAAAGATCCAGACAATGAGTTGCAATTCTGCTTCTGGTAGGTAATGTACGACTATAGTTGGTAGTGGCAAGTGGCATGCTGTGTTCTTTTTTCTTTTTCTTTTTCTTTTTTCTTTTTTGCTGCGGAAATATTTAATAAGTAGATATTTCTTTTGTTGAAAAATAATAAAACAATCTATATTAGTATATTGTTACTATGCAATGGGAATATCTTTTTTTGTTAAGGACTTTCTATTTTTAAAATAAAATTTGAATTGTTTTTTATAATTTTCAAATTTTATTATTTTCAGTAAATCACAAACATTAATTATTATCATATAAATTACTTTTTTACAAGTTTGTTAACATAATATAACTTTTTAACTTAACTTTTTTTTTCTCTAACAACTAGTTGTTCTCGCTTTGGATTCATCATTGGTAGTCAAAATTTTTTTAATTAAAAATTCAATTCATAATTTAATGGACAAATAATCACATATAACGTGCCCCAAAAGGTTTGGGTTCCAAAATAGATAGAGATATTATTGGAAAGTAGAAAGAGAAATTTTGGTTGGATAAACTAAATTGAATATGGACCAAATAGAAAAGGGTTTTAGTCTAACCTTTAAACTCTTTATTCAAGACTAAACAATATTTTGGTCCTGACTAATGAACCTACTCTCAATTTAGCCATTGACAATTAAACTTTATTAATTAAGTCATTGAAAGGGGAAAAAAAAAGAAAAAAAAAACTCGCTAACATTGTTTAGGAATTTGATAGACTTGTTCACATGAATTGTTAAATTTGACATGAAACCGTTGACTACTAGCCATTTAGTGTAAAAAGAATTCCTTGTTTTATTGAAGGATAATTCTTGTACATACCTAATTTTTGGGAAACAAAAAAAAGACTTTCTAGCTATTTATGGGACATTTGAGGAAGATATCACAGGGGAAAATGATTCCCCTAATATAGAGTAGTAACCGTTGGAGAGCATAAGAATTGGGATTTGACAGAATAATTAGGTGGAAGATAGGAATGACAGATCCAATCGTAATAGCCTCCTCAAGCGCATTTTAAAACTTCCAAACACAAAAATTCTTATTTTTTCCTCCAATTTTTTGATGAGAAGGGACTTTGGCCCTTCCCCATTACATATTCTTAGCATCTAAACATAATGTAAATCTTTTTTTTTTCTCTAACAACTAGTTGTTCTCGCTTCTTAATTCATCATTGGTAGTCAAAATTTCTCGTTTAATCCCTAAAAATTCAATTCATATCAGTTTACATGGACAAATAATCACATATAACGTGCCCCACCAAAGGTTTGGGTTCCAAAATTGAGGTGAATTTTTTTTTAACACGGAGATCATTATGAGGTGAAATTATATTTTTGTAGAACAAAATTGAGAAATTTTGGTTGCCATAAACTAAATTGATAACGGCCTCATTTGTCATGGACCAAATAGAAAAGGGTTTTAGTCTAACCTTTAAATTCTTTAGTCAAGACTAAACAATATTTTGGTCCTGACTAATGAACCTGCTCTCAATTTAGCCATTGACAATTAAACTTTATTAATTAAGTCATTGAAAGGGAAAAAAAAAAGAAAAAAAAAACTCGCTTCATATTCATCCTTTTTTTTTCTCAATACATTGTTTAGGAATTTGATAGACTTGTTCACATGAATTGTTAAATTTGACATGAAACCGTTGACTACTAGCCATTTAGCCCGCTTCACACGGGTTCTTGTGTAAAAATATTTATGAATTTTATTTTAAAAGTAATATTTTAAATTTTTTTATAATCAAATTTTGTAATGAATTAAGAGTGAAGAATAACATATGTAAATTTAAATTATTGATGAATATAAATACTTAACTATTCATTCAAGTCAGTCAAAAACATGATATTCATTCATTCATTTTATAATTATTAATTATGTTAGTGAGATTATTTGTTTAAAGGAGGTCACATTAGCTATTCAGCCTATATTTCTTAAGAACCAGGAGCTATGTATTATTGAATGTACACTATTTCGGCAACAAAGTAATCATTATCTCACATTTTAATTATATTTTTTATGTTATAGTAGAATTGATATACATTCGATGGCATGAAGAAAAGAAAAATTCATTACTCCTACAACTAGTGTTTTGAAACTCGAATTGGACCGATTAGTTTAATTAATCAAATCATGAATTGATTATATCTCTGATTGCTCATTATTATGTTATTCAGTTCAATTACAATTTTCTTGACCACTCCCTTGATCAAATTAATCTTTGGATCCAAGACATTACCATCGAATTACGAGGTTGTCCAATCTTCTTCGTTGGGAACTAATTCACGAATCACGTGAATCGGAAGTTTCGACAATTCAATTTTTAAAACATTATCTAGACTACTAAAGAATTTCTCGTGATGAGATAATATTGCATCCACCAATTTTATTGTATTCATCATCTTATTTATATTTTTTATTTTGAAATTGTTATTTTTTGTTAGTAAGTAAATGACATCAATAGTTTATAAAAATATATCTTAATATTCATAAAAATATTTTTTTATTGTCATTAATATTTTAGGTTTTGAGAATTTTAAAGTTCTTGTTGTAGTTTTTATTAGATTTATTTGATGAAAATATTTTCTTTAAATTTCTTGAATATATGTTGTATTAAATGATCTCAAATAATAGTTCTCAAATGAAATTAAATAATTTTATATTAAATAATCTCAAGTAAGATTAAATGATTTTTTAAAAATACATATTTTTAAAAATGTCATATCATCACTTATAATGATTTGACATTAAATATATATATATATATTTTATTTTTTATTTGATGAATATTTTTTTACTTAATAAATAAGAGATTAATTTTTAAATACGTAAGATTAAATGAATTTTTAAAAATGTCAAACCGAAGAACATTGAATAATCTTAAGTAGAATTAAATGATTTTTTTAAGTAGAATTAAATGAAAAAAATAGACTTTCCTTAAAAAAAATAGATTTATGATTTTTGAAAAAATAGATTTAAATAAAAGGAAAAGTGATTTTTAAAAAAATTGAGTTTTGCTAACAAATGTCTTAAGCTAAAATAAATTTATTTTAAAATAAGACATTCAATGTATTAAAATTAACAATTAAAAAAAATTATTTGTCTTATTTTTACTAAAAAAATTATTTTAATTTACTCAATATGTGCCATTAATAAAATTTAAAAAAATAATTTTTTTTAAAAATGTCACATCATTACTTATAATGATTTGACATTAAATGACTTTTAAGAATAAATTTTAATATAAAAGATAAATAAATAAGGAACTCAATAAATAATGATATATCAATTTTTAAATTATTTAATAAATTGAAATTTTTATAATTTTTTAAATTAAAAATAAATAAATTTTTATTTATTTATTTAAAAAAATTATAAAAAAATAAGTAGTTAACTATGTTAAACAACAGTGCAGAAGCACTTGTAACATTAATTTCACTAAATTAAATTATTTTTTAATAAATAAAAAATAAAATAAAAAATTAACGTTAGGACGTAAACTAAGAAAACAAAATGCACATATCCTGAGACGGCTTCTTGTTTGATCTGAAGCCGGGGGTAAATCGAGACTTGCGCTGAAGTTTTGTGCCATTGTATCGTGTTCACTATGTCTGCTGCTTATTTATTTTTATGTGTGACGTGTTACATTACATCCAACAGTGACAATGATGTAAATCAGCCAACGAAGATTTTGGTTTTATTCCTTGTCTCACCTTCACCTTCACCTTCCCCTTTACCTTCAATAATGTGGCAATCGGGTCAAAAAATTAAACAAGCCACGATTCCCCCCGCCTTGTGTGGTTCCTGATGATGCGATTAGCTGCATGTATAATTCGGTGAGGAGGTTGATTCAATTAAAATGTCGAGTTAACGGATTAGTGAATTAACTGCGGGTTAAGTGATTCAAGTGAAAAATTTAAATTAAAAATAAAATAATTTTTTTATAAAAATAATATATAAAAAAGTATTTTAAATAAAAATATTATATAAAAATATATTAATAATATAGTCAAATTAATAATGATAATTATTTAATTATAATTTTCTAAAATTAACTTTGTTAAATAATAATAATATAAACTAAAAAATGATAATATTACTTGACAAAAACACGTAGTTTATTAATCAAATATATTTCATTATAAAGATCATTTAAGTATCATATTTAAATTTTATAAATTATATATTTAAAAAAGTAATAATTAGTACTTTATTTTTATGTCTCACTAAAATGATTCAACTGTATTGCAAGAAGTTTTTTTTTTTTTTTCTTTTTATTGTCTGAAGTAGAAGTAAAATACTAAAATGTGCTTTTGCTCCACCCAACACAAAAGCAACAGGCTCAGGTGATCCTTGGAGTCAGCCCAGTGGTCCTCAAACGATTGCTTTGGTTAGATACCCAAAATAAGGTTTCTTCTACTTTTTTGACCATTATCTTTAGTGAAAATATTATTTATCAAATAGTTATTATTTTTAAATTATTTATTAAATTATTACAATTTTAGTTATGGTAAAATTTTTTATTATTTTACGTTTTATATAGATAGCACCAACAGAGACGAAGTATTTAATAGGGATACATCAACACATATAACACATCTCATGTGGATGCACTAACATGTCTAGTATTTTTCACATGGTTACACCACTCTTAATGACGTATTCACGTGTAAAACGTCAGACGTATTGACATATCTATGTGGAAAACGTTAGACGTGTTAATGTATCTACGTAAGATGCGTCAAACATTAACGTATTCCTATTGGATGCCTTTTTTGAGCATCTTGTAGCCAAAAGGAGTGTAAGTACACGTAAAAAGTCTTATTTAAGTTACACATGATTAACTACGAATCTATACTTCATTAACTAATATAAAAAATAATATAAAAATGAGTATAAGATTTTTGGCGTGAGAAGATAATTATTATATAAGGAAAGATACATTTTCGCACATTACCACTTATATGAAATTCAAATTTAAAAATTAACTATGGCAATACAGTGACAATTGATTAACAACTTTGTTGTCAGGAGAGAACACGATAGGAGGATGAAAATAAGATAATAATATTATTCATTATTTATGGTAATTATTCTTAATATATATCTTAATTTTAATAAAAGGGTGAAGATTGCAATTGATAATATTAAATTAGAATATAATGTACCCAATTATATAAATGAAGGTGAAAAATATAATGAAGCTAATAAATTAGAAGTTAAGTGCATTTGACCTATAAACAGAAAAGTCTTCAATCCTCGTTCCCCAAGGTGCAAAGTTGCAAGTTATCCTTAAAATTAGAGTCATGATCGATTCATGGGCTAAAATACCAATCTAGCAAACTTATCTAATTTAATTAATCTTAATAGTTCAAATATTTCGATTATATAGAAAATTCGACAGAATATCTACTAAAAATTAGATATTCTCAAAAGTACTTCATCTTGTATAATGAAACATATCTATATATATTTTGATTTCCAAATCAACAGAGCACATATAAGATGCATAACAAAAATATTTGTACATATACATACAATCATCTCAGATTAAACAAATGTAATAAAAGGATAATAAATTAATGTAAGTGTAATGACCACATCAATGAGAAGAGTCAGGGTCAGAATGTGGTGGTCTATAAGGGGGATCAGAAGAAGGTCCTGACTGTGATGGTGAAGATATGGTGGGTAACCCATATACGGTGGGTATAGAAATGACGGTATAAGGGTAAAGGTCAAATGATATGGTGGATAAGTTTAAGTAGGTGATAGGTATCTTATAGATGGTGGGTAACCTGTAAGTGATGGATAACATGGATATGGTAGGTAAGATATAGGTGGTAGTTGAGATGGTGGGTAAGTAGCAGTAGTGGTCGGGGGCTGAGTTCAAGGCACACCTGAAGAATCAAAGTCCTCTGAAGGTCGTAGTCGTGACCGAGTATTCGCTAACTATCTCCTTCTACTGCACGTCCTCTGTTCCTCTAAAATAGCCCTGCTAACAGGGATACGCCAACATGATTGACGCATCCCATGTGGATACACCAATACGCTTAGCGTTTTTCATATGGATACGCCATCAAGCGTGGCGTAACCACATGGAAAACGTCAGACATGTTGGCGTATCTACGTGGGATACGTCAAACGTGTTGACATATCCCTATTGGATACTTCATCTTCGTTAGTGCTATCTACGTAGAACGTAAAATAATAAAAAAAATCACCGTGACCAAAACTATAATAGTTTGATATATAATTTGAAAATTGTGACAATTTGATAAATAATTTTACTACTAAGGACATAAGGGTCAAAAAGTCAGGTTTCTTCCCTTATTTTAGTTTTCCAGATCAAAACATTTTTAGAAAAATATATCCACATCTTTTCTCTTACCAAGACAAAAAAATTAAAAAAAAAAAACACAACTCTTTGGCCAGCTGTCCCCAGTCATATATATATATAAACTAAAGTAGAGAGCAAATTCCTAGCCTTTGGTGAAGCATCCTTTACCAAGTAATTATCCTTCTCCACTACAACCAAAGAAGTGAGTGTGCAACCTGGTTACCTTCCCTCCGCACATGATTATAATGAATCCTGTTTATGGGGGAATTTAGTTTAGACAAATTCCAACAAACAAATATATATTATTAATCGAATGTGAATTCAGAGTTATGTGCTAATCTCATTTTGAAAAAAGCTTTTGAAAATAAACTGAAAGTAAATAACAAAAGTTAAAGGAAAGAAGTAAAAATTCATAAAAGTTTAAAATGTTGCAGAAAAGTAAAGAATTTCAAAAAATAAAAATGCAGAAAATATAAAGGATAGGAATTTAAAGTGCATAAAATTAACATGCAAGAAAGTAAAGTGCAAAAAATTAAAGAAATTTAAAGAACAAGACTTGAAATAAAGGAATTTAAAAGAACATTGCATTAAAGTAAATAACTTGAAATGAAAATAGAAGACATACTTGGAATCAAATCTGTTAATCCGCTTGAGTGAGATATTAGAATTGTATATCCAGTAACCAACCAATTGTAAATCGTGAATACTAATATTTATAGGCAAATTATAAAAATAACCGACTCTTAAAATTTAGGCACGTATATAGCCGTTATGTTACATATTTAACACTGATATTTTGCTCAACAGAGAGCAGTTATAAAATTTTTCGACAAAAACCAACACCTGACTATTACACACTTATATTGGTTTAGCACTTAGATAATTTCCTCAATATCATCATCCACCTGTCGAAAATCTCTTTGTCGAATATCTCAATATCATCCGACTATCGAAAATATCTTCGTCGAATTGAAACTTGTGACTTTACCCCCAACAGATGCCCCCTAAAATATTTCTTTCAACATTGTTAGAAGAAAGACAAATTTTAATCTCATCTTCCAGTTCCAATCCGATGCCAATACCTTATCAACATCCTAATGTATCTAAATTTTCAATTTGATTTTTCAAAAATCCAATAAAAATCTTCCGTAAATTTCTCGAAAACCACAACCGAAACTATCACTTCAAACATTAAATAGTCATTTCCCAATAAATAGGAATTATAATTACCTCTATCTAAAAGAAACAGCTTTTTGAATTTGTAAAAATCACGCGTCTTTTCACTTCCTTTTCCACTGTTCATTATCTCTTTAAATTCACGAAATCACACCCCTTTTCACTCCTTTTTCTATTGTTCATCATCTTTAACCTCGTTCTTGTGTGTCTCTTCTGCAAAACTTCACTGTCCATAATGGCTTCCAACTCTCAATTTCCTAATGAACTTTCAGTGGATTTGGGCAACCACGCAGTTGTACAAGACCCAGTTCTGGAGAAATCTGAATTATGGAACCTCTCTAAGGTAATTCTCCTAATTGAAGACTCTTCGCTTTCTTTAGATCCCCCATCTGCTTTCTTGGGCCTAGTTTTGTCCAAAGAGTCCATCACTAAAGAAATTCATAGCTTTTTTCCTTGTAAAAATCCCCGAGAAGAAGCTATCTTGGTCTCTCTTCCTTCCATTCCTATCAGTTATTTCAGTAAGTCTTAAAGGCTTTTCAGAACCCTTCCTGGCCAAATCAATGGGGTATCTTGATTGGCTCGATAGAGTTCAAGGCTCTAAAGAAACTTTGTGAAGGAACATAGGTATCTTTGATTGTGTTCAACTCTCCCGTTACCCCATAAAAATGGATTCTTACATGCTATATGCGTCATTCTTCTTCTGGAACAAAACCACCAATTCTTTTCATTTTCCTTATGGCATGATGGGACCTACGCTCTTTAATGTAGCTGCCATAACTGGTCTTCGACCAGACGGGGAAATCATAACTCCTATCCTCCAACCTTTGAATACCATTGACATTTATTCAAAAGCACTAACTTCTTTTTCAAACTTCGTCAGTTTCTACTTTGCAGAAAAAGGTCCTGTATCCGACAAAGAACATGTGACTTTTCTTCTTCTCTGGTTGTTGGCCGATGCTCTGTGTACTAAATCAGTTTAAGTGTCCAAATCTTATCTCTATTTTGCCAATCTTCTTCATGAAGGTAAAAAATTAGCTTTCGGTCAATTCCTCCTTACCAATCTTTACCTCAGCATTGGCAAAATTGTTCAAAGCATTTGGTCTCAAATAAAGAAAACCAATGCTGGTGGCCCAATATGGCTACTTCAGCTCAGGCTAAATGTCATTTTAGGAGATTATCTGGTCGATACTTTGCCCCCGACAGTTTCTTCTGCTATCTATGGCATAAAACTTTGCTATGTTAAACATAAAAGAATCCATAAACAAAACTTGGAGAAATTCATGCATTTCTTTAGCATTTTTCATTCCATCTCTTTTAACACTAAAGAAATCTATTTTGTGCTAATCGCCAACTGTTCTCTTGGTCCCGAGTGATTTATTCGATCACTAATTTCCAATGATCCTTCCACTCAGGTCGATAATATTTCCATCTAGTCTAATTTTCATTGTCGATAAATCCTAGTTGCTGGTCTCCCTGATTCGATGGATAAATCTTTAGAGCTACATCTGCCAAATATAGTAGTCCAACAACTAGGGTTTTGTTAGGCCATTCCAACACCATTCTCTCCAAAAGCCAAAAAGCATCTCATCAATGTCCATTTACTCGACATGGTGGATCTTGTTTGTGTGGCTATGAAGAATGAGAGATACAAGCATTATTTCTTGATTTATGCATTCACACCTTATAGAGGGGTTACTAAATATTTCATCGAATGGTGGACTAAATATTATAGTCCTTACCATGTCGATATTGAGGTTTGTCGAAGCTGTATTATTGAAACTCTTATTCCCGTGCAGGATCATGAGCCTTCGACAAAAACTAAAGGTAAGCATATTCAAGATATTAGAGCTTTTGAGAAGTATTACAAGATCAAATGGGACTTCAGGTATCCTGGCTTAATTGTTCGACACTGTGAAGAAGTTGTGGCCAAACTAAAACAAGCGCACAAGAAAAAATGCTCTGCTAATTTCTTTGTGGTTTCCATAAAAAACCCTTTGGCACGGCTTGAACCTTTTCAAGTTCCTTTTCCAAAACCAATGCCTTTTCATTATGCTCATTTCGATTTGGCCGACGAATTCATAGGTAAACCTATCAGGGCTGGTAACTTTCCTATTCTTGATAGAATTTATTCTGTGAGTAACATCTTTCTTACAAGAACTCTAGAAGTTAACTTTTCCCATCGATTTGCCTTGTCAGATGATCAATTTGCCAAGGACACCTGAGTCATCACTAAAATACCCAAAGGTACTTCTTTTTATATTCTGTCATTTAACTCTTATCCCATCTGCAAATTATTATTCTTTTCACAGCAACCCCATTAAAGACGCATTTGGAGTACAAACTGTCACAAGAAGAAGAAGAAGAAGAAGAAGAAGAAGAAGAAGAAGAAGAAGAAGCTCTTTCCTCAAAAAAGAAAAAAAAAGGCAAGAGAACTCAGAATCCTCCTATCCCCAAGCTCTGAAGGCCAAGACAACTAAAACAACTTCGACGAAAAGTCCTGCTAAACATAAGGCTATTGCTAAGCCTTCAAAAACAAAAACTCCCAAGGTATCTTTTGTAACTAGAATTTAAAACTTAAGTCTATAAACTCGTCAAAACTAAACCTTATGTCAAATATAGGTTGGTGACTCCACTTCCGCCTCTTCTGTCAAAATCATTGAGTCTCAAAGCCCATCTTTTGATAATCCTTTAAAGGTATATCTTTTGTTACTTCCTCTTTTATCTCTTGGTAAAACCTCACCTCATTTTAATTTTGCAGAAGAAAAAGAAAAAGACTCAATCTTCAAGTTCCAGCTTGAAACCCACCGCTGAACTTGAGATAGAAACCACCTCAGTCTTATCCAAGGTAAATTTTAAATTGACTTACCCATTTTCTTCAAGTATTTTGATACTAGGATTTCATTTAAAGTTAGATTTCTCTTTCCTTTTCAGGACCTAGAAGCCGAGCTTACTACTGAAAATCCTTCAAGGCCCATCCTTGGATTAAGCACTGAAGAACAAATCCAACAACCTCCCGACAATCTTGCCAGGCAAAGTAATGAGAATCATTTTCTGGAAGTTCCAACTTCTCCAACTTCGGCAATGCCTGCTATCTCTCTGCCTCTTCCGACAGAAATTCGAACTGCCACAAACTTGGAGAAAGAAGCTCAAACCCTTCTGGGTGTCGAGAACCCCTCTCAGGCTAGTAAAGACAACCTCATCTAAATCTCCACATAAGAACTTGACATGGACACTCTCATTGCTAAAGTTGCACCTATCAATCTACATTCTCCGACAACTTCAATTGCTGCAGGGCCAAAAAATATTGAAGACACAGAAATAAATTTGGATGAGTTAATATCCATGCTGTCAGGCAGCCACAAAAGCTCTCCATGATCAGCTCACTTTTCTACTCAGTATGGACAAGATTCCAGTGACTCTTATGTCATTGAACTATTGGCTGAGCTAAAGAATGTCTTTACTTATTCTTTTGAACACTTGATTTCTGACCAACCTCTCCAAGAAAGAATGACAACTATCGTGACTGAGTTGGAACCCCTCTCTCAATAGCTGTCAATAGCCAATCGAGTTCTTCCCATGACTATCCAAGATTTTCTCCAAAACTTGTCATAAAAAATGCCTGCTATCTATCGAGTCATTCCTGCTTATGACAAAAAAATTAAAGAAAAAGCCAAGATCTTGAAGCAATTGACCAACGCGATGGACGAGATTGCCAAATTAAAAGACTATCTCATCAAAGGAAAAAATAAGGAGGCAGAACTTGACAAAGAAATTGAAGATTTGGAGAAGAAGCTTGGACATACTCGTTGGAAGCAAAAGCTTAATGCTGTTTTGCAACAAGGGGCTGCTAAACAACAAAGTATTGTCAACAACACCAAACAATGGGTTGTCGAAGCTAAAACAGTGTTGGCAAAGATAAGCTCCCTTGAAGCAGAATATCACATAGCTTGTGCCGATAAACAATCCTTGGAAGACTCTTAGGTTGTGTTTGGATGGAATATTTTGAAATTTTAAGGTATTTGAAATTTAAAGAATTTCAATTACATCAATTTAATTTCTTTCATTTATAAAATATTTTGTTTGGATAAAATAATTAAATTCCCTTAAATTTCAAATTCTTTATTTGGATAAAATAATTCAATTACTTTCATTTAAAAAATCTCTTTTTAAGATATTTTTGTTTTTATTTTCTCGTATCTCATTTTTCGATGAAATTTCAGATCAAGCTCAAGCTTTGAAACTGATTTCATGAAAGACCAGTCTCAAATCTTGGGTAAATCTCAGATCTTGTAGAACCATCAAAGTTGCTCGTCTACTGGTGTCGCTCGCCGGCGTTCAACACCTCGTCGCTCGCCAGCATTTAGGGCTCTGCATCGTAATTAGCGATTCATTCCACCTGAAGAAGAAGACAATAACGTGATTCACTCTATTCCCCTTGAACACAATGTCCTTAAGTGGTCCCTAACCACCCACCATCAACCACTGCTAATGTGGCCATGACAATTTGAAAATCAACTCACTGTTTCAAACCAATGACGGTGGTGATTCATCGAAGGAAGGAGATCAAGCTACATTTGGTCTCATTCTTCTTTGCCATTGCTCGTTACTGTTAGATGAAGCTATGGAGCTTTAAAGTTCAAATTTTGAACTGATGGAGTTTGGGAGAGAGAAGAGAGATGAGGGATTTTAGAAATTCCCTGTCAGGAGGTGTAATTTCAAATCCTTTGTTTTGTGTAAAAAAAAAGTACCCGATTAAAATACATAGTATTTTCAAATTCTTTGGTTAAATATCCAAACAAGTCATTTCATACTAAATCATTTTAATTCCTCTCAACAAATACATTACTTTTTTAAAATTCTTTATCCAAACACACTCTTAGGAAGTTTTGAAAAGAACTTGAATGTATTTCCTTTCCTTTTCTTTTTTTCTTACACTATCGGTTTAATAATTCGACAAGACTTTTATGGCCTTCTAGGCCAACATCTAATAAACATTTCCTTTGATCAATTCCAACACGTTTTTTTTTTATTTATTGTTTCGTAACTCTATATGCTTAAATGCTCTTTTGACTTGTTTCTTTTCAATGTATCTCGTAACTGCACATCATAACTATCTTAATTAATTATAATGCATATTATAAAACATTGCGTAATAACTTTATCAACAAAATCCCCAATAAATAGTGTTCTTTGGGACGCTATGATCCAAAGAGTGTAATCTGACCCTTTCTTCCTTATTTTTCACCATGTCTTTAGATAATATCCTCTTCTCTCCATGGGAAAAATGGTTTAACTTTATTTTATTGAAAGAAGGACTATGTATTAATGGTGATACTCATCTTTAGCTTCAGTAAAAATCGTAATATACTTGATGAGCTTCAGTAATCATCGTAACAACCTGGTGTTTCTAAAACACGGTTGTTATGATAAAGATGACTCATCGGGGAGTAGACGGCTAACCATCATTTTGCACAAGACAAATTAAAGGCCGTCTATTTCTTCTTCTTCTTCAATTCCCACGAGTGCAAACGAAACACGTGCCTCAGCTGGGGAGAAGCTTCTGGTTTATTTATAATAGGTTTATTTTTCTTTGTAAAGTTCTGATAACTTAAACAAGTTGTAATATCGTAAGTATTTTCATGTAACTTGTAATTGTCGAATATATGAATGAAATTTATTTTTTATCATTCCTTGTTAATCTTTACTTTATACATTGTCAGCTTATATGGCTTCAAATATTTGTCATTAATAAACTTAATTCTTAAACACGAATTAACTCCGACAAGTGCATAAGCATTTCCAGAAAATACTTGAGTAACTTTAAATGGTCCTTCCCACTTTGGAGACCACTTCCCATATTCTCGACAGTTCTTATCCATGGGCAAAATCACTTTCCAAACTAAGTTGTCTACCTTAAAAGACTTATACTTAACTCGACTGTCATAAAATTTAACAATTCTTTCTTTTTGTCGAATCAAGTTTTCTAAAGCAATAAATCTCTCATCACTTAATTCGTTTAATTCATCAAACATCAAGTCTCAGTAATGTTCAATTGGTAACTCATCTTGTTTTCGAATACGAACTGATTGAAGATTAATTTCGACTGGTAACACTGCATCATAACCATAAACTAACTTATATGGTGAAGTGCCCGTCGATTCTCTTGGTGAATTTCTATAAGCCCATAGAATTTGGTCAAGGGTATTATGTCAATTTATAGGTTGTCAACTAATATACTTCTTAATCAAACTTATGATTATTTTGTTCATGGCCTCTACTTGGCCATTTGCCTGAACATAATATGGAGTTAGCGTAAGCATTTTAATTTTCCTCGAATTCGCATATTCGACAACTTTCCTCCCAATAAACATTGTCCCTTGGTCGGTTGTCAAAGTTTGCGGTATTCCAAACCGACAAACTATATTATTTTCTATAAAGTCAATTACATGTTGTTGGGTTACATCTTTTAAGGCTACAACCATAACCCACTTAGTAAAGTAATCAACTCCTACTAAAATGTATTTTTGTCCCTTCGACGACGTAGGATGAATTTAGCCTATTAAATCCAAAGCTCATCCTCTAAAAGGCCAAGGTTTGACTATGGAATGTAATTCACTAGCTGGAACATTTTGTATATAGTCATGTCTTTGACATTCTTCACAAGACTTGATAAACATTATACAATCCTTGACTAGTGTAGGTCAATAATGTCTTTGTCATCGAAGGACCCATTTTATTTTCTCACTCGCTTGATGAACTCCACAAATTCCTTCATGGACCTCTGCTAAGGCAATATAAGCCTCTGCTTCATTCAGGCAAGCCTCTAAATTTCCATTAACAGATTTTCTATACAATGCTCTTCTTAGTACCACAAATTTCGACGTTCTATATTTAAGTTTCTTATCTACGTTTGACTCGAATTTTCCAAATAGCTTAATATTGGCTGTCTCCAGTCATTATTTGTCAAAATATCATTTTGTAGTACATCTCTCTCTTCTAATAGATATAAAAGTTCTCTAATTTCCATTAGATTTGTTAGAACCTTGGATGAAATTTTATACCCAGAGGCTATCTGTGCCAATTCATTAGCCTCTCATTCAAATTTCTGGAGATGTGTTTGATAATAACTTTGTCGAACTTTTTCATCAACTTACTCGCCACAATGCAATATTTGGTCAGATTATAACTGATATATTTATATTCTTAAGTGAGTTGTTTGATGACCAACTATGAATCCCCAAAAATATGCACATTCCGCGCTATCATTTCTAGTAGTATTTCTAGCTCGACAATTAAGGTTTCATACTTAGCCTCGTTGTTGGAGCACGTATACTTAAGTTCAAACATGAACTTACTTAGAGTACCTTGAGGAGAAACAATTAAAATTCTCACTCCAACTCCATTTTGATGTCTTGAGCCATCAAAATACAAACGCCAAGGTTTTAACCCGACAAAATTTATACTATGAATATCTAAACATGGATGATCAGCCAAGAAATCAATAATTGCTTGACATTTGACAGCTTTCATTGGAACATAATGTAAAGAGAATTCTGACAAAGCAATGGTCCACTTACCAATACGTCCATTTAGCACTAGCTTTGACAACATATATTTTTTTACATCAGTCTTTGACATAACCAATACATTATAAGATATCATATAATACTTGAGTTTAGTAGATAAGAAATATAATGCTAAACACAGTGTCTCTATTGCACTATATCTTCTTTTAGCATCATTCAAAACTCGACTAAGATAATATATGCCTCTCTCGACGTCATTTTCATTCTCTTGAGCCAGCATACTCCCTATGGTTTCATCTGACGCTGATATGTACAACTTCAACAGTCTACAAGGCACTGGAGGCATTATGACCAATGGATTTGTCAAGTATTGTTTTATCTGGTCGAAGGCTTCTTGGTGGGAAAGCTCCCACACAAAGTCTTGTTCAACCTTTAACTTGACTAATGGGGCAAAGACTATGATTTTTCCCGACAAATTAGATATGAATCTTCTCAGAAAGTTTACCTTTCCCAAGAAAGATTGTAGTTCCTTCCTACTTGTCGGCGGTACAGCTTTCAGAACTGCCTTGACTTTATTCTTGTCCACTTCAATACCTTTCTTATGAACTAAAGAACCCAAGAATTTGACAGCTGACACTTCAAAATCACATTTCTTTGGATTCATCTTGAGGCTGTGCTGCCTTATTTTATCGAATGCCTGCCTCAAATTTGTTAAATGACTTTCGTTTATCTCTGACTTGATAATTACATCATCAATGTACACTTCCATGAACTTTCCAATGATATCATGAAAAATGGTGTTCATTGCTCTTTGATAGGTTGCCCATGCATTCTTTAAACCGAAAGACATGACTACCTATTCATATATCTCAATGGCTCTTAGACATCTGAAGGCAGTTTTCGACACATCTTCTTCGGCTATACATATTTGATTATAACTTGCATGGCTATTCATAAAACTTAACAATTCATGTCCAGATGTGGCATCAACTAACATGTCCGTAATGGGTATAGGATATTCATCTTTAGGAGTTGCAGCATTTAAATTCCTAAAGTCTATGCATACTTTTAACTTGTCATTTTTCTTAATTATATGAACTATATTAGACAACCATTTGACATACCTAGTTGTTCTAATGAACTTGGCTCTGAGCAACCTTTCGACATCTCCCTTTATCTTTGATACCACCTCTGGTGCAAATATCCTGTTGGCTTGCTTGATAGGTCTGCATCCTTCTTTCAATGACAGTTTATGTTTGACAAGGTCTCTGCTCAACCCAGGAATCTCATTATAGTCCCATGCAAAATAATATTTATATTCCTTAATTAGGTTGACAAGTTGTTCCTTGAACTCTTTTGGCAAAAATGAACTCACAAATATGAGTTTTTTATTTGTTTTAGTACCCAAGTTTATCTCCTCCAAAGGATCTTCGACCTCTACACTTTGCTTTTCATTAAGTCCTCTCTCAAATCCCAAAGAACTAGAATCTATTATGCAATCCGACAATACACCTTCAGTGGTGTATACTGCTCTGTCGGCCAAATAAGCTGACAGTCTATCTAACTGATTATTAACACTCATGGCTAGTGCTTGGCTGATTCTTTTCGACCTTATTCACTAGTTGAATGCCAAATTAATACATCAAGCATGCTTCAAGTACATCTTTGTCAACGACTCCATCATTTGTCGTGATTGACTTGACAGTTGGAGCATAAATTTTAAAATCGACATGAAGTTATTGCAAATAGCAAGGGCTATCATCTGCCTCTACTATTTCTACCTGATCATCTGTATTCCAAAGGATGAGCTTCTAATGGACCGTCGATGGTATTGCTCCGATGGCATGTATCCAATCTCTTCCCAGCAGAATATTGTAACTAGATTTCGTCAGAATTATAACAAACAATGTTGAGCTCAGAACGGATCTGACTTGCACATTCAACATTACTACTCCGTCTGATGGAGATGTCTTTCCACTAAAGTCAGTGACAATCATGTTAATTGATATCAGATTAGACTCATTTTTCCTAAGCTTCTTAAACATTGCCCTTGGGATCAAGTTGATAGTTGTCTCCCCGTCTATCAGGACTCTATTTGTCGATTTTCCTTCTAACAAAGCCTTGATGTGTAATAGGTGGAGATGAGCCTTTTGCTCCTTTGTTGGCTTCTCCAGTTGTGTTGTTTTGTCAAATACGGTTAACATGTTATCCTGACAAAAAAGTTATTGATCACTAAGGTCATCCAAGTCTTCTTCATTTGCTCCAATATACTCAATTTCTCAAACTCAACAAGCAAAACAAAAATCAAGTTCACACTCATTGACCTTAAGAACTCTTCTTCATCAGTCAACTCTTCACTTATGTACCCTCTAATCCTAAAGTAACTTTTGTCAATTGACCCATCCAATGACAAATTGTTATCCATAACATTATAATGTCATCCAAATCCTTGTCCAAATTGAAATCCAAGTCGAATTGATCATTATCACCAAAGCCTAAAAGATCATCAGGATCATTCAAGGCTCTAATAAATTCATCGACTGTTAAATCCATGTCTGAGGTTTAGCCATTGGGTTTAGCCATTTATCTCTTCTTCATGATTATACCAAACATTTTCCTTTTCCATTCAATATCTTGGTTTGGATCTTTCAGGACCTTCATGATTTCTTTCTTTGACCAATCTTTAGCATCTTCACCATTTTCAATTTTGAAGTCCTTAATCTTAGCTATTCTCATTATCATATTTTCAACTTTGAATCTAGCCACTTCCTTGTCTTCCTTAACTACTAGATTAATTTTCTTTGCCTCTTCTTCTGCTGCTACTAGCCCAATTGGCCATTTTCCTTCAGTTTTACTTGGAATAGATCATTGCACCTCTTTTCTTTTCTTTATTTCTGTAAGCTTTTCTTGTCGAAAACTATCATTCCTGTCAAGTCGTCTAACTATAGTAGTCATCAGCTCAACTGGGATTGCCCCCTTGTTTTTGTGGATTCTTTCCTGACAATACTCATTAATTTTTTGTCATCTTTATTTTTTTCTAGTGCTGGCTTAGCTTTGACTACTAAACACCTTGTTTCTGTGGGTTGTTCTTTGATAACTAAACCCTCATCCATGTTCCTTCTTTTCTGCGCTTGTCTCAACCTTTGCAGCCTCCTTTTTCGACTCTTTGACAATGGTAAAGACTTTGATGGCCTTGCTACATTCTGGCCAATCATAGCTTCATCATGGCTGACCCTACCATTTCTATAATCTTCATTCCAAAATGATCGATCTCTTTGAAACCTATTCTTCCTAGAAGTCACTTCCCGTCGAAGTTGTGGGTGGCATGCCATTGCAGAATTTTTAACCTATCTATCCATAGTAACATTGGTAGGTGACACTCTGATCCTAGTTGGTCCGACATAGCCCCTGGGAAATGAATTACTTCCCACAGACTCACCAGATAACTCAACCAGCCAGCCATTCATGTTAGGCCTGGATGTATAATTTGGCCTTGGTCTTGGAGTATAAACAGATTGTATTGGTTTCCAAGCTTTCCTGTCAAAAACCTTCTTCTTACCCTATGAATTACTCTGTTATTCCTCAAAAATCTTCTTCGCAGCAAATTCATCATACACTGTATTGCATCTTGGACATAACCTTACTTTGCCTTTCTCTTTCTTCCTTTCAAGGAATACTTCAAGAGATTCTCCTAGCTTTGGATAGATGTCCATTGCATCTTCCACATCAATGTCGAATTCCTGCAAATTCCTTATGTTGATCATTCCAATATTCAGAGGAACCTGCTGGTCGACATAGGAAACTCCAGCTGAAATGGATTTGTATCAACCTTCATATCCGCCTTAGGTTTGTCAGCAAACTTCAAACGCTCATCCATTAGTACTTTCTAAATCAAATCTCTGAAACAAATACATTCATTAGTAACATAACCGAACTTATTATGAAACTTACAATATTTTGGATTTTTTATTTCATCACGTTTTAGTAACCTATGACCTTCCGATAGTTTAATTTGTTTATCTTTTAATAATAAATCAAAGATTTTGTCAGTTTTTGTTACGTCGAATGTATATGTTTTTCTATTGACATAATTCATTTTCTCATTATTTCTTGTAGGCTGTAGAGCTTGACACACATAAGGAGAACTATTCTGAAGTTTAGCAATGTTGACTTCAAATTCATCATTGCTATCTTCAGTCTCATTGTCGGATTCACCTAATCTGACGAATGCTACTTTCTCTCTTTTAAGGAATCTATTTTATTTCTGAACCTTTTCAGCTTTTAGTTATTCTATTTACCTAACCTTTTCACCTAATTGGGCAAGATCAACTAAATGTTAGTTCACTAATGTTTTCCTTATATAATAGTCTAAAAAGTCTGCAGCAATTTTCACTATCTCTACTTCAAGTATGAGAGTAAAACATCTACTCCTCATTTATCGAAACTTAGCAAGATAATCATCTACGGTTTCATTGTACATTCTCTTGATATTGAAGAGATCTGTAAGTCCCACTTTTAAATCTCCCCTGAAGAACTAGTTATGAAAACTTCTTTCTAATTGAGTCCAATAATGAACTGAATTCGGCCTTAATGTCAAAAACTAAGAGAATGCATTTTTAGTAAGGGAACTTGGGAAGAATCTTATTTTAAGGCCTTCAATAGTGACCAACTCCCCCATTTCTATAGTTTACCATGCGATGTGTTCGACGGTTGATTCCCCACTTTCACCAGCAAACTTAGAAAGTTTAGAAATTTTAATTCCTCTAGACAATTTCGCTTATTGCACCCACTCGAGAAAGGCCGAAACAAAATAGGGTTAGTTGGCATATCCAACATTAAACCCAAACCTATTCAGCACTTGTTCCACCACTTGATTTACATTTTGCCCAACCACTTGGTGCCCCCCAAGATTCCGTCGAAGAAATCTCATGGCTGCGTCATTCCTAGCCATTTGATCCTCATCACCTTGACGGAGCACATGGACATTGTCATATTCCAAGTGTGGTTGATCATTTTACCCAGGTTGACCAAGATTTTGCTGGTCTTGTCCCAGGTCTGCTTGGGGTGCAGCTACTCCTGCATTTGCCCCAGGCTGGGCTTTTTGAGCATTATCATTGGCCAACCCTTCTATTCCCAAGGCTTGGTTTAGCCTTGACATTTGTTGAGCCAATGCGTTATAAGCATTATTTGTAGTTTCCATGATTGGCGTAATTATGGCACCCATTTGCTGAGTGAACATGTGCACCATGTCATGGTTGCTTTCATTCATTTGTTGTCGAAAACTGACCAAAGAATTCATAGTTGGCCCTACATTTTGAGGAATATCTCTTGATATATTTGGGAACACTGGTCCCAAATTCAATCTCTCTTGTCGAATAGGAGTTGGATTACTTGAACTTGTAACCCCTACTCCTTGACCATTGAAATTCACTAAGGCTGAACTTATTTGCAGTTGGCCTTGTGAAACCACTGTTTGGCCTACGGTATTGGTCAAAGTAGAGCCAAGTCCCATTTATGCCAACACAGGAGGAACATAGTTGGGTGGCAAACCATATTGTGGTATAAATCTTGAATTTGAATTCATTACACTTTGATTACTTGGTGATGGCTGAGTCACTCTAGGTACTACTTGTATCACTGGATTACCTCGGAGAATACCAGTTACTATTGCATCTACCACAGGACCTGTACTAACAACGGTTGAGAGTGGTGCAGTAACGACTGTCAAAAGTGGCGCACTAACATAAATCGAAAGTGCATTCGATGTCTAGTTGTTTGCATCACTCATGATTTGCGTATTTTGAGAAGGACAAGAATATTCTACCTTTCCACTTCTTAAACGCATAAAACCATCTTTTATGCAAAGAGGTTCGTGACACTACGAGTTACTCTGAACTCGTACCACCGGACGTGCCAATTTGTTTATGGGAAAATTTGTTTAGGACGAATTCTAACAAACAAATATATATTATCAGTCAAATGTGAATTCAGAGTTATGTGGTAATATCGTTTTGAAAACAAACTGAAGGTAAATGACAGAAGTTAAAGGAAAGAAGTAAAATTTCATAAAAGCTTTAAAATGTTGTAGAAAAGTAAAGAATTGCAGAAAATATAAAGGACATGAATTTAAAGTGCATAAAATTAACATGTAGAAAAGTAAAGTGCAAAAAATTAAAGAAATTTAAAGAACAAGACTTGAAATAAAGGAATTTAAAAGAACATTGCATTAAAGTAAATGGCTTGAAATGAAAATGGAAGACATACTTGAAATCAAATCTGTTAATCTGCTTGAGTGATATATTAAAATTGTATATCCAGTAACCAACTTATTGTACATCGTGAACACTAATATTTATAGGCAAACTATAAAAATAACTAACTCCTAAAATCTAGGCACGTATATGACAGTTATGTCACATATTCAACACTGATATTTTGCTCAACTGAGAGCAGTTATAAATTTTTTCAACAAAAATCAACACCTGACAATTAACACTCATATTAGTCCAGCACTTAGAAAATTTTGTCAATATCATTATCCAGCTGTCGAAAATCTCTTCGTTGAATATCTCAATATCATCTAGCTGTTGAAAATATTTTCATCGAATTGGAACTTGTGACTTTACCCCAACAAATCCTCTAAATTGTACAAATAATTTTTTACAATATGATATGATCAGACCGCACTAAGAAGGTTGTTGTGTGGTGGACTTCAGCATCTGTATATATACATTCCAAATTATCGGATTCGATAACTATATCAAAGATGCACATATCCAAATCAAATTGTAGGCCAAGACAGATCCCAGGTTGCCAACGAGTTGTCTACATCGTTGATACCTGTCTAGGTGGGAAGGGCCTATGCTATGTTACTTGGTTTGCCTCCTGATACTCCTTCAAGGCTGATAATGCACGTTTAACTACCATCTTAGGAGAAACAACTTGGTCCTCAAAACAAATTTTATTTCGGGACACCCAAATGCCATGAATAGCATAACAAGTGTAAGCTCCTCCCACTGGTTTATTATATGCTCCAGCCACTGTGTAATAGGCGTGGACTCTTGTACATACACTTTGAGACTACAAGGGGACCTGAAGAATAAAACTTGACTCTAACATTTGTCTTTAACTTCATTTAATCTCTTTGCATGTATTTATTAATTCAATTAAATGAGGTTAGAAGTAATAAATTGAAAGAAATTAAATGAAATTGAAGGCAAGTGTCAGAGCTAAAGGTCGAAGTTAAATTTTGTTCAGACTAAAGTAGACTTGTTTGTGCTTAGATCTATGGTTTGGAATCGAAATCTTAATGGATTTTTTTTTTGTCTGCCATTTCAGGCTAAGCAAATCCTAAACACCTCTCTTCCTTTACACCCACATGATGATATTCTTGTTTGGGGACTCCTGAAAGATGGCAGGTACACTGTGAAGTCAACCTATTTCTTAGCAAGGACAGTAGAAGATGATGTGCCACCCACGAGCTCTATCAACCCATACACATCTGCAACATAGTCTAAGTTATGGAAGTCTGATATTCAACCTCGAACAAAGTTCTTTATGCGGCAGTTACTGTAGAATGACCTTCCAAGTAGAGTAAGTCTCAATAAAAGAGGTGTTTTGTGTGGTGAATAGTGCCTACGTTGTATGAATGCACCAGAGATAACTGAACATATGGCCAGGGACTGTCAGTGGGTGAAATAATTGTTATCTCCAACCTTTGGCTTCAACCCTTACTTCTAACCACATTTAATCTTTTTACATGTATCCATTAATTCAATTAAATAGAGTTAGAAGTAACAAATGAAGAGACATTAAATGAGGTTGGAAGCAATAGTTAAAACCAAAAATTAGAGAAGTTTTGTTCGGACCTGAATAACAATTCTTTCACCCACTGACATTCCCTGGCCACATATTCAGTTATCTCTGGTGCATTCATACAACGTAGGCACTATTCACCACATGGAACACCTTTTTTTTATTGAGACTCACTCTACTTGGAAGGTCATTCTGCAGTAACTGCCACACAAAGATCTTTGTTCGAGGGTGAATATCGGACTTCCATAACTTAAACTATGCTGCAAATATGTGTGTGGGTTAATAGAGCTCATGGGTGGCCCATCATCTTCTACTGTCCTTGCTAAGAAATAGGCTGACTTCACAGTGTATCTGCCATCTTTCAGGGGTCGCCAAACAAGAATATCATCATGTGGGTGTAAAGGAAGAATGGTGTTTAGGATTTGCTCAACCTCAAATGGCGGAAAAAAAAATTCAATAAGATCTCGATTCCAAACCATAGATCTAGGCACAAACAGGTCTGCTACAGTGGTGATTTCCTCCATTAATGGTTTTGGACTCCACACCTTATACCTATTCTGCACAGGAAGCCAACCATCCGCCTAAATTAGGATATTTTTTCCATCCCCCACTAGCCAAAAAGCCCCCTTTTCAATCATCCACATGGACTGCCAATTACTACTCCAAGTATAACTTGGATCTTGTGGAAGCCTTTATTTAAGCATTGGATTGTTTGGGAAATATTTAGCACCTAATACCCTTTCCATTAGGAAGAAGGATATTGAATAATTCACCACATCTTCTTTTCCAGTAGTGCCGAGTTAAAAGCTTTGAAACTCCTAAGTCTAATGCGACCATCTCGCTTACCCTTACAGAAGACCTCCCAACAGACCCACTGAATCTTATGCTCTTCTTCCTAGCTTCTCCACTAGAAGCCTCGAATCATGGATTCTATATGTTCATATACTGACGAGGGAAGAGAAAAGCACTTCGTTACGTAGGTTGGAATAGCTTGAGCAATTAATTTAATTAGAGTTTCTCTCTCTGCTTGTGATTGACATTTTTTCCACCCTTTTAGCTTTTTTTCAGACCGTCTTACACAAAATGAAAATTCTACTTCTTTGATTTCCCCACCATGGTAAGAATTCCAAGATATTTAGGATGGATTTTTATTACTTTAATCCCCAATCCATTACGGATAATAGTTCTCCAGTCTTTTGGCACATTTCAACTAAATAAAATATCATATTTTTCTAAATTTATGCGCTGAGAGAAACCTACAAATAGGTATCAAGGATGGAATTAAAACAACCAATTTCAAGCAATGAATCTTTGAGAAATACAATGTTGTCACCTGGCTTTTGGCTAAGATCAAATGTCTTATAAAAGAATTGAGTATTGTTCAATAGTAGATATTGAGGTGTAGCTGAGATAGGCACGTACACAATGACTTCCTCTTTAAGCAACAACGAAGCTTGATCAACAAAGGTGATTGATACCTGCAAAAGGACTTCAATACTCAAGTCAAGCTGTGCACAAGAAGGGTTTATGCAATAAACAATAAGTTACCTGTAGAATGTGAATAAGTTTAGTATTTATAGTGTGCAATTAGGGTTTTGTCTCCTTTAATTATAGTAAAAAATTCCTATAAGATTGGAACACTAATACTGTAGTTATGAGTAGTATGGGCGGTTATGGGCACTATAATTTCGCAAGATCGTGATTCATAGTTACAGATATTTTGATATTTATCCACTGCGCAAATCTTATGATTATGATATAGTTGCCCAATGTTGTGGCTCAACGTACGTGGTACCGAGGTCCTGATAATATGTCACCAGTGCTTAGCTTGGATGTCCATGGAGGACTCCGATGATACGCGTGTTGGATTAATCCACTAGACGTGGTCCGGATCACGGTTCAGAATAGTTGCCCCTAACTTAGTGCTTATATGAGACAACTAAATGTCAAGATACTTGAGTTTGATAGGAACACAAGGCACGCGATGGACAAAGAGATCCTAGACAAAGTTAATGTTGGATCTCACGATATTTTTCCCAAAGGGTCGAGGTCTGTTATATATCATAGTATGTCCCCGAGGTTAGAGTGAGGTCGGGATCCGAGATGGATCACTTCGCTCACGTCATTGATTCCGTTACCTGAGGTATATCATTGGTTACCCCCATGTGTAGTTTACGGGGTCTTTGCAGCCTTTATTCTACAGTTTGTAGCAATCTGAATTTGCTTGGGAACCGTCGCTTTGACTTTATTGGGAATTAAAACCCCTTTTAAAAAGGGTAGTAGTTTCAAGTTATTTCCCAACTGCTCGCTGATGAGCGCCGAACTCAGTCAAAATTATAACCGAAGTTATTACCTAAACTTGTAGTATAGTGAACAACACCGGATCGTCTCCTCAAGGATCGTAGATGCAATTTGATCAAATCAAGTGAAAGTTAGAAAAAGGGGGTTTTGATGGTTCAAGGATCGCAGTGACAAGATTTAAAGAGAAATAACAATTAAAAGAACAAATCGATTCAAATCTATCCGAGATTGGGTGGATTCAATCATAGACCTTTCAACAAACACCTGAAATACATTTGAATGGTTAACTTGGATCTAACCGAGATCTCTCGCATCGATCCGAATTCATACTAGACAATCGTCCCGTAATTCAATTGACAAGTGATAAACACAAATCTGCAATCGCACCATTCATGTAAATATATGTCAATTTAAGCACCGAATTCAATTAACCTAGGCACAAATCAAGTAACCTAACCTCTTCAATTACGTGATTAGTTTAGATCAATCAGTTCTAAGTTTCATCACAAATCTCAATCTTCGCTTCATCACAATACTTAATCTTAAATCAAGATCAAATCGATCAAACATAAACAGAATCACCATTCATGCATTCAAGATCAAGAGAACAAGAAGAAGAGAAGAGGAATTCAAATATAAATCAAATACATTACATAACCAAGGTCTCAAGAATCCAAGCCACAATCTCTTCAAGAGTCCCGAATTGACTAGAAGTGACTTAGCTCTCCATTACAATGAAGGAAAAATATACAAGAACTATGAAAAGCTATTTCTAACACTAAGTGTATGTTGTGTTTAGAGCTCTCCTCATGCTTCCTTTTATAGAGGATTCAGAGTAGTAGTAGATGGGTAGATGAGATTAGTAGGTGGAATTAGTAGGTGAGCTTGGTAGGTGAACTTGGTAGGTGAGCTTGGTAGGTGAACTTGGTAGGTGAGCTTCCTTGTCTCCGAAAGTATTCATTGCTGAACTCATTGATTTCGTCATTTTTGAGCCAAATGGTCTTCATGAAAGTTCTAGGAAATTGTCTAAGCTTTCCAATGGCTCTGGAAGCACCCAAAAATTCGTCCTACAGCCCAAGATATGACCCAATTACTACAGACTGCTCAGGACCAGTTTCAGCACCTCTGTTTTGACTTTCAGACCCAATATCTCCATCAAGGAGCCCGAATCAAGTTTTGTGTTTGTCATGAAAGTTGTACATATGGGTCTTAACTTTCAGATCACCAATTTTCAGCCCATTCTATAAACCCAAACTCGAATTATGTTCTGGTTACTACACACTGTTCGGGTTCCAGTTCACAAATCCCGTATTCTGATTTCCATGCCCAATTAGCTCCACTAGATGTCTGAATTTGACTTCGAGCTCTTCATCAAAGTTGTAGAGCTCTCTTTTATCTTTCCTACAAGGTAAAATTCATAATTATCAGACATTTAGAACTCAAGATATGGCCAAAATACAGAAACAGTGTAAGACTCGAATAATGCTGAAAAATCAATTAAGTCCGATTCGAGTTCAAACTTACAAAACATAATCAAATTCAACAATTAAGTACATGAAGAGTGTAAATGACTAATAATGAGGGTTTCTTAATGAATAAAATATGTGATTATCAAATTCCCCACACTTAGCTTTTTGCACTCCTGGGCAAAACATATAAAACTAAAGTTAGAAGACAAAGACAAACGACACAAACTTAAAAGTTAAAAACTCTAAAGGACTCAATGAAGCAAGAAGAAGAGTAACAAGAAATTCAAGGGATCAAAGCATAAATGAGGTAACATTTCTTCACATCTCAAACCAAAATGCAAGGAAACTTCCGTTGAAAAGAATGAATTAAGAATGATGGATCTTCACAATATTCCCTCTCAATCTCTCAAGTGTTTAAAAGGTAGGTATTTCACTCAATTCAACCCATGAAAATTGTACTACCATAAGCTTGCTTATCTTCTACTTCTCCACTACTCAAAACACATGCACACACAAATCATGAGGACTTTATTCAAGGTTGTAGTGAGGTCAAGGTAACAAAGAGGATAAAATGGATATGAGAAGATAAATACCAAAGAGAATAAAAGCAAATGAGAATTTTCTAGTTCAAATAACGAGCATAAAAGTTCATCTCAACTCTAATGTATATCCCTTTACATATTCATTTCCCCATCCTTTTCTCTCTTTTTTTTTTTTTATATATATATGAACATAACTATATACATACATTTTTCTTTTTTTTTTTTTTTTTTTTTTTTTTTTTTTTTTAGGCACTCTTTCTTTTCTTTTCTTTTCTTTTCTTTTTTTTTTTTTTTTTCAACAACCATTTTGTACACACACCCCACACTTGTTCAAAAACTCATCCATTAACCAGGCTAATGTTCTTTTATTCCCTAAGGTACAGTAAGAACACGATTTTTCATTTAAGGCACATAATGAGCTAGAAACAAGGAATGGTCAAATAAGCTCAAAGGGTTAAGCAAAGGAAAATATACAAGGTTGGCAGGAATTAGAGAATTTTCGAGAGGTCAAAAGAGTGCTTGATATCATATTGAAAACAAAGTTGGCTATTTGGTTAAACTAGCTAAGAAAGAGGGCCTCAATCATGTTCATGCATGCAAGTGAAATGTAGCCTCAAAAAGAATCAAAGCAAGTTCTAGAGTGGTCATTAACACGAGTGAAAATCACACAAGAAAGAAGAGAATGACATAAATGTTGAATCCATCCATTAGGCTCAAAATCTCACAAGGTATGCATTCATCAAACTCAATTCATCAATTCAATCATCCATCACCAAGCATATCAGTTCAAGAAGGGAGAAAAATTATTCAATCATGCAATGAACCTTTTTTTTTTTTTTTTTTTTTTTTTTGAAATTTTTTTTTTTAACAAACGAAAAGAAACAGAAACATGCTAAAATCTCTCCCCCACACTTAATATAAACATTGTCCTCAATGTGAAAGAAAGAGATAGAAAAGAGCAACACAACCTGATAAGAAGTGAATCAACGCTAAGCAGAAAAGAAACACACTGTCAGTGCCGCATCAGACCCTGAAAAGAAATCAAACAAGAAAACGTTAGTACTTCCACAAGTCAATACTAATTAATTACTACCTAAAAAACTCCTTACTCTGCCACCGATTAAGATGCGTCTCAAGAGTAAAATTACTCCTTACTCTGCCATCACTAATTGGTTTAATAAGTCCATGACAATCATATCATACTAAACAAAACAACAAATTTTTTTTTTTTTTTAAATCAAACCCATTAAAGAGAAAGTTTCAGATCGGGCTCTTGTTTCTTGTTACTTCCTTCGCTGCTTCCTGTTGACCAATCTATCTGAGCTAATACCTGATCAGGTACATACTCAAAAGCTTCTAATTTATCAATGAGCTCATCAATAGTGGAGGCAGAGATAAGAAGTTGTCTTGCCGAAGGAGTGATAAATTTCTTTCCACAAACTTTGTCAAGAAAAATAACAAAGATCAAAGAAATTATTAACATTCAACAAACCAATGGGTTTATGGTGGATGTTCAGTTCAGCCCAAGAGACAATTTGAAAAATTTCTTCCAAAGTACCAAAACCACCTGGTAAGGCAATGAATGCATCAGAGTGTTCAAGCATTATCTTCATGCGTTCATGCATTGATGATACCTTAAGTTCCTCCCCAATTGTCTTTCCAGTGATGTTCTGTTGAGCTAAAGTTTCAGGAATGATACCTAGAACCTGACTGTCTCTTACAAAGGCAAAGCAAGTGATACAACTCCCATTAACCCACGACAACCTCCCCCATATACAAGATGAATATTCCTCGCAGCAAGTGATCGACCAAGAGTGCTAGCTGCGTTTACAAACTCTAATCCCTTCCCATAACTCGACCCACAAAAACACAGACATTTTTGAGGTTACGAATAGAAGGCCCCATTCTATACTCTTCCTCCCTTTGAGTGTTTCTCGAGTTTGAAGGAAAATGGAGAAAATGGAGTGTTTAAATAGGAAAAAGAATGGAAAGGGAATAATTGCACCTATGAGGGTAGGTTGGCGGTTGTCAGAAAAGGTTGAAATTAAGAGACACAGAATCTTTTTTTTTTTTTTTTTTTTTTTGACTTCAAGAAAACCATCAAGGTAAAGAAGTCTAGAAACCCCGAAGGACCCTGCTCAAAGGATCGTCTCGTACAAAAATCAAAATACAACAAAATGATACAAAGATAAAAGAAATAGAAAATGATGACATACCTGTATGTACAGCTCCATGGCGTATCTTTATACTGCGCGTCATGAGTGCAGTAGACATCACGTCCCTTTTTTTTTTTTTTTTTTTTTTTGAAATTGTTAAAAAAAAACTTGATGAAAGATGAGTGTATACTTACGTAAGATTGGGATGGAGGTAGTCTGCTTCTTTCGGCTTTGTGCCAAAGCATTGTTGACCAAGATTCGACCCATTCAAGACCAAATAAGAACATAGGGCTCCCAAAAGGGACAAGTGGCCATAATACGACTGGCTGCCTCACATGTGGGATACAATCTACCTTCTTTGTTTTTCAATTAAGAAGGCTGGATCAGGATGCATGCATTTCCCCATTCACGGTTTGTGTTACCAAAGCCAACCCTAAGAAGTATACATTTTTTTTTTTTTTTTTTTTTTTTTTGAATTTTTTTTTTCTCATTTTTTTTTCTCATTTTTTTTTTTTTGTAAAATGCCATGAAGAAGAAGAAGAAGAAGATGATATGTACAGATTGTTTGTGGATATGGCTCACATCTCGCTCTCGGTTTAACGTCCAAGAACGCTTAAACGTCTTCTATGAGTCGAGGATAAGCTTCCCATCCAATTTTCTTATAAATTGGCAAACAGGGTCTTTTAGAGTCGATTCCCAAGATCGTAGCGTTGTTGTTCATCCTTGAAGAGATTCCACAATTTAAGAATTTCTCGATGCACCAATCCACAAGAATGCGTCTCAAGAGTCAATAAGATATCATCTAATGACTCCTTACTCACCCATTCTTAATGAAGAAAATTTTATCTTCTCTATTTGCGGAAACCATCCCCTTAGTACGACATCGCTTGTTACGCTTCCATCGTCCACATTTGTGACAGACTTGTAACCTTTTTGCTTTCTCCTTTTAGAATATGAACTTCTTCCAAGACCGGGCATATATGATTCAAATGAAATTGAGGACTCACCGCTAAATCGGACCTTTGCTTCAATTATCCAACAGACATCTTCTCGGCATACCCTTGTGCATTAACATTCTCAATCTCTCACATCGAACTTTGTAGATTTTTCTCGAGCATTTTGAGGAAGAGAAGGAAAATGTTTTCTCGTGTTTTGAAAGAATGACATCCATTTTGAAGGAGAAGAAGGGTTCGGTTATTTTGGGAAATCGAAGAATAAACCGACTCAAGAGTCACGGAGTACCGTATCCGCCACTTAACCTAAGCAACGCAAAGAACTCAAGAACTTGGTTTTCCAGGAATGATTGAGTCTTTGTCCATTAACCTTAAGCGCATTACCATTCCTAGGATCCTCGGATCTCGATGCCGAGAGAATACGCGTGTCCGACAACAAAAGAACCGCGCCGCCTAGATCTCAATTTTCCAAGGAGTAGGTGCGGATGATAATCTCAAAGCGAACTTTTTGACCAATTTCCGCAGCTTTTGCAAAAGGTGTAACAGACCTTTAATAAAGTAGGCCAATAAAATCCATACCGCAAGATTTTCGCAGTTGTTGTCGCCGAAGAAAAAAAATGACCTCCACATGCTTCTGAGCGACTCTACCTACCTCATTGTCGGGCACACAGCTGTTTTTTTTTCTTTTTTTTTTTTTTTTTTTTTTTTTTTTTTTTTTTTTTTTTTTTTTTTTTTTTTTTTTTTTTTTTATTCATAATGCGGATGGAGAAGGTTCATCACCTCCACTTCTGCATTCTCTGGAAGTTCATGATACTGTTTGAGGCGGTGTCCATTTACGATGAAAGCTTTGGCAGTGACCTCACTTTTAATCTGAACAGCACCAGAAGGAAAAACATTAGTAACAATAAATAGTCCATCCCATCTAGACCTTAATTTACCAGGCATGAGTCGGAGGCGGGAGTTATAGAGAGAACTTTTTGACCAATCTCAAATGTTTTCCTCGAATCAACTTATCATGGAAGGCTTTGGTCTTCTCCTTATAAAGTTTGGAACTTTCATATGCCTCCAAGCGGATCTCCTCCAATTGCTGCAGCTGCAGCTTCCTCTCCAAACCTCGCTTGATCTAGGTCCAAGTTGCACCTTTTCACCGCCCGAATGCTCGATGCTCAATTTCCACCCAGGTAGGCAGCTTTTCCAAAAATAATTCGATACGGAGACATCCCGATTGGTGTCTTATAAGCAGTCCCAGTAAGCCCATAAAGCATCCTCAAGCCTCTTGCTCCAAATCCTTTCTCGTTAGGTTGAACCGTCTTCTCGGAGTATCCGCTTAATTTCTCCGTTGGAGACCTCGCTTGCCCATTGGTTTGGGGGTGGTAAGGTGTAGAAACCTTGTGTTGGACTCCATACTTCTTCATCAAAGCCTCCATGCTTCGATTGCAAAAATGTGAACCTTGATCACTAATGATGGATCTCGGGACTCCAAACCTACGTAAAATCATGTGATCTAATAAAATCCACAACAACTTTAGAATCATCGGTCCGAGTGGCCTTAGCCTCCACCCATTTAGATACATAATCCACAAGAAGCGTAAATGTAAACAAAACCAAATGATACAGAAAAGGACCCATAAAGTCAATACCCCAAACATCAAAAATCTCACAGAATAATAAGGGTTTCGGGGCATTTCATTCCTACGAGAAGTATTCCCTGTTCTCGGCATTGATCACAAGATTTGCAAAACATATATGCATCATGAAATAGAGTGGGCCAATATAATCCAGAGTCTAAAACTTTCCTAGCAGTCCGTTGAGGACCGAAGTGGCCGCCACATGCAAGTTTATGACAAAAGCTAAGAATGGAATGGAATTCATCATCGAGCACACACCTCCTAATTACTTGGTCACCGCAAAATCTCCATAAGTAAGGATCATCCCACACATAATACTTTGACTCACTTTTCAATTTATCAATCTTAGCCTTAGTGAAATGTGCGGTATTGCGTTAGCAACCAAGAAATTAATCAAATCAAGAAACCAAGGGATGTTGCCTTGCAGCTTGAAAAGTCGCTCATCGAGGAAAACATCATGGATGGAAAAACATCTCGCCTCCCTTTCAATTCGACTCAAGTGATCACCACCAAATTCTCCGCTCCACTCTTGTCACGGATCTCAATATCAAACTCCCGGAGGAGCAACATCCACCTAATCAACCGGGGCTTGGCATTGGGCTTTTTCGGGAGAAACTTCAATGCCGCATGATCCGAAAACACAACCACTGGAACCAAGCAAATATGATCGAAATTTATCTAAAGCAAAAACAATTGCTAAAAGTTCCTTTTCGGTTGTGGTGTAGTTGATTTGTGCAGGATCTAAAGTTCTCAAGCATAGGAAATGACATGAGATACTTTACCGACCCTTTGTGCAAGAACAGCTCCCAATGCATAATTAGAGGCATCACACATCACTCAATGGAAGTGTCCAATCCGGCGGTTGGATGATAGGTGTATCTTGTCAATGCCTGCTTCAATTGATTGAAGGCATCCCGCACTTCTTGTCAAAGTGAAACTCCACATCTTTTTTGCAGTAAGTTGGATAGCGGAAGTGCAATTTTGCTTTGAAATCCTTTATGAACCGCCGATAGAAACCTCGCATGACCAAGGAAAGAACGAATCTCCCGCACGCATGTGGGGTAAGATAGGCATGAAATAACATCTATTTTTGCAGGATCTACCTCAATACCCTCACGAGATATCACATGCCCTAAGACTATACCTTGTTCTACCATGAAATGACATTTCTCAAAATTTAGAACGAGGTTAGTCTTAATGCATCTATGCAAGACCCGAGCCACTATCTAAACATGCATCAAAGGAAGATCCATAGACAAGTAAAATCATCCATAAATACGTCCATGCATTTTTCTAAAAAATCGAAAAAGATACTTACCATACACCTCTGAAAGGTGCCTCGGAGCATTGCATAGACCAAAGGGCATCCTCCTCGTATGCAAATGTGCCAAATGGACAAGTGAAAGTAGTCTTCTCTTGGTCTTCTGGGGCTATATGAATCTGAAAATACCCCGAATATCCATCCAGGAAACAATAATGTGACTTGCCAGCTAACCGCTCCAACATCTGATCAATGAATGGCAGCGGGAAATGATCCTTTCGGTAGCCTGGTTGAGCCGCCTATAATCAATGCAAACTCGCTAACTGTTTTGAACTCGTGTGGGCACAAGCTCATTGTTCCGATTCGCAACCACCGTGACCCCGCATTTCTTGGGAACCACTTGCACCTGGCTCACCCATTGACCGTCGATATGGGATAAATAATGCCACTTGAAGTAGCTTTGTAACTTCCTTCTTCACCACATCTAGAATCGGGGATTTAGTCTCCTTTGGGGTCGTCTAACTGGTTTGATCCCTTCTTCCAATAAAATCTTATGCATGCATGTGGAGGGACTAATACCAGAATATCTGCAAGAGTCCATCCGATGGCTTGCCTATTCTCGCCTCAAAATCTGCAGTAATTTTTCTTCTTGATCGGTTGTAGGTTTTTAGCAATGATCACCTAGGAAGTGTCTCACCATCTCCCAAATATGCATATTTAAGATGGTCTCAGTAAAGTCTTCAACTCCAAGGATGGAGGTTGTACAATGGAAGGTAACAAGTGATCCGAAACAAACTAACTCAACAATATTAATTTCAAGATGGTATCGACTCTCATTCTCAATTGTTGCATCATCAAGAATTATTTACTCATAACAGAATAAATCTCAAGACATGCAAAGACATGGTTCAACATCACAAGTGGCACATGTATCACAAGAAACAGAACCAAGATAGTCAACAATATCGTGGAATTCAAGATATAAATCAAGATAGACATCATCAACCAAAGATCTCAATCATATCAACATGGAAAACAGAATGCTCCTCTGGGGGTGTCTCATGGCATCAAAAATGTTAAATTGTACCAAATCGTCGCCAAACTCCATAGAAAGGGTGCCAGCATGCACGCCTATCTTGGTCTTGGCGGTCTTGAGGAATGGTCTGCCTAGAATCAATGGAGCATGGTTTGTTGGAGACTCATCTTCCATGTCCGAATGTAGAAATCTGCTTTTTGGAAAAATCAACTCATTCACCCGAACTAACACATCTTCCAAAGACACCGGGATGAGCAAAGTGACTCTATTCGCCAACCGAATCACGATACCGGTGGGTTGCAAAGTACCGATGTTTAAACACTTATACACTGACATGGGCATGACATTGATCGAAGCACCCAAATCTAGCATTGCATGCTCAAATCTAGAGTTGCCAATTGTGCAAGAAATTGTGAAAGTTCCAGGATCTTTGCATTTCGTGGCATGCTTGGCGAGAATCATTGCGAAACATTTCTTCCCATGCCGATCTTCTCATCCCCTTTCAACCTTCTCTTATGAGTGCACAACTCCTTGAGAAATTTAGCATATTTTGGAATTTGCTTGATTGCATCTAGGAGGGAATATTGATTTCCACTTTCCCGAATGTCTCCATGACTTCTTTTTCCATTTCTGCTTGCATTGTTCTCTTGGATTGTGTGATCCTATTTGGAAAAGGTAATGGAATGGCAACATCTGAATTCTCTGCAATTTTCTTCAATGGCATGATTTGGACCGAATTATCCATTTCTGCCGTTTTTGGTCAATTTCGATTCTTTGTAAGGTTGGAACATCAACTTCTTTGCCACTTCTCAAGGTAATTGCACTTACGTTGCCTCTTGGATTGTTGATTGTTTGTGAAGGCAATTGGCTAGAACCTTGACTCTTTAGCTCGCTCACGTGGTTGCCACCGCCCAATTTGAGTTTGTAAATTCCGAATGTTGGCACCGACGTTCATGGGAACCGAATGTTATTTGTGGCCATTTGTTTCATCGGTCTTCCAATGATGGCTCACCGAGTGGATGACAGGATCACCGAATGTGTTGCCGTTGTCCGAATGCGGGGGTATTTGTTGGTATTTGTTGCTTGGACCTGCTGCACTTGGTATCTAAATTGTTGTTCACGTTTCTTGGTGGGGCCGTTGTTGTTGCCGGTGGGGGTTGTTGTTGCTTGGCTAGGATTCCCATATCTCAAATTGGGATGGTCTCGCCAACCAGGATTATAAGTACTAGAAAATGGATCATATCTAGATTGTTGCTTTGTTGTTCTTTGATATTGGGGTCTACCAGGAAAAACACCACCGCAAAGAACACATTGATCCGGAAAGGCGGGACCATCTTCCCCGAAGTGTAGGGCATGAATCGGTAGGGGATGAGATGAATTAGAGCAAATTCCACACACCGATGCAAATCATCCGCATGGGTGGTTGTTGACCCATCACTATCTGTCTTACCAAAGAAGTCAATTCATCTAGTACGTGTTCCATTCTTTGTTGGTCCATATGAGATGCTTGAATTTCATTAACTCCTCTGGTTGCGGTGATGATCCGCGAGCCAAACTGTTGGGTATTGGCTGCCATGTTTGCTATCGATCTCTTTGCAGCGGTAGGAGTTTTGTCTACTAAGGCTCCTCCAGGAGGCAAAGATCGATCATGCTTCTATCATTTGGCAAAGAAGCCTTCATAAAAGTATTGAATCAAGAGTTGGTCACTAATTTGGTGATGAGGCGCTCGAACACAACTTCTTGAATCTCTCCCGGTATTCATGCAAAGTCTCACCAGGACATCCGTCGATGCCACATATATCCTTCCTAATTGCGCAGCTCTCGAGGCGGGGAAGAATCTCTCCAGAACAACCTCTTCATGTCATTCCAACTTCGATCCGAACCTGGTGAAAGATAAAACAACCAATCTTTGGTGCATCGACAAGTGAGAAGGGAAATGCCCTTAACTTGATGTGTTCCTCGGAGATGCCTTGTGGCTTCATGGTTGAACACACAACATGGAACTCTTTCAGGTGCTTATGAGGATCTTCACCCGCAAGACCATGAAACTTTGGTAACAAGTGTATCAAACCAGATTTCAACTCAAAATCTGCATCAAGATCGAGGATATTGAATACACAAAGATTGGTAAGATACATCGGGAGCAAAGCAAGTTCCTTAAGGGTTCTATTATGCATGTTATCACCATGATTTCGGGATTACTTAAGTTATCGTGTTCACTCCCAAAATTAGGTTCAGAATTAACTCGGAATTTATCACACGAGCTCTAATTAATCTATGCAAGGTCCTATCAATCTCGGGATCAAGATCAAGCAAGATATCAGGATTGGACCTAGTCATGCATCAACTAAAGCACAAAAACACAAAAACTGCAACTAAGCAAAATACACTAAACAACACTCAAAATATGCAAAAATAAATCTAGTTAATATATCTAAACATTTTTAAAAATTATGGAATCAACACAGAACAAAATCTACATAAAAATGAAACTAGAAAATGCAATAAAAAATATTAAAAAATTGAAAAAGTGGTCTAAATGATAGAATTTCGAAAAACCAGGGGTGACCTCACAGTTTACTGTGAGTCTTGTTTATCAGGCTGTTTTCCTTCAACCGACCAAGTTTCAGCTCATTCTGGGCATGTTGCAGTTCGAAAATTGCAATAGTTACCCGTAATCACCTGTTTTCCGTCTTTCCTAAATCAAAAAAATTCAAAAGCTAGGATAAAAATGTTAGTATGGTATGAACAATGTTAGTAAATGAAAAATAACTGTTAGAATAGGTAAGAAAGAACAAAAATTAGTAAGGTTACTCAAAATGAAAAGATTACACCTACGAGGTCCCCTAAGAATCCAGCGCCAAAATTTTGATGAGCGCACGAACTCGATCAAAATTATAACCGAAGTTATTACCTAAACTTGTAATATAGTGAACAACACCGGATCGTCTCCTCAAGGATCGTAGATGCAATTTGATCAAATCAAGTGAAAGTTAGAAAAAAGGGGGTTTTGATGGTTCAAGGATCGCAGCAACAAGATTTAAAGAGAAATAACAATTAAAAGAACAAATCATTCAAATCTATCCGAGATTGGGTGGATTCAATCATAGACCTTTCAACAAACACCTGAAATACATTTGAATGGTTAACTTGGATCTAACCGAGATCTCTGCATCGATCCATAATTCATACTAGACAATCGTCCCATAATTCAATTGACAAGTGATAAACACAAATCTGCAATCGCACCATTCATGTAAATATATGTCAATTTAAGCACCGAATTCAATTAACCTAGGCACAAATCAGTAACCTAACCTCTTCAATTACGTGATTAGTTTAGATCAATCAGCTTCTAAGTTTCATCACAAATCTCAATCTTCGAGTTCATCACAATACTTAATCTTAAATCAAGATCAAATCGATCAAACATAAACAGAATCACCATTCATGCATTCAAGATCAAGAGAACAGAAGAAGAAGAGAAGAGGAATTCAAATATAAATCAAATACATTACATAACCAAGGTCTCAAGAATCCAAGCCACAATCTCTTCAAGAGTCCCGAATTGACTAGAAGTGACTTAGCTCTCCATTACAATGAAGGAAAAATATATGCAGAACTATGAAAAGCTATTTCTAACACTAAGTGTATGTTGTGTTTAGAGCTCTCCTCATGCTTCCTTTTATAGAGGATTCAGAGTAGTAGTAGATGGGTAGATGAGATTAGTAGGTGGAATTAGTAGGTGAGCTTGGTAGGTGAACTTGGTAGGTGAGCTTGGTAGGTGAACTTGGTAGGTGAGCTTCCTTGTCTCCGAAAGTATTCATTGCTGAACTCATTGATTTCGTCATTTTTGAGCCAAATGGTCTTCATGAAAGTTCTAGGAAATTGTCTAAGCTTTCCAATGGCTCTGGAAGCACCCAAAAATTCGTCCTACAGCCCAAGATATGACCCAATTACTACAGACTGCTCAGGACCAGTTTCAGCACCTCTGTTTTGACTTTCAGACCCAATATCTCCATCAAGGAGCCCGAATCAAGTTTTGTGTTTGTCATGAAAGTTGTACATATGGGTCTTAACTTTCAGATCACCAATTTTCAGCCCATTCTATAAACCCAAACTCGAATTATGTTCTGGTTACTACACACTGTTCGGGTTCCAGTTCACAAATCCCGTATTCTGATTTCCATGCCCAATTAGCTCCACTAGATGTCTGAATTTGACTTCGAGCTCTTCATCAAAGTTGTAGAGCTCTCTTTTATCTTTCCTACAAGGTAAAATTCATAATTATCAGACATTTAGAACTCAAGATATGGCCAAAATACAGAAACAGTGTAAGACTCGAATAATGCTGAAAAATCAATTAAGTCCGATTCGAGTTCAAACTTACAAAACATAATCAAATTCAGTCAATTAAGTACATTAAGAGTGTAAATGACTAATAATGAGGGTTTCTTAATGAATAAAATATGTGATTATCACTCGCTACTCTCGTGGCCAATCACAGAGAAGGAGCATTAAAACACGACCTCAAACATGTAGTCAGATTACCTTCTCAAGAGCCAATCAGAATGTTTTATTTCCTCTATAAATGGGGAATGTTTGCATTGAGGTTGGCATTCATTTTGTTCTATGAAAATTTTTTAGAGTGATCTTTTTCCAGAGGATGATCTTTCTCCCATTTCTTGTTAACATGTGGAGGGTTATGCCCTCTTCTGAAACCATTTTTTTATTCTTCTCAAAATTCTTAAAGGTATTTTCTTTTTCTCAACATATTCCTTAAATGGAGGCCGTTCTTACCTGGTGTAATGGTTCTGTGAGGACCAAGTAGCTTCCCTACGCGGGTTAGTTAACATACATCTGGGCAGCAAAAGCCTTTCTTTCGAGGCATATGCAAGGGTGTGCAACCTTTCTGCTCATACCAGGAGGATTCACCGTTTCTGCTGTAGTTCTTGTGATGCATGGAGATGCTCTGTACTCCGTCCTCCTCTTTTCCTGACTGTTCTAAAGGCACTAGCCAAGTGCCTTGATTTTACTCTAAAGTGCAGTTGGATATACAAGAGAGTGGAACAATCTCTTAGAGTAACTTGGAGTGAAGCATTCTCCTCATGGTGGCCAACAGGAAAGAGATGGATGTTAGTTTCTGGAAGAACCTTGGAGGTGGATGTGGTAAGTGGTCATCGTCATCATCACTGTCTTTGTCTGGTTTCCTTCCTGGCTCTTTCCAGTGGGCATTCTTGACTTAGAGTAGTTTATATATTTTTTTTTGTAAAGCTGACGATGTATGTAATGAGAATAATAAAATTCCTTTTTCGTATCATGTATCTTTTATTTTCATTGTATGCTTTTTTCACCAGGATGAGTCCAACGCTCATCTTTTAACCTCGTCATGTTCATGTTACCCACAACTTGATGTTTGGCAAATATAGTGAAGTATCAAGGCAAGTCTCAATGCCGCCGGATGACGGAATTCACGCTTTACACAAAGTCGTAGTCTGTGCTTCCCCCAAAATGTTAAAAGCTTTAATTTGAAGGCGATAATCAAGGTTGTCACTTGACATTCGTGTGTATACCGTGGCCCGGTAACTGTCCACGCGTCAAACGATTAGTGGCTGACATTCTAGTGTTAAACCGGGGTTTGTAGAAAAAATTTGGACTCAACTGCAAGGCTTGCATGACATTTGATTTTCTAAACAACCATCCTTTCAACTATTGTGACAACTGCGAAATTCATGTGGCGTATTCTGACTGGATAGTCATGGTTAGAGTTCTGTGTGTCATGATCAGGGGCTTTTAAAATCTGAAGTACTAGGATGGAATTGTCCCTAACCGTCTTGCCTCTATAAATAGGAACTAAGGCATATTTTCCGTACTTTTACTGTTTTTGACTACTTTTCGGTGACCTGAGACAATTTTTGGCAGTTGTGAATGGCGGAGAAGTGCTATCTTGGACGGTTTTGTAGCGATTTTTGGTAGTTTTCAACTATTTTTCTTCGGCTACACTCCCTTTAGTCACCTATTTTCTTTATTTCTTCAAGGTATGTCACCTTTTACCCTCTATTTCTGCTGCTTTTAGCGTCATTCTAAGATAGGGGGCTTCTGTCTTCTTTGTCTTAAGGAATTCTATATCTTTTTCTAGTAAAATGAGTAGAGATACCAGTATTTCTGGGTCCATTTGGTGGCATCACTCTGTGGAGCACCCTCTCTGTTGCGCCATGGGCGGCGGAGGTGTCCAACTGAGGCTTAGACCTTTGTGGGCGTGGAGGTCGTAGTTTTGGAGATCGAGGGCGAATGTGGATGTGGACTTTACTGATTCCCTCCATGGTTCGCCCCCCTCTATATTTGAATCTGTAGGCTAATATTCTTAATTCTAACAACTTACTGGACTCTATGGGTGTTTTCAGGAGTTCCATGGCAAAGAGGAGAATGGCGATGCAAAAGAGGATGGTTGTTGAGGGACCCTTAGTACTTGCCCCCTTGAGGACTGTATAACCCTGGGTGGGAGACAACGTCTGGAATAACGCGTCCGAATTTCAGACTAGGAAAGACATTTAGGATCTCAAGGTGTATTTTGAAGCTGACAAAAGGTGGCGTAGGGGACCATGAGTATCAAGTTTTAGCTTTGGAGGAGAAAGAGAGAGTGTGCTCGGGCCGGGAGGTGAGCGCATACTTCATGTTTATATACGTAGACCTCTTCATTCGGCTAGGACTCTAGATTTCGTTCATTGATTTCCAAATTGAGGTCCTCTGTACTCACCATGTAGCCCCATCCCAGCTTCACCCTAATAGTTGGGGAAGCATTCTCGCCTTCAAAAGATTTTTCCAGGTAATTGGACTACGGTGCTCAGAGAAGATGCTCTTTTATTTCTATACTCGGAGGTCCCCCTAATGGGGGGAGCAATGCAAAAGAATTAGCTGACACTCAGGTCTAGGTCTGGATGAAAGTTATTCAAAGTATTCTAGGACAACTTCAAGAAGTACAAGGGGAAGTTCTTTAAGCTGATGATAGCACCAAATACCCGTTAGTTCTTCCTAGATACTGATGGGGACTTGGTGTTCAACTTGTACTAGACAACCTAAGCATAGAGTACCCTCATTGGGTTGATTGAAAAGGATAAGCTTGATCTTGTCGAGATGATGCCGAGTGTGTTAATTTTATGGAGACTTGGGCTCGAGAGGTCGGGTTCATTTCTTGTAAAGATCGTCTAAATACCACTGATGATGAAATACTTAGGGTCATATTAGGTAGGAACTTAGTTCGTAGTCCATCTTAAACTTTTGTTTTTAGTATCTTTCATTCCAGCTTTTTCTAACTTATTTCCTTCTCATATTTTGCAAAAAACATGGCATCTAGATCCTCTTTTATCGGCCTTTAAGCTTTCAAGGCAAGGAAAGAAAGGGCTAGACCTTCCAATGCTCCTGCACTCATTGCTCCGACTTTCGTAGTCCAGGTTCCTGTTATTGAAGTGGCTCCTGATCAGTTGGAATCTCTTACACAACCCCTTCAGAGGAGGAAGAGAAAGGTTGTTGAGGGTAATATGGCAGAGGATAATAGGAAGAGGCTAGCAATAGAGGAGGATGAAAAGGAATTAGAAGATCTGATGCCCCTGATTACTAGGAACGCGGACCCCAGAGAGTTCGTTGTTGAGCGACTCCTGAGTGATGAGGTTGTGAGACACATTATCCAAAGTTATCTGCCAGATACTCTATCGAGGTTTCAGAACTTTGCACTTTGGGCCGCTACTAAAGTTCATGTCTTAAGAGGACCTTGGGGGAGTACGAGAAGAAGTCATTCGAGCAGCTGAAGGCGATCAAGGCAGAAGGGAAACAGAAGCTTGATTTGGCTCTTAATGACAAGGAAGAAGCTGAATCAAAGGCCCAAGACTTGAAAAAGAAGTTGGTCGACTCCACGTCCAAATTTAAGAGAGAGAAAGCCAAGTCTGAAAAGGCCAACACCGAACTCCAAGTCCAGATTCAGGATCTCGGTACCAGAGTGGCACAACTGGAAAGGGACAATGTGGAGCTGGAGGCAATCTAGACGAATATCAGTGGTGAACACTGATGTCACCTTAGTATTTCAATCCTGATGTCACCTTAGCCTTGGAAGGATTGAATCTTGAAATGCTAATCTAAGATGGTCGCCTAGTGATGGTAAGGGAAGTTAATCAGGTTGCTGCTGGGGTCCCTATTGCCGAGCCTTGAACTGGTGTGCTCGATCTGACAGAAGGTAACCATGGAGCATCAGACCAGAGAGAGATGGAGGTGAAGCTTAACTTGTCTTTCCTCTTTTCTTTTTCATTTATTGCATTCATTTGCCCCCTGCGTGGGGCATTTTATTTCTGTAAAGACAATTGCCTTGGTCGCTGGGTATATTAAATGTATCTTCTTTATACTTATAACTTGATGTTATATACTTGTTTGTTTCCCATGGTCCATTTTGGGTCCAACGCCCATCACTTGTTAGTGGACTTAGGAAAATTTTTATCACGCAAAAACATGGTCCAGGTTCCAATGCCTAAAGCACTTGAGCACTCGGAATTTCGCTGAGGACTTAGGCAAAATTTTAAGGTGATCTATAACTAGGGTCTTTAATGTTTACGACCTAGTTCAGAAAATCGCATAATATTTAGGAATTTTCAACTTTAAAACCAGTTTAACACAAGGCATTCACGGTAGGTACCTAATGGTAGACCACAGATTTCATAATCTGTGCTGCCAATTAATTATAACCACATAATGGTTATGGCCAAGTGTTGAGGATTTAGGTATGGACTCTATAACTCATAACAAAACTACAGAAAAAGGTTTCGTAGATTATTCCTCTTAACTTGAAATCTAAAGAATTCCCAGATCCATTAGAAACAGGCTCCTGTAGGCATTTTCAAGGTGGAGTCCAGCTTGAGGTTCCTAAAATCTTTAAAAGAGAACTCATATCCCATAGGGAACAAGCTTAATGGACATTCTCAAGATGAACTGTGGCTTGAGGGTCTTTTAAGACTTTTTTTGGGAAAGTATAAGTAGATGAATAAAAAGAACTTCATTTTATTGATTGAGTAAAGGACCGAAGCCCTTACAATTTATTCCTACAAAAACTAAGGCAGATCAAATATAAAGTAAACTAAGAGGCTAAGCCTTAAAGGGCACTTAGCTATAGTACTTTCTAGGTTTGTCCACATTCTAATAGTTTTTTATTGGCTTTCCAGTTAATGTCTCCAAGGTGTAAGCTCCCTTAGTAGTGCTGATCACGATACAGTAGGGGCCTTCCTAATTAAGGGCTAACTTCCCTTGGGATGCATTCTTACCTCCGATGTCTACTTTCCAGAGCACTAAGTCATCTGACTGGAATTTCCTTAGGATAACCTTCAGGTTATATTAAGTCGTCGTCTTCTGTTTGATGGTTGTGTCGCGTATATGGGTGACACGCCTTATTTTTTATAGAAGATCTAATCTTCTCAGATCAGTCTGGGGTTGTTGTCAGCTGAGAATTGTTGGAAGCGCCAGCTAGGTTCCCCTATTTCTACCGAGATCATAGTCTCACACCCATAAGTGAGTTTAAAGGGAGTTTCACCTATTATAGAGTGAAGTGTAGTCTGGTAGGCCTAGAGAACATGGTCTAGTTGTTCAACTCAATTTCCCTTTGCTTCGTATAACCTTCTTTTAATTCCTCAAACAATAACTCAGTTGGTGGCTTCATCTTATTTGTTTGTCTTGGGATTCTCCACGGAACTGCAATGATACTTAATTTTTAACTCAACAAGTAGCTCTTCGAAACCTTTGTCTTTGAACTGGGTTCCGTTGTCCGTCACAATGGACTCCATAACCCTAAACTTAATGATGATATGATGCCAAGTAAACTTTTGGATTTGGGCAAAGGTAATTGTGACTAAGGGTTCTACCTCGATCCATTTAGTGAAGTAGTCCGCGACCATTACCAAATATTTTCATTGTCCAGGTGCTTGAGGGAAAGGACCTAGAATGTCCATACCCCATCTGTAGAATGACTAGGGTACAGATGTCGTGGACAATTCCTCAGGTGAAGCTTGATAATGATCTGAGTGTCGCTAGCATTTATCACAAACCCAGACATGTGCAAAGGAGTCAGCTTCTATTATTGGTCAATAGTATCCGACCCTGAGTAATTTCAAAGTTAAGGCTTTGTCTCCTAAATGGTGTCCGCAACTCCCCTCATGGAGCTCGACCAGTCATATTCTGTTTCTTTTAGCGTGGGACATTTAAGAAGAGGTAAGGAGAACCCACATCGGTATAACTGCCCATCGTAGATGGTGTACCTAACTGTAGTTCTGATCAATTTAGAGGTTCCTTTTGAATGTAGATACTCCATAATTGGGGTGATCTAAGTACTTTATTCTTCTTCTACCTAGAAATGGTTGTGTCAATGATGGAAGGTTAAGAGAAGGTCTCTTGGACCACGAAGCAATTATTACCTAGGTTCTTAGTGCTAGCCAATTTGGAGAAGAGGTCAACCTTGGAGTTCTTATTTTTAGGAATATGCTTTATCTTGGCATCCTGAAAGTTCTTGAGGAGCTCTTGGAATTTGGCTAAGTATCTTTGAAGGAGAGGCTCATTAGCCTGATAATCATCTCGGATCTAAAAGGTCACAAGTTGAGAGTCGCCGCAAAGTGCGATCTTACTCGGTTCCATGTCCTTGGTCGTTATCAAACTAGTGATGCATGCTTCATAATCTGCTTGATTATTCAAAGTGGAAAACTCAAATTTCAGGGAATTCTCTATGGTCAATCCTTAAGAATTTCCCAAAATTATCCCAGCTTCACTTCCCTTGGGGTTCGAGGAGCCATCAACAAATATGGTCCAAGAAATTCTTTCAGGGTCGTTGGAGTCTAAAGTGAGTTCTGCCATGATGTTCGAGAGTACTTGAGCCTTTATAGCTAACTAGGGCTCATATACTATTTCGAACTCAGAAAGCTTAATAGACTATGCGATCATTCTTCTTGCTAGATCTGACTTATGCAATATCCAACGGATAGACTAATCCGTCCTTACCACCACAAGATGGCATTGAAAATACTATATAACTCTTCTGGCCATAGTGATGAATGCGAAGACAACCTTCTCAATTTTCTGATAACGGAGATCAAGACCTTGTAAGAGTTTGTTCACAAAATATACCAGTTTCTTCCCTTCTGTTGTTTCTGGGATCAACACTGAACTCACGACCTCTTCATGGACTGAGAGGTACATGTACAATGTCTCACTGAATTCTGGTCTCGTTAGTATGGGGGGAGATGACAGAAGGTTCTTCAGTGATGAGAAGACATTCTCACACTCTTGAGTCTACTCAAAACCTTTCCCATTCTTGTGTAGTTTCTAGAGGGGAAGAGATTTATGAGCAGTTTTAGTCAGGAAATGTGTGAGGGCCACAATCTGCCTATCAGCTGTTGCACTTCTTTAATGTTTTGTGGGCTATGCATGTTGAGCACTGCCAGACATTTATACGAATTTGCTTCTATCTTGTGGTGAGTCAGCATGAAGCCCAAGAATTTTCAAGCCTAGACCCCAAAGGCGCACTTCTCCAGGTATAGCCTCATGTTATGTTTTCAGAGATGTGCAAACACTTCCTAGAGGTCTAAGATATGGGATCCGGCCTAGGGATTTTTTACTATCATATCATCAATGTATACTTCTAGCATTTTCCCCACTTGGCCTTCAAAAACTCATTCATCATTCTTTGATAGATGGCTTCTACTTTTTTTAGACCAAATGACATAACTTTGTAGCAGTAGCTTGCCCTTTTAGTGATGAAAACGATTTTGTCCTCATCTCCAGGGTACATTGGGATCTGATTGTACCCGAACTATATATCCTTGAAAGATAGCAAACAGAATCTGAAGGAGCTGTCAATCATTTTATCCACATTGGGAAGTGGGTACGGATCTTTAGGCAGACCTTGTTTAGATCTATGTAGTCCATGCACATCCTCCACTTCCCGTTGGACTTCTTCACTAAGACGTTTGATAGCCAAGTTGTGTAGGCCACTTCCCTAATGAAACTGACATTGAGTAGCTCCTTAACCTGTTCTTCAATGACATGTTGTCTCTTCGGGCCAACCTTTCTTTTCTTTTGGGAGACTGGCCGAGCATATTTCTTTATGGATAGGCGATGACAGAAGAAGGCAGGGTCAAACCCGAGTATGTTAGAAGACGTCTAGGCGAAGAGGTCTTTGTTTTTCCTCAAGAGCTCAATCAGTTAACATCTCTCTTCTTCTTCCAAATTTGCTCTAATCTTGGTGATTTGATCTAACTTAACACCAAGTTGGAAGGGTAGTAATTCTCCCTCTAGCTAGGGTCTAGTACCTCGATTTTTCTCTCGTATATCAAACTCAGTCATGAGAATGTTAACTTGGTCCGGAACTGGGCCAGATGTGCCAACTTTTGCTTTCTTGGTCTCCTGGACGATCATGAGGCTCTCGTTGTAGAATTTACGTGTCATGACCTGGTCCTCCTTGACCGTGACAATTTTATTATTCTTACTGAGGAATTTCATAGCCAAGAGGGAAGTAGATACCACAGTGCCAAGGGTATTCAGAGCAGGACGACCCAAGATGATGTTATACATTGAGAGGCAGTCCATCACCAGAAACCTGACCTTAATAGTCTTAAAGAGTTTAGTGCTCCCCACGGCCAGGTGAGTCTCAAATATCCTGTCAGAGTGAGTTCTAAGCATGGAACTTATAGCTTTTGGTATAGGTCCATGAACATAATATCCGCAGAACTCCCTTGGTCGACGAAGATGTGCTAGACCACGACATTAGAGATTATTCTTAAGATAACCAATGGGTCATCATAATTTGGAATAATTCTGTCATAGTCCTCGTCTGAAAAAGAGATAGAGGGCGCCTTCTAATATTCAACTTGTGACTCAGGTACAGAGTGGGAGACACTTAACACCGTCATCCTAAGCGTGTTCTTTCAGGAACCTTTAGATAACCCATCATTAGCGAACCCACCTACAATAATGTTAATGGTTCGGTTGAGCTAAGCATGTCAGTCATCATTGTCTTTAGGTGGAGTGTCCTAGTTCCAATTTTGTCAATTGTTAGTGTCGCGACGAGGTGGACTTTTGGATCTTCCCCTAGGACTCCGGGTCTTTCTTCTTTGGCGCAGAGATGGGCTTCGCTGAGGGCAGCGACTACATCTTCTTTCATTATGTCTTCTGCGTCATCCATTATTTTAGACATGGCTGATGTACTGATCCAGCCATCCTGCCCTAATCAAGGGCTCAATGGCGTCACGAAGTTGATAACAGTCTTCTATTTTGTGGTTGTAGCTCTTGTTCCATGAACATTACTTTGTGCGATCCTTCTGTGCATGTTTCTTCAATAAAGCCGACCTCTTCATATCCCAGAACACGGTGTGAAATACTTTCCTTAGAATTGTTTCACATGGAGCATTTAGAGGAGTGTAATTTGAGTACTTAGGCTAGGGTGGATCGTTTTTGGAGGAGTTCCACGGATGGAAGGAATTCTGGTTGCTTTTCTGGTGGGAACACTCACTCTTTTCCAAACTCCTCTTAGCCTTAGTAGCCTCCTCTAAGTTAATATACTTTTGGGACCGTGCTCGAAGTTCTTCTATATTCTCTAGCTTCTTTTTTGCCAAAGATTGGAAAAACATAGAGTTAATTTAGAGGCTGCTCCTGATGTAGTGGAGAACAATCCTTTCGTCAAGATTCTCCACATTGATACAAGTCGTATTGAATCTCTTAAGGTATTCACGAAGAGGCTCATCACACCCTTGGCGAATCTCAAAAAGAGACTCCACATACCTAGGTTGCTCCTTGCTAGTAGTGTACTGTGGCAAAAAACGTTATCTAAGGTCTGACCAGTTAATGACGGATCTCCATGGTAGGGTTATGAACCATTTGAGGGTAGCATTCTTCTAAGAAATCGGAAAAACGCGGCATAGTAACTAAGAGGATCTCCCGTGGAAGCATATAGATTGGATGTAGACGTCTATGTGTTCTTGAGGGTCAGTAGTCTCATCATAGAGCTCTATGTTGGAGGGAAACTTAAAGTTTCTTGGAACTCTATACTCCATGAGTTGGGTAGAGAATGGTTATTCCTGATCACCGAAGTCCAGGTTGTTATTAGCAATATTGGACATTTCGACATCAGAGTGCGGCATTCTCCTCTGGCCGTTAGCTGTGTTCTGCCTTCCATCATCACAGTATGGTCTGAACTAGCCTTCATGCATAGATCGTTCTAGATCTTCAAATTTACGAAACTACTATTCAAGCATCGCCATTTGTCATTGCACTAAGTCCAAGAAATGATTTCTAAACAAACCAGGTTGAATCTTGTCTTTAGGATGGGACACATGATCATCAACTTCTTCGTTCCTGGGTCCCAGAAGCTGGTGCATTGGGATTCTGAGCCCCTGAACGTCAGGATTGACTCCATGCATGCTGGGACCAAGTCTATCCCTCCCAGAGACCCTACGCGATGGGTGTGGGCTTTCATAAAAAAACGAAGTTTCATACCCATCACATAGAGGTTCAACATTAGGTGTTTGGTTTCTCGCGGCGATGGTTTCAGCAACTAGTGGTGGAATAGGGTGGAGAGGATGGTGCGCCGCTGGGCTTCTCCTATAGCCTATAGAGGTTTGCACGGACTCTCCTCTCTATGAGTTCTGTCTTATGTTCACTATGGTTAAGTGGGAATATAAGTCTATGGTTCCCACAGATGGCGCCAATGTTCAGTAGTGGATACTAAGGTGTATCTGAGATAGGCACGTACACCGTGGCTTCCTCCTTGAGCAGCAGCGGACCTTGATCAACGAGGGTGGTTGGTACCTGCAAAGGGACTCTAGCGCTCAAGTCAGACTGTGCACAAGAAGGGTTTATGCAGTAAGCAATAAGTTACTTGTAGAATGTGATTAAGCTTGGTATTTATAGAATGCAATTAGGGTTTTGTCTTCCTTAATTATAGCAGGAAATCTCTATAAGATCGGAACACTGATACTGTAATTATGAGCAGTTTGGGTGGTTATAGGTACTATAATTTCGTAAGATCATGATTGACAGTTACAGATATTTTGAGATTTATTCACTGTGCAAATCTCATGATCATGATGTAATTGCCCAATGTCGCGATTTGACGTACATAGTACCGAGGTCCTGACAATGTGTTACCAATGCTTAGCTAGGATGTCCGTAGAGGACTCCAGTGATACACGCGCCGAATTAATCCACTGGATGTAGTCTGAATCACAGTCCAGAATAAGTATCATTTTCTTTAAATTAGAGTTATATTATATCAAGATTTACTCATTTCATCATCTTACAATAAAAATTCTTATATATATATATATTGAGTTTTTATTGTAAGATGATGAAATGAGTAAATTTTGATTATACAACTATACATAAATGATCTAGATTTTAAAAATTGAGAGAGAGAACGGGATAAATGGCCTAAAAGAGCTTAAAACTTGTAACATCTTTCTCGCACCCAAATTATAAAGACTAGAATTGGTACTAATTAAGGAGAGTGTCTATTTTCTTTCTTAGTCAACTAATTTTTATTTAATTTCTCTAAAATAATTTTTTTTCTCTTTATTAACAAACTATAGTATATTTCCACTCCTAATTTTATTTAAACTCCTTATCATTTATTTAATAATTTTTAAAAATATCTTAATTTTAAGTATGGAATCATAATTTTGCTAATTAAACATGAGTTGCATCAAATCTTTTACTTATAATTTTTAATTGTTTGATGGAAAAAAATCGGCTGCTACATGGTTAATCATCTTTGAATAATTTTCTTTCTCTTGATTTGAATGAATAATTCAAACAAAAGTTTAGGTCCAATATTTCCGGACTCTCGTAGTATACTTTTAACAAGATAATCAATAAAAGAAACTAATGCTGCCTCAATTCCTGAAGCAAAAATATTAACTACAAACACAAGATAATTATCATTCTTAAGCAGCAAATGTCATCTGCCCTTGAATTCTAGTATTAATTCTGTAACTTAAGTTTTGGATTTGGTATATATGCAGTGGCGAAGTCACGTTGAGCCTTGAGTTTTTATTTTTAAAAAATATTATCAAAATAAAAAAAAATTAGTACTCTTAAAGAGAAAATATTACCTCCATTGCACTCTCTTTTTGCAATTGATTAAATTCTTTCTTCTCCTTGGTTATAAGTACTTTGTGCTCATTAGTTTTTCCACCCTTACTCTGTAATTTTTCAAACATAGAGCTTCTATTTTTTATTGTAAAATTTGGTAGAGTTTTTTGATTTGTTGTGTGGTTGTTGTTCATTTTATTTGTATATATTTTGAATTGGATTTTGGGTTAATGGTTCATGAGTAATTCGACGTCACTAGAGTTAGATTCCAAATATTTATGAATGTATTACATAAGTAAATATATTAATTTATGAAGAGTAAATATATAACAGAATCCCTCATAAATAGATGAATTAATTGTATCTCTTATAAATATAGAAGACAATTATAAGATATAACAATCTTACTAAATTCTTATCTTAATTAATAGTATTTAATACAGATTTAAACATTATTCTTATCTATCAAGAGGTTCTTATAAATATCATACAAGGTAACAAAGATATGCATCTAATGTCAAGCACTCTACCCACCTTGCGCACAATCTAATTTAAGCATCAGAGTGCCTTTTGGAGGTATCCACCCCTTGCACCACTGTGCATCGAAGGAAACCACATTCTTCAACCTCGTTCAAATAATCATCTGAACTCAGTTTAGAACATTAGTGCCGTCCATGGAAAAATGATAAATTTCAATTCTTATCACCACCATCATGGTCACTACTAGGTGAAACCACGTTTCTGTCACCCGGAATCAACCATCTTCTAGCCGCCACCCAACATCCACTCCAATTCAAGAACTAGTTGTTGCCCAATTGGAACCCAGGCAAGACAGAGAAAATACTTCACATACTGGCCAAAAATCTCTCCCTTCATTCGCGACGAGTTCTGGCGACGCAACAACTTTGCCCACATGGAGCCCCTTCTGGAGATATCAAATAGCGGGTATCAGCATTACAACGTTGAGGAGCATGAGTGAACAACGATGGAGCCCGGTCTCACTAAGGTGAGTTAGGCTTCCCGGAGCTCTCTAGAGAGGAGTTAATCTCTCTAGTCAGACTCCAGAATGAGCATATTCATAACTTGGAAAGAGCTGCTAATTAGGAGAAGGAGGACAAAAATTGATTTCCATACAGCAATTGTGAAAATAGGAGAGTGCCTGCTTGCGACGGGGTGCGTAATTCAAAATACTTAAGGATTACAGAACTCAATCAAAGAGTCAAGAACTTGGCATATAGAAATAGAAAGCAGGACCAAGGATGGAGAAACTCAGTTAAGCAAAATCAATCTTTCTCTAATGAATTGATAACCTAAGAGATCCCTAGGCGCTTCAGGTATTTAACTAATATTGAAGCTTATGATAGGACCACGGATCCTCAAGAACACCTATATGTATATTTTTATGCTTTACTATTTGTAGGAGGGGATAATTCACTCATGTGTTATGCTTTTCTTTATTCCTTGAAAAAAGTTGCCCTGAGATGGTTCACTACCTTGACTTCTAAATCTGTTATTGATTGGGAAGACTTGTCCTCGATATTTTTGCTGCACTTCACCACTAGTAAGGTGCAGTCAAAATCCATTTCATGTATTTTTCATATTAAGTAAGGAAAAGAAGAGTCTCTCTAAGATTACATATCCTAGTTCAATAAAGAAGTAGTAAATATTCAAGACTGTGATGAAAGACTTGGATTGCATTATATGATGGAAGGCCTTCACCCTGGGGCATTTTTTTTTTCACTAGCTAAAAAAGAGCCCAAGACAATGGATGAGTTTTGGGTTAGAGCTGACAAATATATCAATGCGGAGGACATTTTTTAGGTTAGGAAGCATTTGGATAAAGGAGAAGATGCCAAATCTAAACCTAGATAAGCTCCCCAGTAACCCGAAATTCGAGACCACTTTAAAAGGGAAGTATGAAAGTTATACCCCCCCTCAATGCACCTTGGACTCAAATTTGCCAAGAAGTGATGAACACGGAGTTCAGAGAAGTGCAAAGACCTCCTTTATTGAAAAAGCATGCACAAAATGATAAGTCCAAGCATTATGTGTTTCACAAAGGCCACAAACACAATACTGAAGACTGCATCAACCTTCAAGATGCTATCGAATCTTTAATCTAGGATAATCATCTAGGTCAATGTATTCATCAATCTCAGAATGACAATCAAATGGGAGTAAGGAATTACAGAAAGAAGAGCTACAGTCCTTAGAGAAGACCGTCTTCACCATATCAAAGAAGAAACTCACCCACGAGGAGTGAAAATCCTAGAATAGACCCATTTCGAGATAATGCCCAGAATCAGGAAAAGGCACAACCCTGGGATAATCCTAATCAGGACCATGAACATCATCACTCATAAGTAACTTAGACAATTAACACCATTTAGGAGGGCTTTACAGGTGGCAGTCAATTAGGGAATGCAAGAAAAAAAGCACTGCAGGCTGTGTTGAGCATAGCTTCCCATTTAGGATCAAAGACAAATGACAGACCCAAGAAGACCCTACCAATTTCAGTCGAGACTATGATTTCCCATTCCTCAACAGGGAAAACTCCCTTCAAGTTAACTTATGGTTGTGAGGCTATAATTCCATTCGAGATAGGAGAACCGAGGTGTAGGTGGCAAAATTTCTCTGAAAGGACCAACCCAGACCTCACTCGCTATAATTTAGATCTGTTGGAAGAATAACGTCACATTGCCCACATTCGTGAAGCAATTGTCAAACAGAAGATTGCAACCCAGTACAATTCCAAAGTGAAACCACAGAGGTTTATTCCCGGTAATCTCATTTTGCGTAAAGCAGATATAGAAGGCAAGAATGCGAAGAAAGGAAAACTAGCTCCTAATTAGGAAGGACTATACCAGATTATGTCCAAGACAAACACTAGAGCCTATACCTTGGAAACCCTTTTTGGTAAAAGAATTAAGAATTTCTGGAATGCTGACAAACTCAGAAAATACTATATCTAATTGTCTTTAATTTATATTTTTATCATGTAAGTGACGAGTTCTAACATGAATAAATTGGCAACTATATTTCCAGTACTTGGTTATTTTACACATTTACAACTATTACAACCCACAAAGTTATCTCGCCTTGGAGAGGTTTGAGGAATACAAGATCCAACTCAAATAAGATATTTCGATGCACAAATGAAGGTTAAAAGGGGAAACCCACTTGACTGTGATCTATGTTCAAGAAGCTAGTTCAAGGGTTTTAACTCATGCCCTAATAAGCCTGACCATAACCCATAAACTTACATTGGAGTTTAAAGAGGTTAAGAGTATTCAACCGATGTCTGGGATAAGGTAATAACATTTGTTGTGGTCCGATAAAGGATACAACCCCAAGAGGCTTCTATATCAAAATCACATTTAGGAGTCTTACACTTAGAAATTTAGCTAAGTGTCAAAATTTCCAAGCATGAATGAGAACCGTAATACGATTGACAACCTAAGCAAAAACTCCGAAGATAGGTTACTATGCTATCAAATAGGAAAAATTTCGTAAGTGTCAATAGAGAAAACCACCGAGATCGAATGTTAGACCTATCTTGATTGGGAAAACAAAGGCTTTCACTTAGTGTTAATTGAGAAAACTACCGAGATCGAGATTGGACCCATCTCAGTTGAAAAATAAAAAGGCAATAAGAATACACAAAAGAATGCTAGAAAATATTCTAAGTATTTAAAGTTAGCAATGCCCGAAATCTGGGAGTTATCCATACAAATTAGAGATTAACCCCATGCAGGGGGGCAAAATAAAGACACAAAATGAAATCATACATTCGGGGTTGGCTCTCCTTAATTGGCCTTCTTCACCTCGACTTCCTTTGCTTGACCATCCTCCAAGTCTCCTCGCCCTCCTTTTCCCCGCCATTTGCTACAAGAACTTGACTCACTAGAATGGCATCAGCGACGACATCCACAATTCGACCATCGCAGACCACCTTTAGTAAACCAATTTCGCTAGTAACGAGCTCTGGGTTTAGTAGGCAAAGTCAGGCGAGCGCATTAGTGAAAGAGTTGTCTATTAAAGCTGCCCATTCATGTTCAAGGTATAAAACACCATTCTTCAACTTCGTCTTGGACTGCCTAAGGATCTCATTCTCAGCACAGTTAAGGTAGACTTGGTTGAATAAATTTGATCTTTTAGAATATTTTCTTGAGATACGCTCTTTGCGATTTAGTTTGGAGCCTGGATATGTTAGCCTTGCGCAGACCGAGCTCCCTACTTACTTGAGCTAGCTACCCATCCTTCTGAGCTATTGCCAACTTGAGCTCTATGTTCTCACCTCGGAAGGCATCCAACTCCTTTTCCAATTCATAAGTCTGATGAATATACCTAAAGACATACTCCAGAAAATAGAGGACTGAGGCGTTATGGAGAGCTCACACTAGAGCATCCCTATTAACTTTAATTAAGTCTTGCTCAATCAAGATGCCTTGATTAGTCTGGGTCAGGAGGGCATTGTCAATAATTTTCCCTAGGTCGACTCCTTGCTCCAAACGGACCTACCAATGAACTAAAGAGGGGCGCCTTCTGGTATTTCCGACTCCCGATCAACTGTGAGATCAATTGGTGCCACCTCAGTCACTAGCCTTTTGCCTTTGGGCTCCCGACATCCCTTCCTTTTCCTCTTACGAGGTAGGAGTGGTTGAGCGGGAGACCCGAGATCTGCCTCTTGGGGTTGGGGTTAAGATGGAGGGATCGAGATCATTGCCTAGGATCCAGAGCCAGATGCCTCAACCTTTCACTGGGCCAAATGTAGTGCAAGGGCTTTAGTCCACCTAGTGGCACCATGCTCTCTATAAATAGGAAACAAACATATTATGTCACTTAGAAAAAATTATGAAACATAAGTTCACCAATATGTTCAAGACATGATACCTAAAAATGGTCTTATAGAATAGGAGGGCTCATCTAGGACATCTTTATAGTAGATGACCCTAATCTTAACGACCCACTCAACTAAAAAATTGAGGATGCCGGCTTCACTCTCCGTCAACAAGGACAACGTAGTCTACATTTCTTCTTGACTCCGGTCAAAAACTACCTGTGTCTAGTATAGATATATCTTTGGTTCGCCTTCTAGGGTAACATAAAAATGTGTTAACCCCAGAGCACCTTCTAGTCTGAATAAATCATTCTTGAAATTCTTGAAGGACTCTTAGAATAGTTTGAATACTTTACGCCCTGCTTGTGTGTATAAATTGACCCATCCCTTTTGAAAGTTGTTCCTGAAGAGTGAAAACTGGGTGAAAAGAAATAAGAATGACCCCACGGAGTACGACCATCCAAAGGTCCTACAAATGAGCTCGAAGATCCTGATAAAGCCCCACGTGCTCGGATGTAGTTGAGTTAGAGCTATCCGCAAGTGGTTTAGGACTTTGATCTCGAAGTCGGAGAATAGAAGCCAAACTCTGATGCGGGTGAGTAATGCATCATACATGTACATAAAGTGGTCGCCCTCCATTCTAGTCAAGCAGACCCTTTCTTGATCTAATAGAGCCTGGATTATATATTCTCTATCCCTTAGCCGGTCTTCCATTAAATGCAGATATTCTTATTGGGCACTAGCGTCCTCCAAGCTCTCGACACTAGATGGAGTGCTTAGAACTTCCTGATCAACCCATTGATAAAGACCGTCATTTCTGAGAAAGGTATATTCTCTTGGTTTTGACATAGTCGTTCTTCGTTGTCCTATCGAGGAGTGTCAAAATGGGTCAAGCTCGATAGGCCGTCCTAAATAGCTCGACAAAATGGACGGGCTGGGCTAGCAAAATGCTAACCCGAAACTTACATAGCCCGAATGGGCCAAGCCAGCCTGCTCTTTTAACACTATATAAGGCTAAATGAGCTGGGCTGGGTTAGGAAAATACTAGTTCAAAACTTACATGGCCCGAATGGGTTAGCCAAAAAATGGCCCAATCCCGAATGGGCCGAGCCGGCCCATTTTGACACCCCTAGTCATATCTCCGAGTTGGTAGCGTTACCTACAGAGGTTGTACTCATGTCAAAATCAAAAGAGGTTTCATTATAGCTCTCTAACTCCCTCATAAGTACAGAGAGCCGACGTGATGATCTTTACCTTACAAGATCCCTTATACTGTCCACCTTCCATATCATTTCCAGGATATTCACCCTGGATAGTGGTTTCTGTGTCCTACTAGTATCTCCGCCACGAGGAGCCCTTCTCTGCCTGGCCTAAGGCAGCGGAGATGGCGGAGCACTCAGAATTTCTAAAGAACTACTCCCTCCATCGTTGTTGTTCAGCGTTCCTACTCTTACTGTGGTGATTATGGAAGAAAAATAATGTGGAAAAAGGAAGTACCTTGTATTTAAGGAAGGAAAAGCTGTTGAAAGGTTGAAAATGCAATAAAATATTTGTCAGAGACTCGCCAGAAAGCCATCAGAAATTGCCTAGGTTCGCAGAGGGGAAATCATAAATGGAGAATGAAGGAAAAAGTAGGGGGAAAACCCCAACCGTTACCACGTACAGGGGCAAAGTGGTATTTTCCCTTTCATTTTGAAATTCAATATTAAATTTGAAAATGACAATCTGGGTGGCACAAAGATCAAACAACGGCTTCCACTAACTTTTCGTCATGTGGCAATACGAACTTGACACAACAACTGAAAAGACTGGGGTCAAAATTGAAATGACGCATGACAAGATAATATGATATACATGCCTAATCATAGACTAATACTATGATGTTATGATAAAATCATAATACGGGTTACGACTTTGCCTTCAACTTACCTTCAGAATTAATGATGGGTCCCACTACCTGAATTGGTATGGGGACAACTTAGTATGAATCTAGGACAACGACATATCAACTTAAGGCATAATGATCTATATCGGATGCTAGCCAAATTTATTAATATTGGGGGGCATCCTAGTTTTTATTTTCATCACGGATTACGACCCTTCGTTAGAGACATCGTGAGATTTGACATTTATATCATGACTTGGATCTCTTTGTCTCATGCGTGTCATTTGCTTCTGATGAATTTGGATATCTTGACACTTAGTTTTCATATCTAAGCGCCAAGTTGGGAGCAACTGTTCTGGGCTGAGTTCCAGATTAATGGTTCATGAGCAACCCAACCCACTAGAGTTGGATCTCAAATATTTATGACCGTTATTGGATAAGTAAATATGTCTATTTAAGATGAGTAAATCTTTAACAGAATCCCTCATAAATAGAGGAATTAATTATATTCTTCATAAATAGAAGAGACAGTTATAAGAGATAATAATCTTAATGGACTATTGTTCTAATTAACATAATTTAATGCATATTTAAACATAATTCTTATCTACAAGACGTTCTTATAAATGCTATACAAGATAGTAAAATTATACATCTAATTCCAAATATTATACACACCTTGTGCACAGTCTAACTTGAGCCTCAGAGTGCCTTTTGTAGGTACCCACCCCTCGCACTACCATCACAACTACCGTGCATTGGAAGAAACTACATTCATCAACTTCGTTTAGGTAATCATCTGAATCCAGTTCAGAATAGTATCTATTGCTTTTCTTCAACTTAGTAGTATACTTCTCTTAATTTTGGTTCCCAGTTTTTGATTCTATGATCTCCTTTGTGGAATTGATGTTAAAAATTTCTAATTGTTCTATTTATATATCCTTGGTGCTTTCTAATTCTTACTTTCATGGTTTAGGTTCATTAATACTTATAATTTAAGCTTGTATAATGTAGTTTTGTTGAACACTTCAAGTGTTATAATTATAACTATTTGGCTTAAATATGTTTTGATCCCTCTAAATATATCATCTTTTGGTTTTGATCCTTTAAAATTTTTTGTTACAATTTGTATCCCTATAATTTTAAAAGCTAATGAAATTGGTTCTTACACTTATTTTAAAAATGAGTAAAGTTAATTTAATTTAACTCCCTCGTTTAAAATTTTTCTTAGTTGTTGAAATGAAAGAAGGTTTAATATAAGGGACGTTAAATCGACCTAGTTTCACTCACTTTTAAAATAAGGACATGAACTAATTTCACTTAATTTTATAATTATAAGGACACAAATAGTAATAAAAAATTTTGAAGGATCAAAATCAAAAATTAATATATTTACAAGGATAAAAATATATTTAAACTTAATTATTTAGACAAATTGATGAAGCAATATGATTGTAATTGTAATATTTTTATTATGGTATGTTGGTATGAATAAATTCGTTAACAAAAAATGATTTCTCTTGATGAATATTAAAATTTTTCTCAATTAAAATAATAAAGAATTGAGACAAACTTAAAAAATTTTCAAACAAATTTTAATTTACATCTTAAAATTTCTTCTATCAATTTATCATCCAAATGATTGACATAACATTCAAAGAAAATATTAGTGTCTCCTCTAATTTGCATGTCCGAGCTCCACCACTGTATACATGCGCCAGGTCTGGACATTGTTATCTAGTTACCACATTTTCATTTGTTAATTAATTTCTCATAAAATGCTAAGAATTATTCAAATTAAATTGAAGAAAAAAATATATTCTAATAGGTATAAAATATTATTTAATTAAATCATACAAAATTTTCTCTAATCTCTATAATTACAAAAGAAAAAGTTTATACATACGTTTCCCTACCAAAGAGTAATTATGTTCTAAAATGAAATTAACTATATATCGTATTCCAAATAATATGTGTAAATCATTTTGTGGTTATATAATTATATGGTAATTATGTTATAATATGTTGTGGAATTTTAATATGATGCTATATTGAAATGTTTTTGCGTGTCAGGACCAGTTTAATAATAAAATAAAAAGGATATCTTGACAAAAAAAAAATGAAAGCATAAAGAGAAAATCAGCATATAACCTACTTCGAAAAGAAGTAATAGTAAAAGTTTGCTCATAAAAAAATGCACATTTTTAAAATAATTAAATTAATAGCAAAGAGTTTAAGCAAAATTAAAAGTGTTAATAGACAAATAATTTAATTGAGAATGAGAAAAAGAAAGAAGTTCATTTTAAAAGTGTTAAATAAAATTAGTTAAATAAGAATGACAATAAAAACATTAAAGTAGCAATAAAGAATCTCCTAATCTAATTAAGGTACAAACCTTTTTTTTATTAACTAATTAAGGTACAAACTCATTAGTCTTGTGAATAAATATAACAACTCATTAATACATTGGATCAGTTTTAAAGCTCTCAATTTTTTAGATACCTTGTATAAGCGGTATCTCTCATTTAGAACACCACAAAACTCTTGCAATTTTATTTTTTTCACTTTTTTTTTTTATTTTCCCCAATATTTTTCTTTATCTTTAAATAGAGTTTCTCTTTTAAGAACCATAAAGTCTCTAGAGAGCTTAGGTTTATATTAATTTTCTTCTTATAAATTTAAATTCTCACAACTTTATTAGTTGTACAGAGTTAATTATCTCAATTAATTCGATTGAAAAATCCACAATTATTGATTATAACAAATTTTTTAAGTAAGTTGGTGAAATTCAGGTGATCTGCTCAAGCAGTTACATCAGAGTTTTTTTTTTCTCTCTCTCTTTATTGTACTTATTTTTTAAATTCTTCATATCTCAATTATTAATAAAAATTGAATAAATAAAATAAAATAGAATAATTAATTACTTGAAATTAAATAAGAATAATTTAGTAAAAAAATTACAATTAAGATTTGATTTTACATTTTTAATTTTTGTACCTAACACTAGGATTAGAAGTGAGTCAAGTTAGTTCATGAATCTATTCGCAATTCGTTTTGTTAATAATTTAATGAACTGAAATTTTTGACTTATTTATAAATAAACTAAGTTTAAACGTTTAACATTTGATTCATTAATTCATGAATCGACTCGATATATAAATATGTATACATTTTTTAAGAATAATGATAAAAAAATGATATAATTTAATATATATTAGGATTTAGTTTTATTTTTAGTTTGATTAAATTATTTTTTAATTAAATATATGTAAAAAATAAACATAAATTTCATTAAGTTACAAATTTAAGTCTAAATAAACATAAATTTTATTAAACTACAAATTTGAATCTAATTTGTAAAGTTTAAAATATTTAATAGTATAATATTCGATATTAACTAATTAATCATTAAATTTGAGTAACTTATAAATTTAAATAAGTTGAATTTAAATTAAAAAAATAAGTTTATTTATAAATGAACCGAAATTGAATTAGGCCTAATTAGGCTAACTTCTAACTTCACCTAACACCAAAACAATACTTAAATTAAAGGGAAAAGGGTATATAGCCACTCTAAACTTTGATCCTTTTACAAATTAGTACCATGAACTTTAAAATATTTTCAATTAGTCCTTGAACTTCGATCCTTTTATAAATTACTAGCATGAACTTTAAAATCTTCCTAATTAGTCCCTGAACTTTGATCATTTTATAAATAGCTACCACAAACTTTAAAATTTTTTCAATTAGTCCCTAAACTTTAATTAATGTCTCAATAGATCCTTCTATTTAAGTTGGATATGTTAATTCACTAACGATGATATTGTATAACAATATTTTATCTATTTTCTTTAACATTAATTCTAAACTATTTATTAATTTATTTATTAAAATTTAATTTTAAATATATTTTATTCATTACAAAGTATATAAAAAATAAATTTATTTTAAAACAAAATTTATTTTTATTTATTTTGTAATAATAAAATGTATTTATAATCAAATTTTAATAAATAAATTAATAAATACTCCAAAATTAATATTAAAATGGATAAGATGTTGTTACATAATATCATCATTTAGTGAATTAATATATTCAAATTAAACAAAAAGATATATTAAATATTAATTAAAATTTAGAGACTAATTAAAAAATTTTAAAATTTATTGTGATAATTTATAAAAAAATTAAAGTTTAAAGACTAATTAAAAATATTTTAAAATTTATAGTAATAATTTATAAAATAATCAAAATTTAAAAATTAATTAAAAAAATTTTAAAATTTATAATATTAATTTATAAAAAATCAAAATTTAGAGTGGTTATATATTCTTTTTCCTAAATTAAATATAAGAGGGAGTATTTTACTTCTTCTATTTGTAAGTTGTAACCTGGTACCAAAGTAAATTTACATTTTTTTAAACACCAGTAAATTCTCATTTTCATTTCCCCTTCTTCCTCCATCTCTTTCTGCTATATCTATCTCCAACACCAAAAACCAAACCCAAAATTCCTCTCCTCTCTTGTTTGTCTTCAAACCCCCAGACACAGACCCAGTTGACTCTGAAATCTCTTCTATATCTATAACCTATACATATATATATCTGGAGTCTAGACCCAGTTGAGAGAAGACGAAGAAGAATGGGGGAAGGAAGAGAAGGGGATTGGGAGTGCAGTAGCTGCAACAACAGGAACTATGCCTTCAGATCATTCTGCAATCGATGCAAGCAACCCCGCCTCCTCGTTGATACCAAAACTCCTGCTGATTCCAAGTGGCTCCCTCGTATTGGCGATTGGATCTGCACCGGTTAGACCCCGCCCCAACCTTTCTCAACAAATCTCTTTTTTCTTTTTTTTTTTTTTCAAGAAAGGTTTTTTTTAATCATTTGTATATGGATAATTTTGAATTTGCTTAGATATCAAACATAAGAGTGGTAGTGGGTATTCAAAGATTCTCCGGTGGATTTTGGGAAATGGGACACAATGACTTCTAGGCAGCTTTTTTTGGATTAATTTCTCATGCTTGTGGATATGTTTTGTGCATTGGGTCTTAGGTCCTGTTTGTGAAAAGGGTGGTTTAGTATTTCATGCTCTTGATATTTTTCTTACTATTCTGCATCCTGGGACACATAGGAACCTATTTGTATATTTTTATTCAATGTTAAGTTTGTATGGGAAAAAAATGCATAAATGAAATGAAATTAGAAAATTAGCCTTTAGTCACCGTTTCAGACAGGAACACTTGTAGGCTTGAAACTGAGCATTCTTTTGCAAAGTGGATATATACTCGTTACTAGAATGCTTCTGAGACAACAACAGCTTTGCATTTGCATGCTCCGTATGGTCTAGGGTTACTACGAGATAGTGAAAATGTGTCTTTTTGTAATTTCATTCATATTCTAGCTTTATGAAATTTGTTTTAGAACCTTATTACTCTCAAGTACAGAGGTATGCCACCATGCATTGAGCTCTATTTGTTTCATACAGGTATAGTTTTTTCCCACTAGTTGATAATAAAATGATGCTCAATTTTAGCATGGCATTTGATTTTGGTTTATGATCTTATGTTGCAAATTGAGATGAAGAACTTGCTATCAACTAGGTTGAGATGTTTGTGCTTTTTGTATGTGTATTTTGTGTGGGATGGACGGGTTGGTGTGCGTGGGACGTGTTGGTGTGCGTATGCTTGGCTTCCTTTCCCTCTGGCTGCTTTGTGGGGCTGGGTTTGTATGCAATGGAACAATAGGTTGCACTAACAACAATTATGCATCAAGAGAGAAGTGCAAGAAGTGCGGACAACCAAAGGAGGTAGCAGCCATGCCAGCAATTGCAATGACCGGAGCATCTTTCCCCACTTATTCACATTATTTTTCCAGGGCTCCAGGAGGACCAGAACAAAAGATGAATATTGGATTGCTTGGTAATGGTGCCCCACCACATTCACTTCATTTAAACTCCAACTGGCCTGTTACAGGAGCAGATAAGTATGGTGTCCAGCCAGTTTCCATATGGCTACCTGGTGGAAATTATAGTTCTGGACTTCCTTATGAAAATTCCACCAGTCAGAACCCATCTGTTCCAAAGGGATGGCGCAATGGGGACTGGATCTGTAACTGTGGTTTCCATAATTACTCGTCACGCTCACAGGTATGGTCTTGAATTCTACTTCTAAATGATGTCAAGCTATACAAGTGTTGAAGTATTCATTATTTTTCTGATTCAATGCTGAAATTATTTGCAGTGTAAAAAATGCAATGCTTTACCACCTGGTATGGCTTCCTTTCCTTTGAATTTAGTATAGATTGTAGGTGCAAAATGCATAAGCTTCGTTTTCTATGAACAGATACTATGTGCAAGTGCACAATTCTTAGAATATACCCTCTTATGGTTGCTCTGTTGTCCTATAGATAATCCCCAATCCCCCTGGGGCTCATTGCATTCATAAGAATATTTTGTTACTTAATATTCAGAATGAAATTTTTTGTAGCAATTGATATTAAACTTCATGCTGTTTCCACTTTTTGGTTTAAAGCACTTGGCACAAAACGGTTAGCTTCTGAAGAGTTGGTTTATGATTGGGACAAGAAGAGATTGAATGTAGGACCTGTAAGGATTTCGTTTTTTTTTTTAAATTAATTTCTGATCTACTGCTGTGGTTTTAAAATCCTGTTTTTACAGTATACTTATGCTCTCTTTCTTTTTCTTTTTTTTGTTTTAATTTTTCTCCTCTTCTTACAGTCTTACTTATTTTACAGACAAATGATCAGCAACAGACATATACAAGTTTAGAGCAAGTGGTAGGGACCAGTGCAGATCCAAAACCTGGAGCCTTCCCCTCTTATCCCAGCATAAACTCAAGTACAGCTCCAAGTTTGCCAATGCCCACAATGTTTGCACCTCAAGTTTCTACACCTGCACTCCTTGGAAAAGGGTAACTAATACCTCTCACATGAGCTTCATATATATTGAAGACATATTTATTATCTTTGTGCATCTTCACTCTTTAACGATGCTATTATACTTTCTTAGGTTCAAATACATAGATATATATATATATATATATACATACTTGAATTAGAAGAAGAAAAGATTATTTATTGTATGTGCTTAAGTGTTGAACACTTAGCATGCATCTTATTTATTGGTAACAGGAGATTAAATACATCTACAATTTACATGACAAAAATAATGAGTGTGGCAATTTTCTATGACACTATACATGAACCTGACTGTACATTGCTAATTTCCAATATTCTAACACCCTCCCTCAAACTAGTGCATATATGTCATATGCACCAAGCTTGTTACATATATAGTTAACTCAAGGACCTCAGAGAGATTTAGTGAAGACATCGGCCAGTTGCTCATTGGTGTTGACGAAAGCAGTAGCAATTTCCCCAGATTGAACTTTCTCCCTCATAAAGTGACAATCAATCTCAATGTGTTTTGTTCTTTCATGGAATACTGGGTTTGAGGCTATATGCAAAGCTGCTTGGTTATCACACACAAGTTTCATTGATTGCTCTTTAAAGAGTCCTAATTCGTTCAGTAACTGTTTCAACCATATAAGTTCACATGTTGCCATTGCCAGTGCTCGATATTTGACTTCAGCACTTGATCTGGCAACAACAGTTTGCTTCTTACTTTTCCATGATATAAAATTACCTCCAAAAAGAACGCTGTATCCTGAGGTAGAACGCTTGTCTGAGAGAGAACCTACCCACTCAGCATCTGCATAACCACATATCTCCATATGACCCTTATCCTTTTAGATCAATCCTCTTCCGGGAGCTCCTTTGATATATCTAAGTACTCGAACAACAACATCCCAATGTGAGTCACATGGAGAGTCAAGGAATTGACTCAACACAGCTACTGCAAAAGAAATATCTGGCCTGGTTATTGTGAGGCAGTTCAATTTTCCAATCATTCTTCGATATCGTCCGGGATCAGATAATGGCTCCCCCTGTCCTGGAAGAAGTTTGACATTGGGATCCATGGGGGTATCAATAGGCTTACACCCTGTCATACCAGCCTTTTTAAGAATATCCAAGGCATATTTCTTCTGGGAAATAGAAATACCATGTCTAGACTGTACCAGTGTTATTAATGGCGGATGGCGGTTCATGGCGGAAAGCCAAAAATCCGCCATACAAATATGGCAGATGGTGTTGCGGCCAATGGCGGAAGCCATGGCGGCTATATTAAAAAAATATATATATACAAAAAATACTAAAAAAAAAACTAAACATATATCAAGAACAATAAAATTAAAAATATATTCTAAGAAATAAAATTCATCAAAAAGTATAAGCGTTATATATAATTTGAACTATATAGGATTTACATTTACTTGGGGTATTGTCATGTGTTAATTGTTATGCTATGTTTTTCTTGAATTTGACTTTGATTATGACATTATGTTACTTATAATAATCAAAGTCAAATTCAAAGCATAATCAAACTATCCAAGTCATAAGTCAAAAGACACACAACATAAAGTTTAGGTCACTAAAAACTAAAAAGTAGTCAAGTACTAGCAGCCAGCAAGTAACAACAAAATGACAAATTGACACAAATTTAGAATCTATTCCTCCTCCTCCTCAACATAGTCATCACTCTCATTGTCTTCTAGTGTGGCATATCCCTCTTCTTCTCCTTCCGATTCCTCAAAATCATTTTCTTCCAACTCTTCTTCTCTGATTCCTCAAGATTGTCTTCAAATTCCATTTCTTCATCTTCAACTACCACCCCTTTCCCTTTTGAGGTTGAAGTTGCAGCTGCTGAACCTTTCTTTGAAGCTCTTGCAGCTGTTGCACCACTTGAGCTTTTCTTTCTTTTTCTTGTTTGCAGCCTAGTATTTGTTGTACACTCTCCAACCCCTGAAGCCTTATAAACAGTTTGCCAATCTAAAGTGTCATCACCTCCAAATACCAACTCATTCCTAGCATCATTTTCATCATCTATCTCTCCAATTAGCCACTCATTACACTCATCAATGTCATTGAGTGAGATTGGGTCAATCTCATCCCTAAGATTGTAACGTTGATGGAGTGCCTGATTATATTTCACATACACTAAGTTATGCAATCTTTGATGCTCAAGCCTATTTCTCTTCTTTGTATGAATCTGCACATTAACATAATGAAAAAAAAAATTTAAATTGTAACTACTAACTACACAATAGAGTACTAGGCTAGAATGCTAGACAAAAGTGAAAGAATGACAATTACATGCTCAAAGACACTCCAGTTACGCTCGCAGCCAGATGCACTACATGTCAAGCTCAAAATCTTAATGGCTAGTTGCTGCATATGTGGAGCTGATTGTCCATACATACGCCACCATTGAGCTACAAAGTACAAAGACATAAATTATAAGCTTAGGGCCTAAAATTGTAGGAGTTAGAAGAATTTATATGACTACAAGTTTAGTGCTTATTCTTAGTTTCTCACCTGGTGCAAGGGTCTTCCTATGTGATATTGCAAAAGGATCTCCAAAGAGGCCGGTGGCTTGCTTGTAGCTTGGTAGCTCAAGTAAGATTTTTTGTTGCACCTCTAGGCTTGGTACCAACCTCCTAATGCAGTCATACAAGCCATTTGTGACCTCCAAATCGAACTCAATTGAAGGATTGTCATAGAAGAAGGCTCGGTTCAAGAAGTGAGCAGTTTGCATGTAGTGGGCGGTGAAGTTGACATGTCCATCTATTATCAATGATGGCAAATACATCTTTGTATTTGCTTTCATTATTTTTGAATGACTTCATGATAGCTTCCTTAGCTTTGTCCATTGCTTCATAAATATAGCCCATGCATGGTTTTCTTTCACTGTCAACAAGCCTGAGAACTCGAACAAGTGGAGCCATAACTTTGAGAGTATAAACCACATGGTTCCAAAAAGAAGGCCTCAATACACATTCAGTTGCCTTCTTTCCTTTGGCATCCTTAGACAACTTGTTAGTCATCCATTCATCTGAAGTGAACATTCTTCTAAGGTTGCCTTTTTCTTTATGAACTCTTTCCAAAGAAAGAAAGGATGTAGCAAAGCGTGTAACTGCGTGTCTTACTAATTCTCTCTTATTTGTGAAGTTTCTCAACATGCTTAAGGTACTTGAATGGCTATAGATGAAGCCAACAAGTGTGATTGCCTTTTGGATTGTCTTCTTTACTAGAGGAAGCTTCCCAATGTCTTCTAACATTAAATCTATGCAATGGGCAGCACAAGGAGTCCAAAAAAGATGTTTTCTCTTTTCTTCCAACATCTTGCCAGCTAAAACATAATTGCTTCCATTATCAGTTATGATTTGAACCACATTCTCCTCTCCAATCTCATCCACAAGACTATCCAATAACTCAAACAACTTTTCACCTGTCTTCACAAACTCAGAACCATCAATAGATCTCACAAACTTTGTCCCAAATAGGAGAGTTCACCAAGAAATTAATTAAGCTTCTTTGTTTCCTATCGTCCATGCGTCGACATAATGGAGCAACCAAATTTTGCCCATTGAACATAATGACCCTTCAACAAATTTTACGTGTATGCAAGTTCTTTGTTGAGGCACACCACTCTAGCCTCATGAAAAGTCATCGGCTTCAACCCGGACCATAGGCTCCAATAGCTTCAATCATATGGTTAAAGCTTTTGTAGTTGACAAGCATTGAATGGAATTCCAACTTGGTACATCCATCGAGCTATATATTGAATGACTCTAGCTCGTGCTTCTTTGTCACAAGAATCCCTTATGCTAGTTTGCCTCTGTTTTTCCTTTTTCCTTCGTTCAATGGCAGTTTCAGGTTTTTGACAATACATATCCAATGGCCCTTTCATGGTAGTCTTCTTTTTCCTCTCACTGGCAAGTGGCGTAGTTGGTATATCATCTTCATCTCTTAGCCCTTCTTCTTCTTCACTCTCACCAAAAGTCAAATTTTCAAGGTCAAGAGCCCTCACAACATCAATTTCCATTTCAGCACTATCGACTTTTTTTTTACCGCTAAAATGTGCCCACAACTCTTCTTTAATTTCTTTGGGACACTTTGGGCAAGCTTTGACACTTTGCCTTTCTTTCCCATGAGATGATATTTTAATCTAGTGATGCCTCCTTAGTAATTTTGTCACAAAAATTGCAAACCAAATCATTGGTCTCTTTCTCCACTAATGGATGACAATACTTCCAGCTGGATCAGTCCTATTAGTTGTTGCCATCACCCTAAATAAGGTGAAGATGAAGAATAGAGATTAAAATCGTAGGAAAATTACGAGCATGCACAAACAGAGAGCTCCGGGTAAGGAAAAGAACAGAGTGGATGATGGGTAAGAAAAACAACACGCACGGTGGGTGGGGGGAAAAGAAAAACAACATCCTTTGGATGATGGTTGTTAATGGGTGGGTGCGAAACCGATGGAAAGAAACAGAGAAAAAAATAAACAAAACAACACCTTTTATACTTGGAGATTTGGAGAAGAATGAAACAGAGAGATGGAGGTGTGGCGTGCCGCGTTTGAAACAGAGACACGCCGCCGAGAAGATAGAGACGCGGCGGTGGTCAGGCGGAGAAGACAGGTGCCGCAGATGACTCGCCGGAGAAGACGATCGGCGTTGCTTTGGAGTGCGATGGACGAGGCTCGATGAAGTGGGTTTCAAAATAGGGCTCGTGATTGGTGGTGAAATATATCAGAAACAAAAACCCACCCAAACCACCTAAAATACCCTTATTTTTAAAACAAAAAAACCCAAAGTACCCTCCAATCCGCCATTTCTTGGGCGTCCGCCATACAGACCACACCGCCATCTCCATGGCATCCGCCATGGCGCCGCCATGTGCAACCCGCAATGCCATATGTTTTCTATGGCGTTTTGTCCGATTTCCGCCACGCCATGGCGCCATGGCGGCGCCATGGCCGCCTTTTGATAACACTGGACTGTACAACTTCTATACCCAGAAAATATCGGAGCTTACCAAGATCCTTAGTCTAAAAATGCTTGAATAGATATTGTTTCAACTGTTCAATGCCAACACAATCATTACTAGTAATAACAATATCATCTACATAAACAACAAGATATATGCATTTATCAAGAGACTGATATCAGTAGAAAACAGAGTGGTCAGCTTGGCTTCTGGTCAAGCCAAAAGTTTGTGCAATAGTACTAAAACGTCCAAACCAAGCGCAGGGTGATTGCTTTAGTCCATATAGAGATTTGCGGAGCTTATAGACTAGCCCAGACTCCCCCTGAGCAACAAACCCAGGCGGTTGCTCCATGTAGACCTCCTCTTGCAAATCACCATGAAGAAAAGCATTCTTGATATCAAGCTGATAAAGAGGCCAGTCACGAATGGTTGCCAAGGCAAGAAGTACACGAACAGAAGCAATTTTGGCAACTAGAGAAAAGGTCGCTGTAGTCAAGGCCATAGATCTGGGTGTAGCCTTTAGCTACCAAACGAGCTTTTAACCGATCGATAAAGCCATCAGGACCAACTTTCACTGTAAACACCCACCTACAACCAACAACTGACTTACCAGGAGGCTGAGAAACCAATTCCCATGTTGCATTAGAATGTAGGGCTGACATCTCATCAATCATAGCTTGTCACCAACCGAGATGAGATAGTACTTCTCCTATGGTTTTAGGAATGAAAATAGAGGACAAAGTCAAAACAAAAGTATAATATGAAGGAGAAAGTCGATCATAACTCAGGAAAGCATAAAGAGGATGAGGATTATGGGTAGACCGTGTACCTTTTCAAAGAGCAATGGGGGGACTCTTTGATTCAGGATCCAAAGCAGGAGAAATGATCGATGAAGGTGGTGAGTTGCCACGCACATCTTCCACAGTAGGCATGGTACTTGTCGATGGACGAGGGGCGACGACGATAGACAATAGGGGATCGTGGAGGACCATGAGAGGGACTAGGACTTGATGAACTCTCTGTGCTAGGTGATGAGACAACATGAGAAAGGTCAAAGACAGGGACAGAAAGTATAGTGTTTACTTCAGAAAGTTCTGTAGATGAAGTAAAAAATGGTTGTTGTTCAAAAAAGGTGATATCGGCAGATACTGGATAACGTCCTAGATTAGGAGAATAACAACGGTACCCTTTCTGAAGACGAGAATAACCAAGAAAGAGGCTTTGAAAGCTTTAGCAGTGAGTTTGTCTTTTTCAGGAGTAAGATTGTGATCAAAACAGGTACAACCAAAGATTCATGGAGGAATATTATAGACTGGAGTATTAGGAAACAATAGTGAGGAATTTTGTTATCCAAAACAGTGGAGGGCATCCGATTAATTAAATAATAAGCTGTAAGAACAGTGTCCCCCCAAAATCATAAAGGAACATTCATATGAATGAGTAAAGTCCTGGCTGTTTCAATCAAATGACGATTTTTACGTTTAGCCACTCCGTTCTATTGTGGAGTATGAGGACAGGTTGTTTGATGTAAAATACCTTGTTTTACCATGAAATCTTGAAATTGATCAGACAAATACTCACGTTCATTGTCATTGCGTAAAACTTGAATGGTTTGACCAAATTGATTTTTAATTTCAGCACAAAATTTTTGAAAAATGGAAAACAACTCAGAACGGAAAACAACTCAAGGGGGAGTTTGGGCTGCAACACGGAGGACCCAAAAACACCGTAGGAAGGAACCTACAGTATGAAGTTGCTCTAATGCAAAAACTGAGGACAGGGGGGACCGGAAATGTCAAGACGAGTTGGACGAGGTGAACGGCGGCTGGAAAAGGAGCTGGACGCGCCCTCACGTGCCGGCGGTGGTGAACAGTGCTGACGAACGGTGGCGGTGCGTGGTAGCTCCGGTGACGGCGCGACTTCGACGGTTGGACAGATCGATGGACGCTGATTCGAAATATGGTGGTTGTGTCTCCAACGGAGGTAGTTGAACCGTGCTAGAAGAATGGCAGCCACCGGAAAAAATGCCAGCAAGGTGTGTGGTGGAGCTTGGAGGCTAAGTTGGCCGGTAGGACGCGCGGCCAAGGTTGGGATAGCGGATCAGAGCAGGAGGGTCGAAACCCTCTCTGATACTAACTTGAATTCGAAGAAGAAAAAATTATTTACTAAATGTGCTTAAGTGTTGAATACTTAGTATGCATCTTATTTACAGGTAACAGGAGATTAAATACATCTACAATTTATAAGACAGAAATAATGAGTGTGGCTATTTCTTATGACACTATACATAAACTTGACTTTACATTGCTAATTTCCAATATTCTAACATATATATATGGGTAGACCCTAGGCTCATAATTTTAATACTTTTACCTATTTGACTTATCAGAGCAAAGCAATGGCGTAGTGGAGATTGGATGTGTACAAATTGCAATAATCATAATTATGCTTCCAGACTACAGTGTAACAGGTCATTCTCTCTTTCTTATGGTTTTCTACATGTTAAAAGGGAGGAAACTTAATACCCTCCAATTGAATATAAAATTCTGCCAGTCATTATGAAGCCATCAAACACGTTCACATTTGCCCTCACACACTTCACTACGTTAATCAATTCTCATCATTTGCAGGTGTAAAACTCAGAGAATGGCGCCCATGCAACCCGTCAATGTCGTGTAATGTTGAATTCATTAGTTCAATTGTTGTCGCTTGCCGTAGTTTTACTGAGTTTTGTTTTGATTTTCTAGCGTGTATTTTACCTGCAAAAAGTTTATATTTCTCGACAGGCTTATTATATTTGCATAAAGACATAAGTGGTTACCGCTTAGTGGCATTGTATTTTTTTAGTTTTTGAAAGGTGTATGCTTACTAGAAATATTTTCTAGTTAATAAAATATAGAGGATTTTGGTTGAATTGTGATTATTCTAATCGCATATAGCTCATTTATCCATTCTTCCTTTCTTTGCTTTTTTTTTTTTGTGTGTACAATGTCCATTCTTTCTTTTCCTCAATTTCAGTTATATTGTTATAACCTTTTGGTTCACTAGTATGTTTGATGGTACTCCTTGACTCGGTACTCCTCAGTTCATGTCGCAAATTTAGTCATTGGTGTTCTGTGAGTTTCATTGCCATTTATCTATAACCGTGAACTAGAGAATAAGACTAAGATACCTTACATAAAATTCATAAGACTATTCCAACCTCCTTGTATTTATAACTAGGGCATTACTTGGGTACTCAAGTTTTATTTCTTAAGTACCAATACTTCTAAAAGTTGTCAGATATGTATTGATTGCCGGTTATACTTAGTAGACTCCTCAACATAAAAATACCTGTATCCAAGAAGGGGGAAAAAGTATCCTAGCAACTCTTTTCTAACACAAATGATTGGCTTCTCTGCTCCTGGATAATTGTATACATAATATTTTTCCAAATTACACAATCATTCTAAGCAGCATGGTAAAAGGCAAACCGAACTCTTTGTCGAGGAAGCAGAGTAACGTAATTTGAGGGCATATGAGCTCAGAAGGTAAAAGTTTGACTGACGATGCATCAAGTTCAGGAAGATCCCTTGAATACATCAGAAGGGGACAGTGGAGGAGCATCCAGCTGGTAAATGTTGAGTGCAGGACCCACAAACCTGAACATTATCCAAGCCCCAATCATGATGAAGATTGAAGCATATGCAAATTTGTTGAGCCAAAAGAGAGCACCCTTCTCACCCATGTACAGCTCTATTGCCTTCTCACTTAAAGTCATGTCCTCCCATTTCTTAGGTGAAGTCTCCAAAACCTTTGCCTTTGTGGATTGCACACTACTTGAGACAGCTCCATTCTCCCTCTGTTGTCTGGATTGCCTTCTTGACCTTCTCCGGAACCTTACTTCTACAGCACCAGGAGGTGTTGCAGTTGGTGCTTGAACTGAGTCTGCATCATCATCGTTGGTGTTGCTACTACTACCACAGCTGATGGGGTTGAATCTGAGAGAGCCATGGCGTTGGGGCAGGAAGATCTGGTTGTGCCTCGTTGGTGGTAGTGAACGTCTAGTGAGAATGATGAGGGAGGGTGAGTTTGAAGTTAGGGATGTGGTGTCCATGACCAGGTATAACGTGTGGTTAGATTTTGCTCAACCGCGTGGCTTATATCCTGTCTTAGGGTCATTGGACAAGCACGTGTTACCTGACTGCAAACCCGCCCAAAAGTAACTTCGTTTGGACTTGGACTTGAGAATTAAGATGGGTTTTGGACCCCGACTATTTATGAAATTGAAATCTTTACAGCAAAATTATTAGAAAGCCAATTGACCCTTAGTTTTTTTTTTTTTTTGGGGGGGGGGTCCAACCTTTTACCTTAAATTTATTTAATTACTTAAAAATATTTACAAAAGTTGATATTAAATTTGTGTATTTACAACATTACCTCTTCTCCTTTCCTCCCCATTATTCGTCCAAACTTCAGAGGAGAAACGAATTAAGGGAAGAAAATGGGGAATCAGTTGGAGGAAACGGGTTCTCTCCCACCTTTCTTGCTAATATACATGAAATGGATTTGCTGAGAAATTACATGGATTTATGGACCTTTTCACTTTATATAATCTTCGCTTTCGTTTTTAATGTGAGACTTGAATCATATCTCCACTTACAACTCCATTCACACTTAAATTTCAAACACATTGAATTATCTTTGGAATTATTATGATATTTACAAGTCACAACACAATCAAAACATAGCAAGGGATCAATTATGGAGCATCGGAGCTTCAATTTTTGCTGGTATATATACAAATTGACTGTGTAATGTTTCGGTTTTGCCTCTCACATTTATAGTAAAAGTATCAAGATATTGGGTTTTGATTATTGGATTTGATTTGTAAGTATCATGTTCTACCATTATGTAATGGAACTAGGCCGTTGTTAATATACATCCTCCTATGTTAGGGTATGATACACTTTCTATTTTACTTACAATAGTAAGGTTTTATGTTTTCAGGTTTCTTTTTTTTTTTGGTTTTATATTTTTTTTTACATACTATTACCATCACTGTTGTTGCCGGTCACCATCTGTCACTGTCTATTGACCACCGTCTGTCACTGACGCCGACCACTGTTGTGCAACTTAAAAAATGAACATTATAATCTGAAAAAAAAAGGTAATGGCGACAACAGCTGTGGACGGTGACCAACGACAGCTACGAACAGTGGTTGACGGAGGCGACAGATGGTATCAGGCGGTTGGTGGTGTGTTAAAAATAACATTAAAAAAAAGATAAAATGATCAACAAGTTACAGGTCATTCATCATAGCCGTTGATGTGTTTTTCAACACAATCAACGACTATGATTCATGAGGTGCACTATACACCCTCCAAAAGAGGGTGTATATTAGACAAGGCCATGGAACTAATACTGCGTTTTGGTTTATTCGAGTTGTGTCTAGTATGATGAGGTTGCTTTATCTTAATATATATATATATATATATATATATATATATATATATATATATATATATATAGGACATATCTAGTGAGAGGAGTTTTTATTGTGAGAGGATGAGAGGATGAGAGGAGTAAATCTTGACCATACAACCATACATGGATGGTCAAGATTAAAAGTTACTTAAATGTCATGTGACCACTTAAAAAAGTCACATGCATTTATATTCTAATCTTAACCATTCATATAAGATCCAATTATCAACATTTACTCTTCTCACCTCTTACAATAAACACTCCTCTCACTAGAGTAAGATCATATGTATATATATATATATATATATATATATATATAGGGATCGGTTCTACAGGTGTAAGTCTTTTTTTGACTTACACTCATTTTTCAACCGTTAGATCCACTTTCATCTAATGATTGAGATTATTTCGTTAAAAGTAAGCATTAGATGAAAGTGAATCTAACAACTGAAAATAAGTGTAAGTAAAAAAGACTTACACGTGTGATCTGCTTCATATATATATATATATATATATTGTCAAGATGTGAGAATAGTAAATAAAATCTTGACTATATAATCATATATATGGTCAAAATTAAAAGTTATTTAAAGATCATGTGACCACTTAAAAAAATTACTTTAATTTATGTTATAATATTGACTATTCATGTAATATTCAATGATTAAGATTCACTCTTTCACCTCTTAGAATAAATACTCATCTCACTTAGATATGTTCCATATATATATATATATATATATATATATATATATATATATATATATATGAGAGGGGGTCCACTTAAACCTAGTATAAGTCTTAAGAGTAAGTCTTAAGATTTACACTCAATCTCTTATCATTAAATTTATTTTAATCTAATAGTTCTAAATCATCTAATTAAATGATGAGAAAGAATAATAAGTATATTACTCTATATATATTAACCACGATGAGTTTTCCGGTTTAAATTAAATTAGTATTAATCTATATAAACTAAAATAAGAGGATAGAGAACTATTTTTTACTTTAATATTCTAATAGTAAGTTGTTCATCTTCTAAATTATGATTATGTTTGTTTGAGTATATTAAAAGCAATAAAAATAAAGAATATAGAATCAGTTAGCTTATACTTATTGATACAATAAAAAAAATAAAAAAATAAAATAAAATGCAACGCATTTATACTTTATATATTTCATAAATTTTTATTACTTCTATAACATTAAATAAAACTAAACGTCAGATTAAAATAATTGAATAAATAAATAAAAATAAAAGTGATATATTACTCTTTGTTTAATAAGTTTACACCATTCATTTGGATTTCATAATTTTACTAAAAAAAATACTTTAGTCCCTACAGCAGATCATTTAAAAAAGTCCTTATGGTTTTTAAACTATGGAAAACGATTTTTATGAGTATTAACATAATTTAATCCTTATTTGAACCAAAAAAAAAAAAAAAAACTAAAAGGAAGATTTTGTATTGTTCATAAATTATATTATTTTGAATTGTTTAAAAATTATATGGTTCATTTTATATTATTTGAAAACTATAATAACCTTTTAAAACGATTTTGGACTGTAGGAATTAAATTGAATTTTTAAGTAAAACTAAATTTTAACTCTGGTGATGCCAATCTAATGATATTTTATTTTTGTGATTTTTAAGAGTATCATTCCACTCGATAAATAATAGACTAATTTCTTGATATACAGTTAAACGTTTAAGTGGGAATCTCTCTCAATGATATTATTTTCATACACATGAGTCATATTTTCGAACCTAGAACCGTATCTTTAAGAGACTCGAATTCTTTTCACTCAGATCAACATATGTTAATATCTAATGATATTTTATTTGTGTTTATTTACTTAATTAATTATTAACTTCAATTCTTTGATAATGAGAAAGAAATAAAACCGTATAAATTAAAATCATATATGAAAAAAGCAATATAATAAATTATGTAATAAAATAATAAATGCTTGAAATATGAATGTCAAATGACTCATACCTTTTTTCACATATAAGTTATAATAAATTACTACTACCAGATATTGTGACGATCTCACTTTTGATTAACTGAGGGTAAATTTAAATTTCTAGTCAATATCTCGCATAATTAGGAAGTCATTATAACAAAATCCTGTATAATTGAAAAAATAAAGCAAAAATATATCCAAAATTGATTTACTTAGATTACGTTTTTCTTATCAGTATTAATTATTTTTGGTTATAAAGAGGGGCTGAAGCCCTAGCATATTTTTTTTATATTTATTCTTTCTTGATTTATTATATTATTATGTTATATTATTATATTCTTTTCTTGATTGATCTTTCAATTAATTAGTATTTGTTTTATTTCATTTTTTCATTTATTATTCATATATATAAAAGAAGGATGGTCTGAATGAAAAAAGTAACACGTGTCAACATCATGTTCATGTATAAGTAAATATATATATATATATATATATCTTTCTTGATTTATTATATTATTAATGTTATATTATTATATTCTTTTCTTGATTGATGTTTCATATATATATATATATATATATTCTTTCTTGATTTATTATATTATTATGTTATATTATTATATTCTTTTCTTGATTGATGTTTCAATTAATTTGTTTTATTTCATTTTTTCATTTATTATTCATATATATAAAAGAAGGATGGTCTGAATGAAAAAAGTAACACGTGTCAACATCATCATATTCATGTATAAGCAAATATATATATATATATATATATATATATATATATATATATATATATAATTAATTAATGAAATTAAGAAAATAATATTACAAAAATATATATAATAATGATCTTGGGTGTATGGCTGTGTTGGGGAGCTCGAATGGTTAGGGGCCATGCACGAAGGTTGAGCAGTATAAGCAACAAGAAGATGGTGTGAAAGGCAAGCGGTAGAGAAAGTAGCCTGCGAAGTTCCTCTACTAGTTAAGGAAGGTGGTGGTGAGAAGAATAGTGGATTAAAAAGGTCCAGGCCAGTAGAAAGTGCAGAAGATATGGAGGTGGAAGAAAATGTCACATAGAAGGTGTGTAGGGAGAGGGAGGCAGATATGACACCTGATTGCTCTTCATTGGTGGAGGTTGCCTCATAGCAACACCGCCATCAACCAAGAAACTCCTTGTTTGGAATTGTTGTGGGATCAGGAACCCACAGGCAATTCTAGCTTTACACCTCTTATTGAGTCAGGAAAATCTCGATGTTGTTTTCCTTATGGAAGAAAAGTTGATTGTTGTCGAATTTGATCAGTTGAAGTGGAAGGTGGGCTTTCAGAATGGTCTTGGTGTTAGTTGTTTGGATAGAAGAGGGGGTTTGGGATTTTTGTGGAGAACAGAGGTGGACTTGGTTGTTCAGTCTTATAACGGTCACTTTATTGACACTAAAACTAAAGATGCTTTGGAGGATAGGGAGTAGAGGCTCATTGGTATGTATGGGGAATCCGTGATAACAAATTGGCACCTTTCTTGGGAGCTTATGTGGAACCTTGCCCAAGATAATTCTCTTCCTTGGGTATTAGGTAGAGATTCTAAAGAAATCTTACATGTAAATGAGAAGGTGGGAGGCAATGAACGTGCTTAGTGGCAAATGGATGCCTTTTAGGAGGCCATGGAGGCATGTGGGATGCAAGATCTAGGTTTTTCGGGCTACCCTTTTGCATGGAATAACGACAGGAGCGATGACCAAAATATTCAAGTGCGTTTAGATTGTTTTCTTGCTATTGTGGATTAGTTAGATATTTGGCGACAGGCGCAGGTACTTCACCTAGTTTCATCCCACTCGAATCATAGACCTATTGTGCTAGAGTTATTTGCTGTTCAGGATCACGGGAATTGTAGAAATACAGGAAGATGAGAAAATGTTTGTATTTTTTTTGAGTGCAAATGTAAAATAAGGTGCTCCTATTTATAGTATAGGAGAGAATAAAACAAAATTGGAACCAATCCTATACATAAAGTCTAATTATTAATCTTAATCTAATTACAAAATAATAACAAATAAATAACAAATCATTTACAATTGTAACAAATTAATTACTATAATAACAATTCAATCACTATCGTAACATTCCCCCTCAAACTCAAGTAGGTGCAACGGTAACCAACTTGAGTTTGGACAGTAAAATGCGGAAACGACTAGGAGAATGAGGTTTGGTGAACAAATCAGCTGATTGATCAAGAGTGCCAATCGAGACAAGATGAAGAGCACCACGTAGAAGATGTTGATGAATGAAGTGACAATCAATCTCAATATGTTTGGTGCGCTCGTGGAAAACATCGTTATCTGTAATTTGGATGGCACTATGGTTGTTACAATGAAGATCAGTGGAGGAAGACTGAGGTATCTCTACATCAGCAAGAAGCCAACGGAGCCACGACATTTCAGAAGTAGTATCAGCAAGGACACGATATTCTGCTTCAGTGCTGTAGCGAGCTGTCAGAGTTTGTTTCTTACTCCGCCAAGAAATAAGAGAATCTCCAAGAAAAATGCAACAGCCAGTGGTGGAGCGATGGTCACTAGGATCACCGGCCCAATCGACATTAGAGTAGGCTCGAAGAGTCAAAGGGGATGCAACGGAATAATGAAGACCATAAAACAAGGTACCCTTGATATACTGAATAATGCGGAGGACATCAGCATAATAGGTGGTACGAGGGGCAATCATGAACTGACTAACCAGATGAACAACATAGGAGATATTCGATCGAGTAACTGCAAGATAGATCAGGCTACCACCTAGCTGACGATAAAGAGTGGCATCATCCAACAAAGTACCATCCTGAGGAGTAAACCGAATGTTGGGTTCAAGAGGAGTGTGTTCGATTTTGCAATCAATGAGGCTTGCTTGAGAGACAAGATCAGAAGCATACTTAGCCTGTGAGAGAAATAAGCCATCGCTGAAAGATAGAACTTCAAGCCCTAGAAAGTAACTTAAAGGTCTAAGATCTTTCATCTCAAAATGTTGACACAAGAACTGTTTGAGTTCAGTAATGCCAGTACAGTCATTTCCAGTATAATAATCATATCATCGACATAAAGAAGTAAGACAATAGTACCATTTTCTATTTTTTGAGTAAAAAGAGCAGAATCATGAGCACTAGAAGAGAACCCCAACTGACTGATAGTGCTATGAAATTTAGTAATGTTACCCAAGTGGTTTCAATACTCAAGAGGGGGGTGAATTGAGTAATTAAAAGTTTTTCGCAAACCCTTTTTAACACAAATTTCTCTAAACAATATATTGAATATATAAAGATGATGAAATGCCTTAAGAATAGAAAATAAACAATTAAACAATAATAAATAAATTGCAATAAATAAAGAGATAAAGAGAAGAAAAGCAGACACGATATTTATCCTGGTTCAACCACCAACCACTTGTGGCCTACGTTCAGTCCCCGAAACACAGTTTTAGATTTTTTACTATTCAATACAAGCTTAAAACAGGTACTTGCAACTTTTACACAATAGGGATACCTCACCCTATTTATTAGAAGGATACCTCATCCCCTTTGAAGGATACCCCACCTTCTTTACAACAAGGGATACCTCACCTTTTTACTGAGGGATACCTCACCTTCACAATTTCACTAAGGGATACCTTACCTTTTTATAAAGAACTAGAATATAGACGAAGAGAAACTATCACAAAGAGCAAATATTACAATTTAAAGTGCTAAGAAGTTCTCTTAGGATATCTCAAGGTTTTGGCGAAAAGAGCACATAAAATAAAAAAATAGTGAATCACGTTTTTAACACAAGCAACAAATAATTTAAATGGTTTGGCTAACTTTCAGAAGAGACCCAAGGTCTCTATTTATAGAGCAATGAAGAAAAGAGCCGTTGGGTGCCATTAAAGCCATATTAAATGCGAAGACATTGGCTGCCATTTTCAAAATCTAAAACAGAGCCTCGTGGGTTATTCGAATACTATTATGGGGTATTCGAATACTAATGATTTCATTTCTTATAAAAAACAGTTTAAAGACAAGTTATTCGAATACTATAAAGGAGTATTCGAATACCTCTATTTTAAACACATTTTAAAAACTGTTTAGAAGAAAGTTATTCAAATACCTACAAGGGTATTCAAATACCTCTGTTTTAAAAGCAGTGTAAAAACGGTTTAGAAGGATGTTATTCGAATACCTCTAAATGGTATTCGAATACCTCTAAATGGTATTCGAATACCTCTGTTGAAAAACAACTTTCAACACTTTTAAAGGCTTTCAAAACCATGATTTGAATTTGGGATATTTAATTTAAAAACCATTTTTATCTTTTCATGCAAAATCAATGAGATATCCAGGAAGACTTCGTACAAAAGATTCTAAGTCCTAGAGCTAATCTTGAGCATCTTGGACTTGGTCTCATCATCGTCATCTTCATCATGTTTGTTATCATTAAAATAACTATCAATGACAGCTAGCCAATTACATTCTCCCCCTTTTTGATGATGACAAACTAACATTTGAGAAAAGAATTAGTTTATATAAATTGGAATTCACAAGATTGTTTAGAGATACTTACTCCGCCTCTTTTCATAAGAGGTGATTTATATCAGAGATATACGCACTAGCCCCCCCTTACTTTTGAAATCCAATTTCCATTTTTGTCTTATCGGACTTTTACTTTTTCTCCCCCTGACTTTTCTCAATCAAAGAACTCAAATTTTTCACTACAACAAAAAGCTTTTTAACAACCATAAATATGACTTTTAGCGGCAATAAGAATTGCCGCAAAAACTTTTACCGACAATTAATTAATTTAATTGCCGCTGTATCCAGTGTCGGTAAAGGTTTTCCCGGCCATTATAAAGAGTGTCGGTAAATATCCTATTTATGGCTGGTAAAAGTGAAGCCTTTTAGCAGCAATTATTTACCGGCTATTGTAATAGCCGCTAAAACGGTCCTTGCATGTGACTTCTTTATGCCTTTAACGGCTTTTGTTATTGCCGCTAAAAATCATTTTATTGCCGAAAAAAAATGTGCCTTTTACCGGCAATTGTAATGGCCGCTAAAACTGTCTCCAGGTTTGCCTTCTTTTAATGTCTTTAACGGCCTTTGTTATTGCCGGTAAAGACCATTTTATTGCGGGAAAAAATGTGTCTTTTATCGGTAATTATAATGACCGCTAAAATTATCTCAAGGTTTGCCTTTTTTAATGTTTTTAACGGCCTTTGTTATTGTCGGTAAAGACTGACGAGCGCCGAACTCAGTCAAAATTATAACGGAAGTTATTACCTAAGCTTGTAGCACAGTGACAACACCGGATCGTCTCCTCAAGGATCGTAAATGCAATTTAATCAAATCAAGTGAAAGTTAGCAAAGGGGGGTTTGACAGTTTAAGATCGTACTTAACAAAATTAACAAGAAATGACAATTAAAGAGTAGTCAATTTAGAAACCTATCCAAGATTGGGTGGATTCAATCATAGACCCTTCATAAAACACTTGAAGCGCAATTGAATTGTTAATTTGGATCTAACCGAGATCTCTGCATCAAATCCAAAATTCATACTAGACGATCGTCTATAATTCAATTAACAAGTGATAAACACAAATCCGCAATCGCATCATTCATGAAAATCTATGTTAATTTCAAGTACCGAATTCAATTAACTTAGGCACAAATCAAGAATCCTAACCTCTTCAATTCTCAAGTGATTAATTTAGATCAATCAGTTCTAAGTTTCATCACAAATCTCAATCTTCATTTATGTGATTAGTTTAGATCAATTAGTTCTAAGTTTCATCACAAATCTCAATCTTAAACCAAGATCAAATCAGATCAACATAAATAGAATCACCATTCATGCATTCAAGATCAAGAAGAAGAAGAAAGAAGAAGAAAAGAGGAATTTAATTACAAATCAAATACAATGCATAACCAAGGTCTCAAGAATCCAAACCACAATCTCTTCAAGAGTTCTAAATTGACCCAAAGTAGCTTAGCCCTCCATTACCATGAAGGGGAGCATCAAAATATACAAAACTATGAGAAACTATGAAGAAGCAAGAAGAAACTTAGAGAGAAATGAAGGAGAATTACATGTTGTTCATGATAAATGGTGCCTTTTATAGAAGTCTAAGGTAACAAAATGACAAAGGGAAGTGGGTGGATGAGTGGATGAGTGAGTGGAGTGTTTGAGTGGATGGATTAGTGGGTTGGTTTAGTGGATTGGTTTAGTGGATGAGTGAGTGGAATGGTTGAGTGGTTGAATTAGTGAAAATGCCAAAGGACTTTTGGTGAGTGGGAAATTATGGACATGAATGGGTGAGTGGATGGATTAGTGGATGAATGGGTGGAGTGGTTTAGTGGTTGGATTAGTATATGAGTGGATGAGTGGGTGAGTTAGTGGATGAGTGGGTGAGTTAGTGGATGAGTGGATTAGTGGATGGATGAGTGGATTAGTGGATGGATGAGTGGATGGTTGAGGACGAAAATTTCGTGTCTGACTTGGAAGCCAAAAACGACCCACTATACTTCAGAACCACGAAAAGTGTTCTTCATGAAAGTTGTAGATCCTTGTCATGGCTATAAAATGGATAGCTGGTTCGTCCAATTTGGCTTCCTTAAGCCCAAGATATGTCCCAAATACCGTAGGTTGCTCAAACCCAACTTCAGCACCTCTGTTCCGACTTGCAAGCTCAAAATGACCTACTAGACTTCTTTTTCTCAAAATGTGTTCTTCATGAAAGTTGTTTATTTGGATCTTGACTATCCACTGTCATAATTTCAGCCCATCTCCATTATTACATCTTGAGATATGATTTTATGAGTGCACACTGTTCGGATTCTACTGACAGAACCCATATTCTGACTTCCATGTAAACTTAGGTCCCTTAGACATCTGAATCGGACTTCGAGCTCTTCATCAAAGTTGTAGAGCTTCCTCTTAGCTTTCCTACAAGGTAAAATTCATGTTCATCAGATATTAGAAACTCAAGTTATGGCCAAAATACAGAAACAGTGTCAAATCTCAATAATGCTGGAAATATTCAATTAGGACCAATTTGAGCTCAAACTCACAAAATCATACCAAACTCAATCAATTAAGAATATGGAGAGTGTAAATGACTAAACATAAGGGTTTCTTAATGAATAAAATATGTGATTATCAAATTCCCCCACACTTAGCTTTTTGCACTCCTGGGCAAAACTCAAGACCAAAATTTTACAATCAAGAAGAACAACCAAAGGTTCAAGGGATCAAAACATTCATGAGTTAACAATTCTCCACATCTCAAACCAACAAGCAAGGTATCTTCAACATGAATCGAGAATGATAGATCTTCACAAGATTCCCTCTCAATCTCTCAAGTGTTTAAAGGGTAGGTATTTCACTCAATTCAACCCATGAAAATTGCACTACCATAAGCTTGCTTATCTTCTACTTCTCCACTACTCAAAACACATGCACACATAAATCATGAGGACTTTATTCAAGGTTGTAGTGAGGTCAAGGTAACAGGGAGAGGATAAAATGGATATGAGAAGATAAATACTAAAGAGAATAAAAGCAAATGAGAGAGTTCAAATAACAAGCATAAAAGTTCATCCCAACTCTAGTGTATATCCCTTTACATATTCATTTCCCAATCCTTTTTTTTTTAACACTTGGTTTTTTTTTCTCTTTTTTTTTTTTTTTTTTTTTTCTTTTTCTTTTATATATATGAACATAACTATATACATACATTTTTTTTTTTTTTTTTTTGGGCACTCTTTTCTTTTTCAACAACCATTTTGTACACACACCCCCACACTTGTTCAAAAACTCATCCATTAACCATTTTTCTTTTTTTTTTCTTTTTCTTTTATATATATGAACATAACTATATACATACATTTTTTTTTTTTTGGGCACTCTTTTCTTTTTCAACAACCATTTGTACACACACCCCACACTTGTTCAAAAACTCATCCATTAACTAAGCTAATGTTCTTTTATTCCCTAAGGTAAAGTAAGAACACGATTTCTCATTTAAGGCACATAATGAGCTAGAAACAAGGAATGGTCAAATAAGCTCAAAGGGGTTAAGCAAAGGAAAATATACAAGGTTGGCAAGAATCGAGAGAATTTTCAAGAAGTCAAAAGAGTGCTTGATATCATATTGAAAACAAGGTTGGCTATTTGGTTAAACTAGCTAATTAAGAAAGAGGGCCTCAATCATGTTCATGCATGCAAGTGAAATGTAGCCTCAAAAAGAATCAAAGCAAGTTCTAGAGTGGTCATTAACATGAGTGAAAATCACACAAGAAAGAAGAGAATGGCATAAATGTTAAATCCATCCATTAGGCTCAAAATCTCACAAGGTATGCATCCATCAAACTCAATTCATGAATTCAATCATCCATCTCCAAGCATATCAGTTCAAGAAGGGAGAAAAGTTATTCAATCATGCAATGAACCCCTTTTTTTTATTTTTTTTTTTAACAAAAAAGAAACATGCTAAAATCTCTCCCCCACACTTAATATAAACATTGTCCTCAATGTGAAAGTGATAAATAAAACAGAAAGAAAAGAGCAACACAACCTGATGAGGGGCGAGATAACGGCAAGTAGAAAAGATGCGCAAGAATCAATGCTGCAACAGAACCTGAAAACTCACAAAACACATGAGTAGCATTTGAAACTAAAATACAAAAACAGCTAGAAGAAGAAAAATAAGGAAGAATTTTTACAAAGTTCTTAAAAGCAAATCTAGTTGGGTTGCCTCCCAATAAGCGCTTGTTTAACGTCGTTAGCTCGACATTGGGACACTTCTTAGTGATCTTTATAATGTGGATGCTAAAAGCCCATCACTTTCACTTCCACATTTTCCAGCTTGAGATGGTGTCCATTGGTCTTATTAATTGAGGTTGGTGAAAAGACTCCACCAGGATCCCATTGGTTGGAACGTGATGACCAAGTTATGGTTGACACAACATGATAGCTTTCACTAGGGTCCCATTGGTTGAAGTGTAATGACCAAGTTAAACTTGAAGCATGAGGGCTCCCATTGGGTTCCCATTGGTCTTTCTTAATTTCCTTGACTTCACCAATGGCATGCAACACGTGTAATTTGACAATTCTGCTTTCATTGATTATATTGGACTATGACCCAAAAACAAAATCCACTTCGATTCTTGTCATATCTTGCTTTTCCTCCTTCTTTGAAAATTCCTCAATGGCCTTCAACTCCACCTCCCTATGTGTTGTAGACTCTGCAACTGCATTGCTGATAGACCCTTCAATATCATTAGATGCTGCGTAAACAGAATCATCAACTTTCAAATATGCAGAAATCTCAGCACATGCAACACATTCTATATTACCGTCACAATCAGTACATGAGTTGCAATTGATAGAATCATTAAAACCAATAAAATCAGGAAATTCAAAGACACAACTCATCATGAGTTTCCTCAACTAAATCTGCAGGTAAATCAATATGGCAATTAGAATGCAGGGAGTTGGGAATTGTTTGGGAAGAGAGTTGGTCTGACTCTTGACTTCTTAGTTCATTAATAGTGACTGTCAATTGCTCAATTTGGGTTGTTAAATCCTGAATAGTGGCAGTGAAATTCTGTTGGAATTCAATCAAGTCCTCTAATGAAGGCTCAAGTTTTGTAGTTGTTGGACTTGTTATTTGTTGGAATGGCTGCTCATATTGTAATGATTGCTGTTGTTGTGATGCCGCATAGCCATATCCTGGATCCGAATAGTCTCTCCAGCTAAGGTTGTATGTGTTGAAGAAGGGATCATAACTCGTTCTTCTTCTTTGAACTCGTAGTTCATTAGGAAAATAACCAAATTTCTTGAAACAAATTGATCTGGAAAAACAGAACTACCATATCAAGTGTAGGGCATGCATATGTGAGGTGAGATGAACAAAAACAAATGTTACACACAAGTGTAGCTTCCTCGCACGTGTAATTGTTGTCTCACTACTATATGTCTTACCAAAGAAGTCAACTCCTCAAGTTTTGACTCCATTATGCATGGTCCATTGTTAGAAAAGTTAATAAAAAGCAAAGGTTAGTAAAAACACTTAAAATGAAAAGATTACACTTACTAATCCCCAAAGAATCGGCGCCAAAATTTTGACGAGCGCCGAACTCAATCAAAATTATAACGGAAGTTATTACCTAAGCTTGTAGCACAGTGACAACACCGGATCGTCTCCTCAAGGATCGTAAATGCAATTTAATCAAATCAAGTGAAAGTTAGCAAAGGGGGGTTTGACAGTTTAAGATCGTACTTAACAAAATTAACAGAAGAAATGACAATTAAAGAGTAGTCAATTTAGAAACCTATCCAAGATTGGGTGGATTCAATCATAGACCCTTCATAAAACACTTGAAGCGCAATTGAATTGTTAATTTGGATCTAACCGAGATCTCTGCATCAAATCCAAAATTCATACTAGACGATCGTCTATAATTCAATTAACAAGTGATAAACACAAATCCGCAATCGCATCATTCATGAAAATCTATGTTAATTTCAAGTACCGAATTCAATTAACTTAGGCACAAATCAGTAACCTAACCTCTTCAATTCGTGATTAATTTAGATCAATCAGGTTCTAAGTTTCATCACAAATCTCAATCTTCATTTATGTGATTAGTTTAGATCAATTAGTTCTAAGTTTCATCACAAATCTCAATCTTAAACCAAGATCAAATCAGATCAACATAAATAGAATCACCATTCATGCATTCAAGATCAAGAAGAAGAAGAAAGAAGAAGAAAAGAGGAATTTAATTACAAATCAAATACAATGCATAACCAAGGTCTCAAGAATCCAAACCACAATCTCTTCAAGAGTTCTAAATTGACCCAAAGTAGCTTAGCCCTCCATTACCATGAAGGGAGCATCAAAATATACAAAACTATGAGAAACTATGAAGAAGCAAGAAGAAACTTAGAGAGAAATGAAGGAGAATTACATGTTGTTCATGATAAATGGTGCCTTTTATAGAAGTCTAAGGTAACAAAATGACAAAGGGAAGTGGGTGGATGAGTGGATGAGTGAGTGGAGTGTTTGAGTGGATGGATTAGTGGGTTGGTTTAGTGGATTGGTTTAGTGGATGAGTGAGTGGAATGGTTGAGTGGTTGAATTAGTGAAAAATGCCAAAGGACTTTTGGTGAGTGGGAAATTATGGACATGAATGGGTGAGTGGATGGATTAGTGGATGAATGGGTGGAGTGGTTTAGTGGTTGGATTAGTGTATGAGTGGATGAGTGGGTGAGTTAGTGGATGAGTGGGTGAGTTAGTGGATGAGTGGATGAGTGGATTAGTGGATGGATGAGTGGATTAGTGGATGGATGAGTGGATGGTTGAGGACGAAAATTGTGTATCTGACTTGGAAGCCAAAAACGACCCACTATACTTCAGAACCACGAAAAGTGTTCTTCATGAAAGTTGTAGATCCTTGTCGTGGCTATAAAATGGATAGCTGGTTCGTCCAATTTGGCTTCCTTAAGCTCAAGATATGTCCCAAATACCGTAGGTTGCTCAAACCCAACTTCAGCACCTCTGTTCCGACTTGCAAGCTCAAAATGACCTACTAGACTTCTTTTTCTCAAAATGTGTTCTTCATGAAAGTTGTTTATTTGGATCTTGACTATCCACTATCATAATTTCAGCCCATCTCCATTATTACATCTTGAGATATGATTTTATGAGTGCACACTGTTCGGATTCTACTGACAGAACCCATATTCTGACTTCCATGTAAACTTAGGTCCCTTAGACATCTGAATCGGACTTCGAGCTCTTCATCAAAGTTGTAGAGCTTCCTCTTAGCTTTCCTACAAGGTAAAATTCATGTTCATTAGATATTAGGAACTCAAGTTATGGCTAAAATACAGAAACAATGTCAAATCTCAATAATGCTGGAAATATTCAATTAGGACCAATTTGAGCTCAAACTCACAAAATCATACCAAACTCAATCAATTAAGAATATGGAGAGTGTAAATGACTAAACATAAGGGTTTCTTAATGAATAAAATATGTGATTATCAAAGACCAATTTTATTGCCGGAAAAAAGTGTGCCTTTTACCAGCAATTGTAATGGCTGCTAAAACAATTTCCAGGTTTGCCTTCTTTGATGTCTTTAACGACCTTTGTTATTACCGGTAAAAACTCATTTTATTGTCGACAATTACTATTGTCGAGAAATGTTATGCTTATTTGCCTTTTAAGGTTTGTCAAAATTCAAAGGGGTTTTTCCCAACAATTAATATTGTAGAAAAATATTATGCCTATTTGCCATTCAAAATGAGATTTCAATGTCATGAACAAAATTTTTAGTGATAATAATATTTGCCCCTATAGAACTTAAATCATAACATACAAATGTTCCTAAATACAATATACTAAAATTCATTCTAAGAAGCAAAATATATTTCATTAAATTCATAATAAAAAGAACATCCATAACTTTATAGTGTCAACAACAAAACATAAAAGTACACCATCTAATAAGTAGCATTATCAAATAGTCATAGTACATGACACGAAGTAAGATTAAGAAACCAGCAATGGGATGACAAACTCCTTGAGTGATTGTTCACTAGTCACCTCTATCAAGACACCAAGTCCCAATGTTGCCTACTCCCTCAATTCAGCAGACCCACTTATGAGACCCTGGGAGCACAAATTATAGCTTAGAAAATTAATTTTATATGTAAATCCTCCAACTATATGTACATGACACAAAGTAAGATTAAGAAACCAGCAATGCTATATTTAGAGAATATTTTTCAACTATGTAGCAAAGAAAACATTCAGCATTTGTATTATTCTTTTTTCCTCTATGTAGAGATCCTGCAGATGAATTAGTATTAGTGGAAAAATACATGAAGAATAAATAGTAAAACACTTAAATATGTGCCGAGATTGAATAAAACACATAAATTGAATAATATTTGATTGATTACTGTATATAAATAACTTGACCTTTGAAGGATTTCGAACCCCAAGTTGTTATGTATTTGGGCACCAATATCATATCCTTGAATCCATAAGGAATTCCATGAATAGGCCCTTCGATGCAAGCAAAGAATCAAGATATAATTGAGAAATAAAAAAAATCTTTTAGTATATTCTGCTATAGCTCTGCTTAAACAGAATGAATCCTTTTACAAGGCATGGGATGGACAGACCTAAACTGTAGTAATACAGTAATCACTGATAAACAGTTGTTGGTTTATCCTTGTAAAAGAGATTTTGCTGTTTTGGGAAATATCTTGTTCAGGATGTACAAGCATATTATCCTATCTTATTTTTGGTAAGGCATCTTATCTTTCTATTCATGATATTTGGATGGTTAGGGTAGTAGAAATAATACTTGAGACATTGATTCATATGATCTTTCTAAAGTTAAAAGTATTAACTCACTGCTAAATAAATTAAAAGCAAATAATCACTTTTGAATGTTCACATGTTAAGAATAAAATAATGGATTAAGATCCTCTCCTATTCTATTAATTAAAAATATATGCATTTTAGAATAAATCGCATGTGGTATGTGAATTTTTTTTACAACATGTGGTATCTATGATTTTTATCTTTCATTTGAAAACAAGACCTCTCATGTTATTTTAGAAATAGGAGAGGATCCCCTCCCTAAAATAATTACCCAGATAGACTCCCTACTAAGCAACTCATCAGCTTCTTTGGGTTGCTTGTTAGGCAACTCTTTGGAATAAGTGACCATAGCTTCAAGAATTGGATTATACCCGGATGTTCATTCCACATGACATAGTTTAGCAAGAAGATACAGATTTCAAGTATTACTGGAATTGTCCGAACCAAAAACACACAACAACAAAGTCATAAACACATACACAATACATATCACAATAATTGTAGCACAATAGCATTTCGGTTACTACTTTTCCAATCATTACAATAATTTTAGTTGGATGGCAAGAAAAATCTCTATTTCTGTACATTCAATGTTCCACCTAACTAATAAATAACAGTGTTTGTTACCAAACAAGAAATTCCTATTACAGCACAAAAGAATATCTTTTTAGGAAACGTATATAATGCTCCACTCTTTACCACTTAGATTAGAAATAAAAGTGTTAGTTACCAAACAAGAAATTCCTATTACATCCTAAAAGAGGATATGCCTATTATAAATTACTTGAGAAGTGATTCATTGTTGAATCATTTTTTTATTTGATAATATTTATATATATATTTAAAATTTAAGTGTATATAAATATTATTAATTAAAATTTGTAAATTTTTTTATATATATAATTATTTATAAAAAATATAAATTTATAAATAATTGTATATAAAAAAATTTATGAATGAATTAAGTACAGATCAATCATTAATTTATTTAATGACTAAGATTAAAAATTAAATTTAACTAATAATATTCATATTTGTACATAAATTTAATTAAATTATTTTTTATAAATAACTATACATATAAAAATTTATAAATTTTAACTAATAATATTTATATACATCTAAATTTATATATAAATACTATCAAATAAAAATAATAATTCATCTAATTTATAATCTAACATATTATATACAGCCTACAACATTACTTTCATGAACCATGACTCTCTAAATTACACTTATATTTCCCTGTTAGTTTTTAGTATTGTAAAAAATAGATGATCATTTGATCATTTCCCTAACAAAATTGAAATCTATTACGAAATAAGTCCAATTAGAATAAAATGCAACATATCTTTTTTACGAAATTTATATTCTCATTAATCTATATATGAGCAATGGTATCAAAGAAAACATGAATTTGCTCCATAGAAATACACACCAATGTTCCCATCAGCAGGCACTGGATTTCAATCACCCAAAAAATAAAAAGAAGTCAAATCAAATATGATGAAAGGCAATCCACTATTTATACCTTTCAATTACAAGGAACATTACTTTGAGTTTAGACAGAATGAAGCCAAAATAACTTGATTGAACAGATAACCAAACTATCAAAAGTTAGTAAAGTAGACATAGAAAACAGGCATGAGAATTAGCAATACCTTAGATTTGGCGCTTCATATCATGCAAGACATATTGAGCATGTGAAGTTAAAAGAAGATATTGGTTAAAGGCAGTAAGTGTTAAAAGATTATGTGTATAAATAATCAATTCAATATATAAACCATGGCCTGCTCAAAATACTGAATTTTGTAAACTTCAGTTGGGCAACGATAAGTATTTATATTATGTAAATAAATATTTAAGATACATAACTCGGGCAAGAAATTTATAGCCTCACAAAGCATACAAAATCCAGAACATCAAAGCAATATAATATACTATCAAGTGTCAAAGACAACTTCCTCTCCAATCCCCACCTCCCGACAATAAAAGGTGTTTAGCCTATCAACATTTACAAAACAGTATATAGCAAATGAAATCCATCCCCACCCACAAAGTCAAAGTCCTATATAAACATATAAATCCAGAATGGAATGCAATGGAATCTGACCCAGCTGCTTTACTAATATTACATTATATGCAAGCCCTTTGTAATAAGTAATAACCACAGAAGGAAACCATATATAGATGAAAGCCCAAGTCACACAGAGCATATTCTAATAAAATAACTTCTACCCAAGCAACAACTAGTGTAGTCTATTTGCGTTAGCCCTTACGTCAATCACTGTACTGACACCATTCAGTGATTCACCAAGGTTTTTATAAGCAGTCTACATAAAAATGAGTGACACTCACCATATTAAGGGAATTCAATTGGACAATGATGCATGTGATAGCGACCATTGTAAAAATCCATGTTTGAAAGCAGAAAACTAGTTTGCACCTTCTAATATAAGTTTTATAGCAAAGCCAATCGCTTTCACACACATGACCTGAAAAATAAGATTTTTATAAAAAATGTAAAACAAATGGTGGCCTTTGGTATACAATTTAGTCAACTGTTAGAATGTACATGGATATCCAAAATTATAAAAGTATCACATATTAAATAGTGACAACTGACAAGGTTAATTGGGTAGAGTCACTTACAGTCAAGGACACAATTATAGAGCATATTCCAATATAAACAAAAATATTAGTCTGGCCATAATGGGGAGCAAAATACAAAACCAAGACCAATGCTACAGCTATTGCTGAGGCTGTGTACAAGAAGAATGTTGAATGCCAAAATAGAAAGCAATAATCAGGAAAGATCCAGTAATCATACAGCCACATGCATTTCATAGTGAAATAATCAATCAAAGCTTGACAATATACTACTAGGCTGAATGGCCAATTCCCATATTTCTTGTACAGAAGTAAGAGACATCTCATCAGGTGCATGAAGTACAATAACAGTGGATCCCACAGTGCATAGAAGACACCCTAGCATGCCCATTTTCTGCAGCTTCTCCTTCAAGAGGAAATGTGCTAAGACAACACTAGCCATTTCCATAACAATTCACAATTTAGTCGAAACTTGAAAAGTAATAAAAATCGTTGATTGAGTTAAAAAAATGAAAACTAAACCAAACAATAGACCCTGAAATAGAATAGAAATGAAAGAATGATTTACATAACAATAATACTCAAAGCACCCAGTGGCGTGCAAGCACAGCAGGGCATAAACATATGCTACAAAATTCGCTATCTCTCCAACAATCACTAGAACAAAATTAAAAAGGAGTAAAATCTCAAAACCAGTAAACAAAAAAAAATCTTGAAACATTGAAAGATAAATTACATACTGGTAATCATTCCGACCCACCAGAGAGGCTGAAGCAAATAACCATACCCTCCAACACCTAGAAATTTAATTATAATGCAAGAATTAATATTTGGATGGTCATAAATAATATATTTTTTAATGGAAAAAAGAGGTATTGGGAGAGGGACTGACATTGGCACGAAGGCATTATACCACAGGCAATGCATCCTTCAATAGTCCAAGCAAAGCATTAAACAGAGGTTGTGATAGATTATTATGCATAAGTCCTTATATTTGAAGATATCAGGATACAATATATTACTATCTTTTTCAGCTTTTGATAGAGAATCAATCCCTATATTTCCCATCTGGTGCAAACAATTCCTATTTTCAAAGAAAAAAAAACAAAGTTGTAGATAATGTTCTTAGTGACTCGGTGAATCAAACAAATTATGTTTACAATCAGTCCAACAGAAACAAATTTTACTATTGGGAGAGAAAAATTACCTGAATAAGACCAACAGAAAGACCTAAGAAACGATGAACACACCCCATCCATTTAGCATCACGTTGAGGTAAATAATCATTGATAGTTACCACTGTAAAAAAAATCAAGGAGCAGAGCAAGTTATTCTTTTTGTGAAGACAAGCACTGGCACCTGAAGAAATAGCTCAACCTATCAAAAAACTTTTAGAAGTATTTGCAACAATACATACCATGGACACCCTCACTGGTCAGGGCATTAAGATACGCTGCTAATATGGAAACTAATGTTTTTCCCTCCCTTATTTTCATCTCGGCAATGGACCCATCCTGCAGCACTGCCCTACCAATAATCTAACAACATAAAATTTTCATCAGTGACTTACTTCTAAGTTATTCTAAAGTAAACACACATAAAATACAATGTATATACACATATGCAAAATAGAGTGTGATACCTGGACATTAAAATGGCGCATTCCAAGTTTTCTCTTGCAGCTTCATGAACAATAGCCTACGCCTCTGAAACATTGGTTACAATACAATTATATCAAAACACAGAACATAATTCATAGACTAATCGAACAATGTGTAAAAGAGTTCTAAAAAGAAAGTGAACCAGCTTGAATATCTGTAAGCGTCTCCCCTCGCCTGAGCCGAAGGCGAAACTCCTGTGTCTTGGCAGTCAATTGCTCATCGGACCAGACGGTAGTAGTCGTGAACAACCCAGTAGTTCAAGCTCGTGAAATCGTTGAAACTCTTTTGAACTATACCCAAATTTTCCTACAACCAAAGAAGTCGCACATACAATTAGCGCTTTCACATGAGCATTTTATCAAACAGATAACGGGCATAGAGCGTGGACCACGCACCTTCACGGACGCAGCAACAACGACAACGGGTGTGAGCCTACAATGACGTCGTAGCACGCGAGGGAAGAAAAAACGGAAGAATGCAGTGGACTGAAGAACGCATTAACGTGGCTGGAACTGGAAGTGGTTGTCTGAAAGGTCAGTTGCAAGCTTATGATATAACGAAATAAAGGAAGAAAGAAATGTACCTGCAGCTAGCCACTTGCAAGCTAGTGGCTTCTCGTTATCTCATATGCACAAATGAGTTTAAGTAATGGAGAGTGGAGATCGAGGGTTGAGAGGGAGCGATTGGGTTCAGCGATTGAGGAATTGGGGGATTGGGGTTTCTGAGATAGGTTCAGAGTTGAAAAAATTGTTGGTGAATGGAGAAGGATTGGGGTTTCTTCTTTTCAGAATGGAAAAGGAAAAATAGTCGGGGGAATGAAAAAAGATTTTGCAGGTGAAATTCAATAGATTAGAATGTTTAGTGGTCATTTGTGATATTTGCCGCTAAAATTAGGATGTTTAGTGGCTAATATTCATTTGCCGCAAATAAAACAAATTAGAGAAAGGTATTATTGGCAATTAGTATATGGCCACTAAAAAATTGCCGCTAAAGCCTCATTTTGTTGTAGTGTTTTCTTCCCTTTTTGTTATGATAAAAAAGATGGGACAAGTATTTTTCTCCCCCTTTTTATCATATCAAAGCAATATGATATATATGTTCAGGTTTAACATTTGCATATCCTCAAGTTGAATGAATTTTTTTTTTCATTTAAATGTGTGCTTGAGGTAGATATCTCCCTACAACAAAATTCAAAGTTCTTTCTTTGGTATCCATTAATTTTTGGATCCATAGAAGTTAGCCAAACTCATAAGCAAATAATCATTCAAAATAATAAGGCAAAAACAACAAATGAGTTCACAAGGGCAAAAGATATTTCATTGATTAATTTGGCCAATTAACCACTTGTTTGATACCACTTGTTACCACTTGTTATTACGTTCATACCACTTTGTTTGATACCACTTATTATACTTGTTCATATATTTATTAAAACAGTAGCCAATTACATTTGGTTAAGCATTTGCATTACAAAGAATTTAGCATATGCAACATATTCTTGAGAAAATGAAGGGGTAAGAACAAGCTAAGAAAAATGTATTTAAGTGCATCATATGATTTTCATTTAAGGCATCAAATATAGGCTCAAAAGAAATAAGATGTACTTCATCAAAAGCATGTCATTCATAGAGTCAAATATATTTATATTTGCATTTGCAAAAAAAAAAAAAAGAAGCAGAACAGAGATCAGGCTGTAAATTTGGCTTTCAGTCATGGTTTATTTGAATACCTCTTACTGTATTCGAATACCCACCATAGAAAAGAAGGCAAGGCAGGTGCAAGTATTCGAATGCCTTGGAAGGTATTTGAATACTCTAGAGGCATGTGAGAAATACTGATATGATAAGCCTCTGGCTATTCGAATAGCTAGTTAGTTATTCAAATACGTTAGCTTATAGAAACATAATATTGCTGTACTGATGTATAGTATTCGAATACCATAGGAAGGTATTCGAATGGACCTATTAGAAAAAAACAATTTTTACACATACAGGGCAATGATATTCGAATACCAAAGAGAGTTATTCGAATAACTTAAACAGGAAAGCATATATTTTATGTCTAGAAATGCATATTTGAGAGGCAAAAAAAAAAAAAAACTTACCCGATGATGGAAACACTTATAAAAAAAATGCAAGTCCAAGCTTCATAGAGACAAGGAGGAAAGCTTGGAATTATTTCTAGTCTTGTGCTTGCGGCAGCCACTTTCAAAATGTCATAGTCAGCTCTTGGCCTTCAAGCACACCTACAACACATTTTAATTTTTGGCTTTTAGTACCCAAATTTTCTTGGGTCCTTGTGTGTTAGTTTTGGGTAAAGTACCCTTAGGAACCCAAATAATTTTTGTTCTAATTTTCATGTTGATGTTTTTCCTTACATTGTATGTTGATGCACTATGTCCTTTCTTTCCACAGTAGAAACATTTAATAAAAGGACTGCTTGAAGTACTTGAATGCACAAAGAAATTTTTATAAATTTTTTGTTGATTTTTAGGATTATAGCCTATTCTAGCTTTTTGAAAAACAACTCTTTGTTTTCCTAATAAAATATTTAAATTATCTCTTCCAAAAGTGAATTTAGAAAGAGTGTTCTTTAAATCTTCAATTTCTTTTTCGAGAATATGACAAGATGAACAAGATGAAGATGTAGAAGCATGTGAAGTGCAGGTTGAGCATGCATCAATTAGTCCTAATGTCTCATTTTCAATTTTTAATTCTTCAATTTCTTTATTCAAAATTAGAATTTGATTTTCCAAAGAAGAAATAGTTTTCTTAGATGAAGAAATTAATTTTGTGAGCCTTATTAATTCGTCATGCAATTCTTCAAAGGCATCTTGTAGTTCATCATAAGAAGGCAATAAATTTGAACTTACCTCATTTTTGCTTTCTTCTTCTTCTCCTTTGGCCATAAAACATAGATGAGCTTCTTCGCTATCTGAATTGTCAGTTGAGTCCATGTCATTGTCATCCCATGCTATGTAGGCTCTTCTTTCTTTGGAGGGTTTCTTTTCAAATTTCTTTGGGAGAAAATGTGGTCTTCTTTGAGTTCTTTTTTTCCTGAAAAATTTACCAAATTTTCTTACCAGAAGATTGAGATTTTGTTCATTTAGCTCAATATTGTCCACGTCATCTCCATCGTCTTCATCTTCATTATTAATAGTAGAGGTGACTTTAAGTGTGATCCCCTTCTTCTTCTTATCATGTTCCTCACTTTGGTCAAGCCTGTTGAGTTCTAATTCGTGCTCTTGAAGTTTGCCAAATAAGGTAGTTAACGTCATTGTTGATAAATCTCTTGATTCTGATATAGTTGTTACCTTAGGCTGCCAAATCCTGTTCAAACATCTCAACACTTTATTAATCAAATCTTTGTTAGAAAAATTCTTTCCTAATAATGCAAGATGATTTACAATGTGGGTGAACCTCTTTTGCATTTCTTGAATGCTTTCTCCTTAGTTCATTGTAAATAATTCATAGTCATGAGTAAGAGAATTAATTCTCGACCTCTTAACTTCACTAGTACTCTCATGGGTAACTTGTAAAGTGTCCCACATTCCTTTAGTAGTTTTGCAATTTGAAATTCTAAAAAATTCATCATGTCCCAAAGCTGTGGTAATGATGTTTTTGGCTACCAAGTTATTTTGAACTTTTCTTTTATCATCTTTAGACCATTCACTTCTTTTTTTTTTCAATCTTTATACCATTGATCTCTTGCGTAGGTATAAATGCGCCATTTTCGACAGCATCCCACACATCTAGATTAATAGTTTTGATGAAAATTTTCATTCTTTCCTTCCAATATGCATAACCATCCCCACTGAAAAAGGGTGGTCGGTTTGTGAAGGAACCTTCTGAAAAACCATTTGATGAAGCCATGTACTCTTGAAGCGGCTAAGCTCTTTATACAAGAGTCTAGCTCTGATACCACTTGTTACCCAAGTGGCTTCAGTACTCAAGAGGGGGGTGAATTGAGTAATTAAAACTTTTTTGCAAACCCTTTTTAACACAAATTTCTCGAAATAATATATTGAATATATAAAGATGATGAAATACCTTAAGAACAGAAAATAAACAATTAAACAATAATAAATAAATTGCAATAAATAAAGAGATAAAGAGAAGAAAAGCAGACACGATATTTATCCTAGTTTGACCACCAACCACTTGTGGGCTACGTTCAGTCCCCGAAACACAGTTCGAGATGTTTTACTATTCAATACAAGCTTAAAACAGGTGCTTGCAACCTTTACACAACAGGGATACCTCACCCCCTTTGAAGGATACCTCGCCTTCTTTACAACAAGGGATACCTCACCCTTTTACTGAGGGATACCTCACCCTCACAATTGCACTAAGGGATACCTCACCCTTTTACAAAGAACTAGAATATAGACGAAGAGAAACTCTCACAAAGAGCAAATATTACAATTTGAAGTGCTAAGAAGCTCTCTTAGGATATCTTAAGGTTTTGGCGAAAAGAGTACATAAAATAAAAAAATAGTGAATCACATTTTTAACACAAGCAACAAATAATTTAAATGGTTTGGCCAGCTTTCAGAAGAGACCCAAGGTCTCTATTTATAGAGCAATGAAAAACAGAGTCGTTGGGTGCCATTAAAGCCATATTAAATGCGGAGACGTTGGCTGCCATTTTCAAAATCTAAAATAGAGCCTCGTGGGTTATTCAAATACCATTATGGGGTATTCGAATACCACTGATTTCATTTCTTATAAAAAACCATTTAAATATAGGTTATTCGAATACCATAAGGGAGTATTCGAATACCTTTATTTTAAACATATTTTAAAAACTGTTTAGAAGAAAGTTATTCGAATACCTACAAGGGTAGTCGAATACCTCTGTTTTAAAAGCAGTGTAAAAATGGTTTAGAAGGATGTTATTCGAATACCTCTAAATGGTATTCGAATACCTCTGTTGAAAAATAACTTTCAACACTTTTAAAGGCTTTCAAAACCATGATTTGAATTTGGGATATTTAATTTAAAAACCATTTTCATCTTTTCATGCAAAATCAATGAGATATCCAGGAAGGCTTCGTACAAAAGATTCTAAGTCCTAGAGCTAATCTTGAGCATCTTGGACTTGGTCTCACCATCGTCTTCTTCATCATGTTTGTTATCATCAAAACAACTATTAATGGCAACTAGCCAATTACAAGTAAATCAAGCCCAAGGTGTTTGTTTGAGACCATAAATTGCCTTACAAAGATTATAAACCTTGTTGGCCGGACAAGTGTATCCCGGAGGAGGACGTATATAAACCTCTTCTTCTAACTCACCATTAAGGAAGATATTTTTAACATCCATTTGTGTAAGTGGCCATTGTTGAGTGGCTGCAATGGCAAGAAGAGTTCGAACAGAGGTGATGCGTGCAACAGAGGCAAAAGTTCTTCATAATCAATACCATACTCTTGAGTGAACCCTTTTGCCACTAGATGAGCTTTGTATCGCTCAATAGAACCATCCGAAAGAGTCTTGATTTTATAAACCCACTTGCATCCTACAAGAGCTTTACCAGAAGGAGGATCAACAAGGTCCCAAGTGTGAGTATTCTCCAATGCCTGTAATTCCTCCTGTATAGCTTGCTGCCAATGAGAGTTGGTAGAGGCTTCCTTATAGCACTATGGTTCATGAAGGTGAAGCATAATAGAAAAACAATGGTAATCACATAGATAGGTAGGTGGAGTTCTTACCCTATGAGGACGCTCAATGGTGGAAGGTGCAAGATCAACGGTCAGAACACCATCATCAGCAGCAGAGGGAACATTGGAAGAGGTTAGGAGCTCACTAGAAGTACCTGCATCTGTGTCACTAGGGAAGTAATCAACATCAGGGTTAGTAAAAAGAGGAGTAAAAGCAGACAGAGTTGACGTAAACTTGGATAATGAAGAGGACATAATATGTTCCCAGAAGATAATATGATGGGAGATACAGATACACTGAGATATCGGATCCCAACAATGGTAACCTTTGTGCTCTGTGCCATACCTAAGAAAACAACAAAGACGGGCGCGAGGCTCAAGTTTAGTATATTCATGAGGTTGGAGGAGGACAAAACAAGCACAATTAAACACCTTAAGTAAGTTATAATCTGGTGTAGTGTGATAAAGACACTTAAAAAGAGAGACATTACCAAGGACGGAGGAAGGGAGACAATTAATAACATGGATAGCAGTAAGAGCAGCTTCACCCCAAGCACGTTCGGGACAGGAGGCTGAGAGAAGCATGGCATAGATTAAGTCAAGAATGTGATGGTGCTTTCTCTCAGCGCGACCATTCTGTTGAGAGGTATATAGACATGAGAACTCAGACAAGGTACCCTATGCACTAAGAAAAGATAAGAGTTTAGAATCACAGTATTCCATGGCATTATCTTGGCGAAAAACTTAAATGACTTTAGAGAATTGTGTTTGAATCATATTGGCAAAGTTAATGTAAATTTGAGGAAGTTCATGACGATTTTTCATCAAATATATCCAAGTAAAGTGAGAATAATCATCAATAAATAATACAAAATACTGAGAACCTCCCATAGTAAGTGTGGGAGCAGGGGCCCAAATATCAAAATGCACAAGATCAAATGATGACGCAGAAATATAAGTACTTTTATGAAATGATAAAGTTAGTTGTTTAGAAGTTTGACAAGTAGTACAATCAAGAGACTCATTAGTAACAAATCCTAAAAGACCCTGAGATACAAGAGGTCACAGTTTGCCAAGAAAACTATGAGTAAGACGTTGATGCCAAATCTGAATGGAAGAGGTGGTGGAAACAGCGCAAATGTTGGACACTTAGGGAACATACAATTGAGTGAGCTCAAAATGCCTTCCAATCTTACATTCAGTCCCTATGAGTTGTCTCGTCCGTAGGTTCTGCACACGACAGCCAGAGGAAGAAAAAGTAAGTTCATAACCACGATCACATAATTGACTAACAGAGATAAGGTTAAAATTTAGTTTAGGAATGAAATAAGTGTCATGTAAACTTAGATTGGACAAAGAGATAGAATCCTTATGACTTACATGCATAAGAGATCCATCAACAGTGTGAATAGAACGAGCAGTGTCATTTTTAGATAATGATGAAAAGAAATAATATGTAGAGGTCATGTGGTTACAACAAGCAAAATCTTAATACCATTTAGGATTACCTGGTGTGGTGGAAAGGGCTGTAGAAGTATTATCATTCTCAAGAGTATTACCATTACTGGAAGAAGAAAGATGTTGTTTAAGAAGAAACTCAAGATCACTGGCGGAGAAGGCAGACTGAGAAGATTCAAGAGATTCATTGGCAGCAACAGTGGTGGCAAATACAGGCCTAGAAGAACTAGGATGAGGTTGATTCCTGTTTTGGCCTCATGGAGGAGGACGAGTGGGACAATTATGAATTAAATGTCTTGGTTTCTTGCAATATCGACGACAACTTGAAGCAATATGACCCATTTACTTGCAATTATGACATTTAATAGTGGGGCAGTCAAAGTAGGAATGCCCTAACTTTTGACAGTGACAACAAAATGTGGCTGCTTTATCTGGAATGGCAAAAGCAAGATCAGCTTTGGGACGAACAAGACCTAATCTAGTTTCTTCAGACTTAAGATGTGGAAGGGCATCCTCAAGTATGAGCAAAGGATTCTGATGTAATAAGGATGCACGAACAAGTTCATAATCATCAGTAAGAGCCATAAAAAATTGGATAAGACGATTATGATTCCGATGAGTCTCATATGTTTTTAAATCAGTTGCATCTTTCAGAGAAGGCTCATATGAGGTTAGCTAATCCCAATTAACTTCCATCTGTGCTAAAAACTCATAAACATGTTGACCAGTTTGTTGTTTCAAAGTATTAAGTTCCTTCAATAGTTGATACTGATGTGATAAATCAGAGATAGTGTAGCACTGCTTTAAATGATCCCATACCTCTTTGGCATTCTCATAACGCCCAAACTGTAGATAAATACCAAGAGTAGATGTATTGCAAAACTAGGTAATGATCTGAAGGTTCTTGCTATCCCATTCCTCTAATTTATCAGCATAGGCTTCAGCAATATCAGTAGTGCTTTTGGTGGGGCTTTTTATATCACCTGTCACATATCGCCAGAGTCTGCGGCCTTTCAAAAAATAACTGGAATAGGAAGCGAGACATTGGATTTTTCCATTATAGCACAATAAATTCAAAAACAACACTATCAGAGCAGAATTAACGAAAACTGAGTGCAAAAATGGAAAAATCTCACCAAAATACATAAGGAAGGGTCCACAAGGGATAGTTAATACGCGATCAACAGAGTCAAACACACAATCAACAATTTGGTCAAAGGTCAACACACGGGTAGCACAAGCACGGGTTAGGCACTAGTCGAAAGAGAGACTTGGAGGCAGCCAGAAGGATTAGAACGGAAGAGGGCTGATGGTGGACCTTGGGCACCAACCAAAAGAAAAAACACCAAAAAATTCACAAATGTGGAAAGAAGAAAACGGGTTGAGGGAGAAAGAATCAAAGTTGGAATTGCAGATAGGTGAGGGAGGGGGGAGAAAGATAATGTCTCTACAAGTTATTAGGGCTTTTGCACAATTAGGAAGAAAGGGGGAGGAAGAAGAAGGTGACATGGGACTCAGGTGAATAACTTGTCATCCACATGGCATAAATGAATTGAGATCAAGACATATGGCAAGAATGAGGTGGAACGTCATTTGTCACTTTATCACTTAATAGAGATGAGATAACGTTAGGAATTAATTTCACCTGTCTCAAATTTTAAAAGGACCAAAACTAGAAAAAAAAATTAGAGAGACCAAAACAAAAAATGACTATATTTAGAGGGACTAAAAAGATAATCAAGCCTATAAAAAAATTGCAACTTTGCCTTTTTAACTTTTTTCAAATATTTTTCTAAATAATAAAAATAAATTCATCAACTAATATTAACAATAAATTCCTTTGAAAATTTATAGAAAACATGCATTTGGGCAGATAAATGGGGCCTGCTCCTTAAATTTATTTAATGATTAAATTGAATGGGATAAAATAATTCAATTAACCCAATTTCAAATTACGAATGTTATGCTCATGTTGTGCCAGCCTGTGCATTTGGATAAGAGAGTTTTTCAATCTTATTTTAAACTTATTGTCGTTTTGCATTTTCTTTTTCGCATTTCCATTTTAGTTTAAGCTTGAGTGATTGGTGGAGAAATTTTTGTTTAAACTTAGAGCACTCAGTTAGGTGCACTAGACCAATCAAGACTTAGTATTTTTATGAATATTTGTGTTATACAATTAATTTTACAAAGATCTATAATAATACTAAATCTTAATTAGTCTGATATATTTAATTGTGGTGCTATAAGTTTAGGCAAGTATTTCTCATGATTGGTGTTTGGTTTGCATCGAGATAGTAGCTCCCAAATAGAGCAAATTACAATGCTCTGGTCTGCCATCTAGAGGGAGCATAATCAAAGATGGCTGGGTAAATCACCCACCTCTTCGACCTAGGTTGCATTTGTAGCAAAGGTTTATTTGTAGGATTTTTAGGAGGCTCGCATGCACACGTCCCACTTCCAGCATGCGTAGGTGATGTCCTCAGATTTGATTAAGTCGCCTCGCAATTTTGTGAAGATTAATATTGATGCAGTGCTATTTGGAGAGGACAACTCCTGTGGGATTGGGGTGGTTATTCAAGATGAACTTGGTGTGTTAATTTCGAGCTACTAAGATTCGTAGAATTCATGGAGTAGTTGACCTACATAGAGCAGAATTTCTTGCAGCTAGAGAAGGGTTGCTATTTGCTTAGGAGATTGGCTTCTCTGGAGTTTACTTAGAAGGGGATGTGCATAATATCTAACTCGCATTAATGGGGGGTTGGATGATAGGACATATAATGGATCTATAGTTAGGGATATTTTTTTATTTGCTTCTTGGTTCTCATGCTTTAAGTGTGATTATGTTCCATGTTCTTGTAATTTGGTGGCTAACCTATTAGCTAATCATGCTAGGCACCATGAGCTTAATACATGGTTAGAGGAGCCACCTGAATTTTTAACTATCCACTATTAGAAAAGTCCGATTCAGAGACAAAATTTAGAGATGAAAAACATTTCATCTATAATAGAGACATAAAAAGAGATAGATCTGATGATTTAAATAAGGAAAGTAAATTTTATAACTTAAAGATGGAATTTGGAGATAAAAATTATTTGTATCCGATTTTTTCGTCTCTAATTGGGTTTCTATTAAGTCAATTTAGCATTTTAAAAAGACAAATATACTTAGACAAAACTTACACGTCTCATATTTTTCCATCTTTACTTACATCTCTATTCGATCAATTAGAGTTTTAAATAATCAAATATATTTAGAGATGAAAATATTCTGTCTCTAAATAATTTATATAATTTTAGAAATTAAAAAATTAAGAAAATAAATTATTTTATTTTATTTATAAAATACAGAGACATAATGTTTTTGTCTCTAACTAATAATTTTTTTTAATAAAAACGTTGAAAATTTCTTAAGATAAAATTTTAATATTAAAAAGTTTAGAGACAAACTATTATCCGCCTTTAAATTTGTAGAAGTTTTAAAAAATATATGAAAACGGTGTGCGTGGGAGTCCTAAATCCTTTTTTTTATTTGTTCTTTCACTCTTAAGAAAAGTATAAACTCTTCCTAGACACAACCATCTCTCACCAGCGATGTCGACCACCTTTTGCTAATGTTGCCTTTCAAAAATTATAACTTGTGCAATGATTAAAAGGTAATTATAAGATTTATTTTTGTGAGACTACAAGGTATTTTCACAAGTTCAGCCAAGAACATGAGATATTTCTACAAGTTCAACCCATTTGAATTGTTCATGTGATTAATGCCTGTTTGACCATCGGAGCACAAGGTTTATGTCATCTGCCCCCCACCCAATTTGGGGGAAGAAAAAATGGAGTTTATGGTAGAATAAAATGGAATTAAGAATAGGAATAGGCCAAGTGGCCCATCAGAGGAGGCCTACGACTTAGCCTAACCCATTTAATAAAAAGGCCAAGTCAAGGCATTTTACAAAGTTTTTAGGCTTTTGAAAGTATTTCAGGCTTGATGGATCGACACACACACACACACACACAAACACACACACACACACACACACATATATATATATATATATATATATATATATATATATATATATATATATATACCAGTATTTGATGAGATGAGTATTTATTGTAAGAGGTGGGATAAATGAATCTTGACCATTGGATCTTACATGAATGATTAAGATTAGAACATAAATGCATGTGACTTTTTTAAGTGATCATATAACCTTTAAGCAACTTTTAATCTTGACCATCCATGTATGGTTGTATGGTCAAGATTTTTTTTTTTTGTATTTATGATCAAAATTTTAAATAAGTAATAAGATGTATTTATATCTTATCTTCCTTGTATTTATTTTTAAATCTTTAAATTAGTAATAAGATTGCACAAAAAATAGTAATAAAATATAATTATAATTTTATCCTCTTTTATATTTATCTTTGAATTTTTAAATTAGTAATTAATAATGATAATTTTAGAAAAACAAAAAAAGGACAACCAGAGTGGGATAAAGATAAATAACATTTTAATATTTATATAATACAATAAATAATAAATTTTAAATAATATGATTTTTTTAAAATAAAAGATACATATAATCTAACTAAGTTCCTAAAGGCAACCGTAATCCCTAATTCTTATATTTACTGATTAGTCTCATTCAAATTCAATACCCCCTAGTCGCCGTTGAGGCCTAAGAGAAGAAAAGTTTCTTCATCATTGAGATCCTTTGCTAATTAAGAGAGGAAGACGTCATGATGTTCACGAGTCAGTGAGTCATGACTATGGACCACCCACCATCGCAAGTCGCATCTGAGAGAGGAATATGAACCTCGACCACCCACCACTGTGATTGACATGAACCTCGACCACCCATCACCGACATCAACCATGACTGAGAGTGAGAGAGGAAGACATTCACGAATCTCAACAACCCACTATCATTGGAAGTTGCTCCACCACTGGTATGTTCTTCTTCTTCTTCTCTAATATCTAGGCATAATATTCTTTGTAGCAATTAACCCACTCAATGACTCAATCCACTTGATTTTGCAAAGATTAGTGACTATACTGAGATACTGAAGTTCTGATCTGAGCCCTAAGCCTTTGATTTTGCAACAATCAACCCACTGAGCACTCAGGTACTTGACTTGCGAGCCCGTCTTGGCATTAAAGTGATACTTTTTTCATCTTTATTTGTATATAATCAAAGTTTTGATTTGATAATTTAAGTAATGTTGAGCACCTTTGTTATTTAAATTGTAATTTTATATTTGGTTGTGGACTAGTGAAATTTTCAAATGTGCACAAATTGTAATGAAGAGGATTTTGGTGGTTAGTTTGATAAACAAATTAGCATTGTTGTTGCTGCCTTGTTGGTATGTATTGATTTCTTTTATTTTTTTGCTTGCTTTATTTTATATTTGTGGTAGAAGGTCCTTTTAGAAACTTGGTCTATAAAGACCAATTTCACAGCTTTTGTCTTCTAGTATAGGCTTTAAGTATATGACATTGACTAGTATTATCTAGTAAAAAGCTGACCACCAACTTGAAAGAGATTAAAATTGTTGAAAGAAAGCATAGTTGATTGTTTTAATTCTATGGAAACAACACTTATATCATTGGATATTGTTTATACTTTTAGCTTTACCAAAACTGCTAGTGTCCTTATTTTGATTTAGTTGATACTTGTTAGTTTATTAGTTGAGCAATTTTATTAGTGATAGGGATTTTAGTTGTAATTTTATTTAAATTAAATCTTATAAATCTAATACATGATTTATCTAGTACTAGTGATATGCTGTAAATTAGAAGACCTTACAATTAGAAGGTTAAGTCTTATCATGGTTATGTACTACTAATATGTTCTTTTTATTGTGCTTTGATTGTTTAATGCTTATATATGTTAGCAGTAATCATCTATGATTAATGTCACAACCCACAATTATAAATATTATTTAGCACACTAAAGCAAGTGATTCTATGATCTAATTTAACACCGATGGCTTTAGTAAGACTCCTAGCACACATACACACTCATCTATACAACTAGCCTACCTTTCATAGGTTACTGATATCTTTGAAGTCATTTTTCAACAATTTTTCTCAGCTTGGACTTATGTGATTGTATTTTTTGGAATGTTAATAGTATATCTAGTGGAAATTTTGTTAAAATTTTAAGAGAATCTCTCTTTTGAAGTAGGTTGTTTAATTTCGATCTAATTTATTAAATTTTAGTTAAATAGTGGGTTGGTGTATTTTGATTGACATGCCACCTACTTATTTGTAAAATAGAAACATAATGGAATTTCTTGAGCATCGGAAGTGGATGGATAAAATGGAGGGTTTTGATAAGAGAAGAGTTACAGATGAATTCATGGTAGTGGTATACGAGTTTGTTGAGTTTGCTTGTGCACAAGATCAGTTTAAAATAATAAAAAAGTTGAGGTGTCCATGTAAAAAAAAAAAAAAAGCAAATGTAAGGTATATCACTTTGTTGATGAAGTCAAGGAACACTTATGTATGAAGGGGGTTTATGAATGATTACTATTACTGGACTAACCATGACGAACCAAAGCCTCACATTCCCCCAGTAGTTATAGATAACTTATACTATGTAAGTAGTGGGGTAAGGGAAGACTTCAATAGTTATGAGCAAATGATAATAGATGTTGTTGGACCCTTTATTGGCAATTACAATGAGTAACAAGGATTTGGTTATGTAGAACAAATAAGGAAAGATCCTAACCCAGAAGCTAAAAGATTTTTTGATATGCTGTTAGCTGCACATGTTCCCTTGTATACTAGTTGTGACAATTACTCTGGATTGTTAGCTACAATAGAAGCTCTAAGTATCAAATCTGACTTCAATATCTCCAAGACTTGTTTTAATCAATGGGTGGATTTTATAGGCAATGTATTGTTGAATGATAATCGAATGCCTAAAAACTTTTATTGTGCAAAAAAAGTAATAGAATGACTAGGATTGGGTTGCAAAAAGATTTCCTGCTATCCACATGGATGCATGCTTTATTGTCCTCCTTATGAGAATCTTTGTAGTTATAGATTTTGTGTTGATGACCGTTATAGAAGCATCACTAGAAATGGTAAGGTCAAAAAAATTCCTTACCCTATGTTTGGATGATAGGTAATAAGAGGAAGAGAAAGGAAATGAAGGGAACGTAAATAACTTCCCTTATTTGGGAGTTTCAAAATACATAGGAAGTGGAAGGAACACATAGGGAATCATTTCCCCTCTCTTCCCCTCAAAAGCCTAACTTTTGTTCCCTCCAAAATTGAGGTGGAACCATTTCTATTTCGTTCTCTTATTAATCTTCTAAACAAAGAGAAAAGTAACTATGTTCCATTCATTCCCTTCCCTTTCCGATCTATCCCTACCTATTCAGTTTCATTCCATTAATGAAAAAACATGTTAGAAAAAAAAATGGTATCTCCCACTTATCCCAAAGCTACAAAGACTTTATTCCTCAATGCAACCAACATCTCAAATGAGATGGTATCATGAGACAGGGTCTTTGTCTCACCCATCTGATGCAGAAGCCTAGAAATATTTTGATGAAGCATATCTTGAATTTGCAGAAGACCCCCGAAATATGCGGCTAGGATTATGTGTTGACGGATTCACTCAATTTGACAAAACATGTAGGACTTATTCATGTTGGCCAATAATCATTACTCCTTATAATCTACCTTTGTGGATGTACATGAGAAGAGAGTTCATGTTCTTAACTATCATAATCCCTAACCCTTCTAATCCAAAAAATAGAATTCATGTGTACTTACAGCAGCTTATAGATGAACTGAAACTTTTGTGGAATACTGGTGTTATGACCTATGATGTCTCACGACAATAAAACTTTGTCGTGAAGGCTTGTTTGATATGGACGATTAATGATTCCCCCGCATATAAGATGTTATCAAGTTGGATGATAATGAGAAAACTTGTTTCTCCAATTTGTATGGAGCACTCAAAAGCACCGACACTTAAACATGGTTGAAATACATCATTTTTTGATTATCACAGTCAATTCTTGCCGCATGATCATTGCTATAGGAGGAACAAGAATGTTTTTAGAAATAGACTTGTTGAGACTTCATTACCCCCATGAAGGTTGACGGGGGAAGAACTGTGGAATAGGGTAAGACATATACTTAACATAACTGAATCAGTAGGAGACAGTCCACTTGGGTATAGTATTTATCATAACTAGACAAAATGAAACATCTTTTAAGAACTACCTTATTGGAAAACAAATCTTCTCTCGCATAATCTGCATATCATTCCTATTGAGAGAAATGTGTTTCTTAATATCTTATATATAGTTATGGATACTAAAGGCAAGATGATAGACAATTTTAATGCTAAATTGGACTTGGCAAAATATTGTAGATGAAATGATCTATAGAGTAGGATGATGGAGGTGGAAAGCTAAAAAAATCCAAAGCACAATACATATTGACTAAGCAACAAAGATTAGCTATGCACGAATAGGTTAAACAATTGAAACTACCACATAAGTATGCCTCCAATTTGGCGAGATGCGTTGACATGAATGAAGCAAAATTGTTTGGCATGAAGAGTCATGATTGCCATGTGTTCATGCAATGTATGCTCCCAATTGCATTCAAGGCATTACCCAAGCCTATTTGGAATGCACTTACTAAGTTCAGTTAATTCTTCAAAGAATTAACTTCTACATTGCTGAGAAATGATAAATTATATATGATGGAGCAAAACATTCCAATAATTTTGTGTAAACTAGAACAAATATTTCCTCCGAGTTCCTTTGATTCGATGGAGCACATTCCAATTAATTTGTCTTACGAAGCAACGGTAGGTGGCCTCGTGCAATATCTATGGAGTCATCTATCAATCTTAATTCTTTTCAATTAAATCCTCATAAAGTATTTGTTATACTGATATTCTCAATTAATAGGTTTATACTTATCTTAAAAGATAAGGTCATGAACTCAACTTTAGTTGAAGGTTCCATTTGAGAAGCCTATTTAGTGGAGGCGACCTCAACTTTTAACATCTTACTACTATCCATCCATTGTTCCATCTAGGAGGACAAGAGTTTCACAGAATGAGAATGGAGGTGAAGGTTGTTCAATTAATCTGTCATTCTCTTTTTTTAATTATCCCGGTCATCCTATTAGAAGACGAAAATCTTACATCTTCCAAGAAAGGAAAATGAATGCTACACCCTTATATGTTCTTCTAAATTGTCCTGAGGTGGAGCCTTTTTTGAAGTAAGCTTTTAAGTTGTTCTTTTAATTTCATGTATCATGATTAAATCTATAAAGTGATTTAATATGTCATTTCAATTCAGCATGTATGCAAATTTGCTACGAGAACTTGGTCTAAATGACTTGTAAGTGGACAAACAAATCTCCATAACATTTCCTACTTGTTTTAAAGAACATGTATGCTAATTATCATCTACCTAATTTCTTTGTTAATTCCCTCATTACTTGTTTAGGAAAAACTAATTAACTTACCTATTTGTGATATAGGTGTTTAATAACAACATTGAAGATGAACCTTTCAGGGGTTTGGCATGGGGACCCTCAAACAAAGTAAACATGTAGCTGGCATATTTAATAAATGGTTACAAATTTAATTCAAAAGATTATGGTCAAGGGATGGGTACAAAAAATTGTGGTGTATGTGTTCGAGGTGGAGGGAATGAGATGATGGAGAATGATTACTATGAGGTTTTAACTGATATTGTTGAAATGTAGTATACTAGGTGGCCCATAAAGTTGCTAGTTCAATTCAAATATGACTGGTTTGATCCTATCCTAAATCAAGGGACAAAGATAGATAATTATGGAATTGTTGAAGTTAGAATATCTAAAAGATATAAGAATTATGATCCATTTATTCTTGCACAACAAACAAAGCAAGTGTACTATACACAGTATCTTGAAGAACAACAAGTGTGGTTGGTTGTGATTAAAACCAAGGCACATATCACAATTCAAACTTTAGAAACAAGAAAGCCTGAAACAGATGATCCATACTAAGATGAGTCAGTCCTACAAATGCCCTTGATAAATACAAACAATGATCTTGAACAAAGTCTTGTTAATATAGCTGGTCTAGCAGAAGAAGTACATGGTTCAACCTTGAACCAATTTGATTTGGAAGAAGTAGATGAAGATGTTGAACTAGAAAAAGAAGAAGAAGAAGAAGAAGACGAGTAAGATGGGGAGAAGAAAAGAAGAAGAAAAGAAGAAGAAAAGAAGAAGAAGAAGAAGAAGAAAAAGAAAAAAAAAAAAAAAAAAAGAAGAAGAGGAAGAAATAGAAGAAGAAACATATTTTGACTAGATAAAACAATTTTTTTAATGAATTTATTAATGAAATCATGTCTTATGTATTTTTGAATTTATTAATTAAATTATGCTTACATGATTGTGTATATCTTTAAATTTTATTATTTCAATAGTTTTGTACTAATTTTTTATGTTAATTTAATTGTACTTAATTGAATTCTGTCATTACCCTTTGCATGTAGATGGTAGGCAGAGGGAGTAGGAGATGGAAAGGAGAAGGATAAGGAGAGGGAGGGGTACCTCTCAAACTGGGCCTACACATAGCCCATCTCCCTATTCTCAAATTGTGTCTACATCTACCCCATCTCCTCATTCCCAGATCGGGTTGCACCTATCCCATCTTCACATACCCCATCTCCCCATGCTCAGACTAGACCTACAACTCCCCATTCCCAAATTGAACTTGCACTTATTCCATCGTCATATACCCAATCTCCCCATTCCTAGATTAGGCCTACACCCACCTCAGCTCCTAATTACCGAATTAGGGGAACTGCACATCTATCGGGTGACGACTTCAGCTAGTTCATCTACACATCCACACCCTGAGGCAACATCGTCTACACCACAGAACACTAGGTGGGGCAGAAAGGATGTATATGGATGTATTTGGATCAAGTCGGCCAATAAAGAATAATAAATTATTCTAATTATGAAATTTAATTAAAAAAGAATATATATATATATAATATAATTGTATATTTTGACTTACAAGTTTCACCCCGATGTCAGAACGACGCATGATATAACAAACATCTTCAAAGGAAATATGAAAGGGCTTGGACAAGTTGGACAGAGGTGCAAGGCACTGTGTATGATATGTGGTTTAGAGATTTTGGAATAATATCCTTTAAAGTCTTGTTATTAATTTAAAAATTTTGTATTTGATTAATTAATATTTTCATCAATGTAGGCAAAATACAAGTGGTTACCTGAAGGATGATGGTATAATAAAAAAGATATTCGAAACTAAGAGATGTGGTACACTATCAAATAATCTATGCAAGGTGCGCGATAAAAAGGATAAAGATGAATGGATTCATCCAGATATGTTGGAGCAGTTGTGGGTTAAATGAGATGATTGTGCCTGGTAAGCAAAGTCCATGAGAAACAGTCAAAATAAACAATCTTAAAAAGGTCTCAATGTGCACATTGAAGGATCCATATCTACATCAGGAGAGTGGTGTGTGTTGTTACATCCTTATAATTATACCATATACTATCAAATTATTATATTTTGCATTTAATTTACTCTTAGATGCTAGCTTGATTTTTGTGTTGATGTATAGAGATTGTCATGTTTTATATATGAGCACAACTTGCTCCTTCATGTTGTCCTAATTCTGTTTTGAGTGTTTAGTTGTTGGGATAGGCCTAAAATTGCTTTATTTCCTTGATGCTGCGTAGCACTTACTTTATTTCCCTTATGCATTATTTCCTTGATATACTGTAATTCTCTAAGTTAACAATTAATGATTTATATTAAATAAGTCTCTTTATTTCCTTTCTAACAATCAAATAAGAACATGTGCACTTTATTTCCTATTTAAATAATGATGTGCAATCATTGTAGTTGTATTTTGACATGGAATGAGTTACCTAGTATGTAAATATATGAATTGCAAGTTGTAAGGATATCTATTGAGATATATGTATCTCATTGTTTGTATAAAGCTATTCTATATTAGGAAATTAGATTTCCTAGGCTACAAATACTTGTTTTTTAATCTTTTTAGGGGAACCAGATGTCTAAGGAGCCAAACTTTTTTGACATCTATAAGCAGTTTCACAGAGCCAAGAGGAAGTCAGATGAATATATCACTTTGCAAGCGAGAAAGATTACGGTAAGCATAAGCTAGCATTTAAGTTACATAAATTTTCAAGCACAAATGTCTTATAACTCCTTCTGTTTAGGAACAGTATGAAATGATGATAGCTGAGAGGCAATCCCAAAATGGTGAACGTAGCAGTCAAGAGTGTGATAATAGTATCTACTTGGATGTTATTAGAGGCCCCAACAAGAAAGGATGCATCTACGGATTGGGTTCACAAGCTACTAATTTCATTGCATCTTCCTCTCCCTCTCCTCCTCTTCCATTGATGGAGTATCACCAATAGAGATTACTACAGTGCAGGCCAAAATTCAGGCTTTAACTGATAACCTTCATCAAAAGAATATTGAACAAGACATAATAAAGTAGAAGATGGAATAGTAGGAGGAGAGGTTTAGGGACCTTCTACTAGGTGGTCGATTTAGAACGCCATTTCCTGCACCTTCATATCCTGCACCTAGAGAAGAGGATGGGCATAATGATGAGGAGATGGGTGACAATGTTATGAATTATGATGATCAGGATCTTTGATTAGTTTTATTTTCATATTTTCATTGGCAACTTAAATATTTCTAGTCATAACTTAAATATTTGTAATGACTTGGTTTATTATAGGACACAATGGCGTCGTTTGATCCATGTAGCCGACCCCACTTAATGCGAAAAGGCTTAGTTGTTGTTGTTGTTGTTGTTGTTGTAATTATTTACTACTTTGCAGTTTGTTGTTATTTATATCAATCAAAAATACATTTGGGCAATAAAATTTGTGATGATGTTTTGAAATTGTAATTTATGATTCTATATGGCTTATTCTGATATAAAATTGCATCGGGGTTAGTTATAAAATTAAAAGCATATTAAAAAGTAATTCTGAAAAATTAGAGACAAACACTTTTCGTCTTTAAAGTTTAGAGACGGATTATGTTCGTTTCTACTTTATTTTGGGAAAATTATTAGCAACTAGATTTGGATTGTTTTGAGACGGGCATTTTAACATTAGAGATGGAAAAGTGTCGTCTCTAATTTAATTACTATTATATTTTTCTAAAAAAAAATTTGGCAAATTTCATAACTATTTAGAGACAAAAGTTTTAGATAGAGATGGCAAAAATTTATCTCTAGATAGAATTAACTTTTTCGTCTCTAAATAACCAGTGACGCCACTTTTAACGATGCCTCTATTTCGTCTTTAATTCCATCTGTAAATAATTAGAGATGAAATTTTAACATTTTAGAGATGAATTTTGTCTGTCTTTAATCCGAATTTTCTAGTAGTGTACAAAACCTTCTCTAGGCTTTTCCCATGTTCCTGTTTCTCTTTTTCTTACATGGAATCAAAGAGGTATAATCCTTTGTGACATGTCACATCACTATTCTACTACCTAGTTCTCAAAAATTTGAAACTACAATTAGTCACCTCTCATGTCGTATTCTCTTTCTGGCTTCCTATCTTAATCTCTTCGACGTCACTTTCTCTCTCATGTTCATAGTTGGATCCTTCTCTGTTGCGCTTCTGCGTTGCGCTCATCAGTTGTGCTCCTGATCAGTTTTCCCTAATCTAGCATCTTTGATAAGTTCCACCTGATTAAGCATCTTCGATCGATTCCGTCTGATCCAGCCTAAAAGATTGGGTTTATCTTCGTTGCTCCAGCCTCTAATCATTCTCATTTGAGTCGTCTTTATTGTTCCAGTCAAATGCAGATTGGTTCTATCCAAGATACAGTTTGGCTCTGTTCCTAATGTAGATTTTTTCATACACAAATTAATTCTATCCCAAATGCAATTTGGACCTCTTGGCTTTCTCTAAGACCTCGATATTGTGTTTTTAGATTATTTTTTAGTTTATTTTATTTTCGTGTGTCTAATTGTAATAAGCTTTAGCTTAAACGGGAGTGTTAGAATATCTAAAACATATCTCGTGAATCAGTTGAGATTAAATTATGCTTGATTTTGTATTATCTTAGGGACGAAACCAATCTCTCTCATGTTCATAGTTGGGTCCTTCTCTGTTGCGCTCCTCCATTGTGCTCATGAGTTGTGATCTTGATTAAATCTGCCTAGTCCAGCATCTCTGATCAGTTCCCATAATCCAGCATGTATGACCGGTTCCATCTGATACAACCTAAAAGATTGGGTTCGTCTTTGTTGCTCCAGCCTCTAATCAGTCCCGTCTGATCCGTCTCTGTTATTGCAGCCAAATGCATATTGGTTCCATCCAAGATGCAGTTTGGCTCTAATCCTATTGTAGATTTTTTTATATACAGATTGGTTCTATCCAAATGCAATTTGGGCCTCATGACTTCTCTAAGACCTTGACATTGTGTTTTTAAATTTTTTTTAGTTTATTTTATTTTCGTGTGTCTAATTGTAACAAGCTTTAGCTTGAGGGGGAGTGTTAGAATATCTAAAAAATATCTCGGGAATCAGTTAGGATTAAATTAGGCTTGATTGTGTTATCTTAGGGATTTGATTTGTATATAATTAGATATATTATTTTGATTATATTTGATTGTGTTTCCTTCTTTGTATAGACTCCCTCTTATATAAATAGGAAACTCTCTTGTACACATTGATTATTCAGAGATAATATAGAGAATATACAAAACATTTTCTAGGCTTTTCTCGTGTTCATATTTCTCTGTTTCTAACATCCACAACTCATAGATCACTAGATCATAAATAAAATTAGCTCACTTGATAACCAAATAAGTGGTGAACATGAGATAAAAAATAAATGGTGATTTTGAATGGAATGTGCTGACAAATTATTTGAACTTAGTTAATACTTTTGAAGACTTACCTTTGTGCAAGTACTAGATAATCATTTTAGACCGTTGATCAATTTCAGCTCAAAATCAATGATTGTGGATGCATGGAGCATTTGAAGCAGAGATGCTCCCAAAATGTTTTATGATCACATTAAACCTTCTCGATCCTTTGTTGTGAAATTGACCTAAATTTCATGTTTCTCGAGTCGAAAAAGTTCAATGGGAGTTTCTTATATAAATACTCCTTTGCATATTAAGCTATGTTTGATGTGTCGTATAAGGAGGACCTGATAGTATTAGTTAATACTATCAGATTTTATCAGACATTTAGTATGTCCACCTGATAGGATAGTCAAATCTGGTTAAAGCTTTTTATCTCACTCTAATAGTATAACACTATCCTCCTTATGACCCCATGATATAATCTGATAAGATTTTTCTCCCACCACTATCCTCTACTTTTAATATTATTAAATTCGTAATTATTTATTATTATTATTATTATTAAATTCATAATTATTAAATTCGTAATTATTATTATTATTATTATTATTAAAATTCGTAATTATTATTATTATTATTATTATTATTATTATTATTATTATTATTATTATTATTATTTCTTCATTAGTGATTTGATAAGTAAAAGGTGATAATGAAAAATGTTAAGAATAATATAGTTATAGTAAATAATTATATATACTATCAAGTTATTTATACTAAATGCACTAAATGCTTGATAGTATAAGAGTTTATCAACTTGTTTATACTATCAGATCTTATCTTATTGTCTTATACTATCATGTTTTATACTATCAAGTGTACTAAATGCAACTTTAGGATAGATAGAATTACCTCATAACAAATTCAGATACTTGATATAGGTTGTAATTTGACTATTAAGTGGTGAATTTAATGACAAAAGTTTATGGTTTTATAATCTAATATATACTTGAATTTAATGATTAGGAGGAGAATGCCACGGATCCACCCCAACCTGTGCAGAGGGGTTTTACTGAGTTAGTTGAAGCTGCATTAAAGCCAAAGAACTTGTGCATGATGGTTCGAATAGGATTAGGATCCCTTGAAGTTATTTTTTCAAAAAAAAAAATTCAAAGGATTACAACTTTAACGATCGCGCTATATGTCCACCAAATATATATCCAACTTCTATTCTCCGTACGTATATTTGCCTCTTTTCATTTTATTTTTTCTGCCTATCTGTATTTTGCTCCGAAAATAAGCTTTTCTTTTGTTCCCTCCCTTTCTTCTTTTCTTCCCTCTATTTGTCATTTCTTTCTTTCTTTCTTTTATCTCTATTACATCTCCCTCTCCTCTGATACTGTCTCCTCACTAGGGCACCCATCCACAACATTTTAATTCTTGTTCTCGTGTCCTCACTTTGACTTTCACACACACACGTGGGTTCGAGTTTTATGAATTTTCTACAATTTCGGTAAGTATCCTCCACTTTTCCCCATAATATTTCGTGTTTTCTGAGATGGGCACTTGCAATTTCTATGAAATGTTACGTATTTTGAGTGATTTTTTGCGTATTATGCTCTCTGTTTGGTGAGTTGTATTTTTTGTTAGGTACAAATCCATGAAATATATTTTTGTTGGCTGTGTGTTGATTAGATGGGTAAATAGGAGAATGCTTGTTAGTTCATTCGTTGGTTTATTTGGTATATTTTGTTTCTGTTAGGAGGATTTAAAATGGTTCAAATAGCAAAAAGAGTTGATCCATTGACATAGTTTGTGGTGAATCTAAAATTAACTAGATAATATGTTTGGAATAAGTGGTTAATCTTCACACGTTTCTGGTGAATCTAACAATGAGTTTTCAACAGTGGGGGTAATTACTTACAAATGAACTACTAGTGGAGTAGAGTTGGGATGTGTTATGGGCTGGTTCATATAGCAGAAAGAGTTAGTCCATTGACATGGTTTGCGGTAAATCTAAAATTAACTGGTTAATATATTTGGAATAAGTGGTTAATCTTCACACGTTTTTGGTGAATCCAACAATGAGTTTTCAACAGTGGGGGTAATTACTTACAAATGAACTACTAGTGGAGTAGAGATGGGATGAGTTATGGGCTGGTTCATATAGCAGAAAGAGTTAGTCCATTGACATGGTTTGTGGTGAATCAAAAATTATCTGGTCAATATGTTTGGAATAAGTGGTTAATCTTCACAAGTTTCTAGTGAATCCAACAATGAGTTTTTAATAGTGGGGGTAATTACTTACAAATGAAATACTAGTGGAGCAGAGTTGGGATGGGTTATGGGTTGGTTTATATAGCAGAAAGAGTTGGTCCATTGACATGGTTTGTGGTGAATCTAAAATTAACTGGTTAATATGTTTGGAATAAGTGGTTAATCTTCACACGTTTCTGGTGAATCCAACAATGAGTTTTCAACAGTGGGGGTAATTACTTACAAATGAACTACTAGTGGAGTAGAGTTGGCATGGGTCATGGGCTGGTTTATATAGCAGAAAGAGTTAGTCCATTGACATGGTTTGTGGTGAATCTAAAATTAATTGGTTAATATGTTTGGAATAAATGGTTAATCTTCACACGTTTCTGGGGAATCTAACAATGAGTTTTCAACAGTGGGGGTAATTACTTACAAATGAACTACTAGTGGAGTAGAGTTGGGATGGGTTATGGGCTGGTTCATATAGCAGAAAGAGTTAGTCCATTGACATGATTTGTGGTGAATCTAAAATTAACTAGTTAATATGTTTGGAATAAGTTGTTAATCTTCACACGTTTCTGGTGAATCCAACAATGAGTTTTCAACAGTGGGATAATTACTTACAAATGAACTACTAGTAGAGTAGAGTTGGGATGGGTTATGGGCTAGTTCATATAGCAGAAAGAGTTGGTCCATTGACATGATTTGTGGTGAATCTAAAAGTAACTGGTTAATATGTTTGGAATAAGTGGTTAATCTTCACACGTTTCTGGTGAATCCAACAATGAGTTTTCAACAGGAGGGATAATTACTTACAAATGAACTACTAGTGGAGTAGAGTTGGGATGGGTTATGGGCTGGTTCATATAGCAGAAAGAGTTGGTCCATTGACATGGTTTGTGGTGAATCTAAAATTAACTGATTAATATGTTTGGAATAAGTGGTTAATCTTCACACCTTTCTGGTAAATCCAACAATGAGTTTTCAACAGTGGGGGTCATTACTTACAAATTGGGATGGGTTATGAGCTGGTTCATATAGCAGAAATTGGTCATTTGGCATGGTTTGTGGTGAATCTAAAATTAACTAGTTAATATGTTTGGAATAAGTGGTTAATCTTCATATGTTTCTGGTGAATCTAAAATTAATGGTTAATATGTTTGGAATAAGTGGCTAATCTTCACATGTTTCTGGTGAATCCAACAATGAGTTTTCAACAGTAAGGGTAATTACTTACAAATTAACTGCTAGTGGAGTAGAGTTGGGATGGGTTATGGGCTGGTTCATATAACAGAAAGAGTTGGTCCATTGACATGATTTGTGGTGAATCCAAAATTAACTGGATAATATGTTTGGAATAAGTGGTTAATCTTCACACCTTTCTGGTGAATCCAACAATGAGTTTTCAACAGTGGGAGTAATTACTTACAAATGAACTATTAGTGCAGTAGAGTTGGGATGTGTTATGGGCTGGTTCATATAGCAGAAAGAGTTGGTCCATTAACATGATTTATGGTGAATCTAAAATTAAGTAGTTAATATGTTTGGAATAAGTGGTTAATCTTCACACGTTTCTGGTGAATCCAACAATGAGTTGTCAATAGTGGGGGTAATTACTTACAAATGAACTACTAGTGGAGTAGAGTTGGGATGGGTTATGGGCTGGTTCATATAGCAGAAAGAGTTGGTCCATTGACATGATTTGTGGTGAATCTAAAATTAACTAGTTAATATGTTTGGAATACGTGGTTAATCTTCACACGTTTCTGGTGAATCCAACAATGAGTTTTCAATAGTGGGGGTAATTAATTACAAATGAGCTACTAGTGGAGTAAAGTTGGGATGGGTTATGGGCTGGTTCATATAGCAGAAAGAGTTGGGCCATTGACATGATTTGTGGTGAATCTAAAATTAACTGGTTAATATGTTTGGAATAAATGTTTAATCTTAACACGTTTCTGGTGAATCCAACAATGAGTTTTCAATAGTGGAGGTAATTACTTACAAATGAACTATAAGTTGAGTAGAGTTGGGATGGGTTATGGGCTGACTCATATAACAGAAAGAGTTGGTCCATTGACATGATTTGTGGTGAATCTAAAATTAACTGGTTAATATGTTTGGAATAAGTGGTTAATCTTCACACGTTTCTGGTGAATCCAACAATAAGTTTTCAATAGTGGAGGTAATTACTTACAAATGAACTACTTGTGGGGTAGAGTTGGGATGGGTTATGGGCTGGTTCATATAGCAGAAAGAGTTGGTCCATTGACATGGTTTGTGGTGAATCTAAAATTAACTGGTTAATATGTTTGGAATAAGTGGCTAATCTTCGCACACGATTCTGGTGAATCCAACAATGAGTTTTCGACAGTGGGGGTAATTACTTACAAATGAACTACTAGTGGAGTAGAGTTGGGATGGGTTATGGGCTGGTTCATATAGCAGAAAGAGTTGGTCCATTAACATGGTTTGTGGTGAATCTAAAATTAACTGGTTAATATGTTTGGAATAAGTGGTTAATCTTCACACCTTTCTGGTGAATCCAACAATGAGTTGTCAACATTGAGGGTAATTACTTATAAATTGGTATGGGTTATGGGCTGGTTCATATAGCAGAAAGAGTTGGTCCATTGGCATGGTTTGTGGTGAATCTAAAATTAACTGGTTAATATATTTGGAATAAGTAGTTAATCTTCACATGTTTCTGGTGAATCCAACAATGAGTTTTCCACAGTAGGGGTAATTACTTAGAAATGAACTACTAGTGGATTAGAGTTGGGATGGGTTATGGGCTGGTTCATATAGCAGAAAGAGTTGGTCCATTGACATGGTTTGTGGTGAATCTAAAATTAACTGGTTAATATGTTTGGAATAAGTGGTTAATCTTCACACGTTTCTGGTGAATCCAACAACGAGTTTTCAACGGTGGGGGAAATTACATACAAATGAACTATTAGTGGAGTAGAGTTGGTTTGAGTTATGGGCTAGTTCATATAGCAGAAAGAGTTAGTCCATTGACGTGATTTGTGATGAATCTAAAATTAACTGGTTAATATGTTTGGAATAAGTGGTTAATCTTCCAACGTTTCTGGTGAATCAAACAACGAGTTTTCAACAGTTGAGGCAATTACTTACAAATGAACTACTAGTGGAGTAGAGTTGGGATGGGTTATGGGCTGGTTCATGTAGCAGAAAGAGTTAGTCCATTGACTTGGTTTGTAGTGAATCTAAAATTAACTGGTTAATATGTTTGGAATAAAAGGTTATTCTTCACACGTTTTTGGTGAATCCAACAATGAGTTTTCAACAGTGGAGGTAATTACTTATAAATGAACTACTAGTGGAGTAGAGTTGGGATGAGTTATGGGCTGGTTCATATAGCAGAAAGAGTTAGTCCGTTGACATGGTTTGTAGTGAATATAAAATTAACTAGTTAATATGTTTGGAATAAGTGGTTAATTTTCACATGTTTCTGGTGAATCCAACAATGAGTTTTCAACAGTCGGAGTAATTACTTACAAATTGGGATGGGTTATGGGCTGAGTCATATAGCAGAAAGAGTTGGTCTATTGACATGGTTTGTGGTGAATCTAAAATTAACTGGTTAATATGTTTTGGAATAAGTGGTTAATCTTCACACATTTCTAGTGAATCCGACAATGAGTTTTCAACAGTGGGGGTAATTACTTACAAATGAACTACTAGTGGTGTAGAGTTAGGATGGGTTATGGGCTGATTCATATAGCAGAAAGAGTTGGTCCATTGATATGATTTGTGGTGAATCTAAAATTAACTGGTTAATATGTTTGGAATAAGTGGTTAATCTTCATACGTTTCTGGTGAATCCAACAATGAGTTTTCAACAGTGGGGGTAATTACTTACAAATGAATTACTAGTGGAGTAGAGTTGGGATTGGTTATGAGCTGGTTCATATAGCAGAAAGAGTTGGTCCATTAACATGGTTTGTGGTGAATCTAAAATTAACTGGTTAATATGTTTGGAATAAGTGGTTAATCTTCACACGTTTCTGGTGAATCCAACAATGAGTTTTCTACAGTCGGGATAATTACTTACAAATGAACTACTAATGGAGTAGAGTTAGGATGGGTTATGGGCTGGTTCATATAGCAGAAAGAGTTAGTCCATTGACATGATTTTTGGTGAATCTAAAGTTAACTGGTTAATATGTTTGGAATAAGTGGTTAATCTTTACACATTTCTGGTGAATCCAACAATGAGTTTTCAATAGTCGGGGTAATTACTTACAAATGAACTACTAGTGGAGTAGAGTTGGGATGGGTTATGGGCTGGTTCATATAGCAAAAAGAGTTGGTCCATTGACATGGTTTGTGGTAAATCTAAAATTAACTGGTTAATATGTTTGGAATAAATAGTTAATCTTCACATGTTTCTGGTGAATCCAACAATGAGTTTTCAACAGTAGGGGTAATTACTTACAAATGAACTACTAGTGGAGTAGAGTTGGGTTGGGTTATAGGCTAGTTCTTGTAGCAGAAAGAGTTGGTCCATTAACATAGTTTGTGGTGAATCTAAAATTAACTGGTTAATATGTTTGGAATAAGTGATTAATCTTCACATGTTTCTGGTTAATCCAACAATGAGTTTCAATAGTGGGGGTAATTACTTACAAATGAACTACTAGTGGAGTAGAGTTGGGATGGGTTATGGGCTGGTTCATATAGCAGAAAGAGTTGGTCCATTGACATGGTTTGTGGTGAATCTAAAATCAACTTGTTAACATATTTGGAATAAGTGGTTAATCTTCACACCTTTCTGGTGAATCCAACAATGAGTTTTCAATAGTAGGGGTAATTACTTACAAATGAACTACTAGTGGTGTAGAGTTAGGATGGGTTATGGGCTGGTTCATATAGCAGAAAGAGTTGGTCCATTGACATGGTTTGTGGTGAATCTAAAATTAACTGGTTAATATGTTTGGAATAAGTGGTTAATCTTCACACGTTTCTGGTGAATCCAACAATGAGTTTTCAACAGTAGGGATAATTACTTATAAGTGAACTACTAGTGGAGTAGAGTTGGGATGCGTTATGTGCTGGTGCATATTACAGAAAGAGTTAGTCCATTGACATGGTTTGTGGTGAATCTAAAATTAACTGGTGAATATGTTTGGACTAAGTGGTTAATCTTCACACATTTCTGGTGAATCCAACAATGAGTTTTCAATAGTGGGGGTAATTACTTACAAATGAACTGCTAGTGGAGTAGAGTTAGGATGGGTTATAGGCTGGTTCATATAGCAGAAAGAGTTGGTCCGTTGAGCATCCTTAATTTCTTACCTAAGCGTTGCTATAGAGGTAAAACATATCTTGTTTTAGAAGAGAAAGAGTAATGACATGGTTTGAATGCTGTTTCTATACACTTTAAAATTGCCACTTAGCCATTTGAGACTTATTTGAGCACACATGAAAGAAGATTAATATGACTACCATTGTACGCGATTTTGTTAACTAGATGATTCCATGCTATCTTTTTAAGCTTTATTTCATCTCAAAAAAGGTTAAGTGTGACCTTTATAGAATTGACCCATTTGAATGAGTCTCTATCCTCATTATCTATTGTCATTTGTATGTTTACTTTTCACTGCCATTTCTTAAATTTCATAATAAAATCTAGATGTTGGTGAAATACAAAATATGCTTGTAACATGACAATAGATACTTGATAACTTACAGGTGTGTGTAGCAACCTAAAACTGAAGTTGATGGAGGGTTCAAATAATCTCAATGCATCTGAGGCTGTTGATAATGTGGAAGAAGCATGTGAAAGTGACTTCATTATGAGTGATGCCTTAGATGGCGAGTTTGAAAGTTATGAGCCAAAACGAGGGATGTTGTTTGCATCAGAGAATGATGTTAAGGAATTTTATAGGAAATATGCTTGCCAAAAGGGGTTTGGTATTGTAAATAGAACTTCAAAAAAAGGAGATGATGGTAAGGTAAATTACATTATGCTAGCTTGCTCAAGACAGGGAAAACATGTGTCAACAATACCAAACACTTTGAAGACACTTCCAACTAGATGGATAAATTGTGAAGCAAAAATTACAGTCAAGAAGATGGGAGATGGACAATGGTTCATCATGACAACTATACTTGAACACTCTCATGAACTTAGCCCAACAAAGGCGAGAATGTTGAGAGTTAACAAGAATCTTAGCATGCACGTAAAGAGAACAATCCAAGTGAATGATGATGTAGATGTGAGAATACATAAGACAGTTCGGTCTCTTACTTATGAGGTGGGAGGTTACGAGAACTTATCATTTAATGAGCAAGATGCTAGAAATTATGTCAACAAGGAAAGACGTACAATTGGCAAGGAAGGTGATGGGAAGGCTTTGAAGAATTATTTTGCAAGAATGCAAGAGGATAATAGTAATTTTTTCTACGATATAGACGTTGATGATGATTTTCATGTGCAAAATGTATTTTGGGCTGATGCTAGAAGTAGAGCCACTTATGAGTCATTTGGAGATGTTGTGACTTTTGACACAACATATTTGACAAATAAATAAGATATGCCATTTGCTGCTTTTGTCGGTGTGAATCATCACGGCCAATCAGTTTTGCTTGGATGTGGTCTAATTTCAGCTGAAGACACGGAGCCATTTGTGTGGCTATTTGAATCATGGCTTCGTTGCATGTCAGGTAAGGCACCTGATGGTATTGTCACGGACCAGTGCAGGGTCATGCAAAATGCTATTGAGATAATCTTTCCAACTATTCGACATAGGTGGTGCCTATGGCATATAATGAAAAAAATTCCTAAGAAGCTAAAAGCTTGCATTGAATATAACAATATAAAGAATGCAATGAAAGTAGCTGTTTACGATACCCTAACAGTGGAAGATTTTGAAGAAAAGTGGTCTGCCTTCATCAAAGAATTTGAGTTAGAAGATAACAATTAGTTGAGTGGTTTGTACATGGAGAGGCATAGATGGGTGCCAATTTTCTTAAAGAAGTATTTTTGGGTAGGGATGTCAACAACACAACGCAGTGAGAGCATACATGCTTTCTTTGATGGATATATCACCTCAAAGACAAGCCTGCAACAATTTGTGAAGCAGTATGATAATGCTCTGAGAAGTAAGGCAGAAAAAGAGTTTCAGGCGGATTTCAAGTCAATGGACTCCACCATTGAATATGGGTCAAACTCACCCATTGAAAGACAATTTCAATTCGAGTACACCAATGCAAAGTTCGTTGAGGTCCAAGTTGAAGTCAGAGGAAGAAAGGACTGTTTTGCGTCCATTAAGTATGTGGAGGGAATGATTTGTACTTACCATGTGAGGGCGAATATGGTAGTTGGAGGAATAACAAAGAATGCTATTTTTGAGGTGGTATTTAATCGTGACAATCACGATGTAAGTTGCAATTGCTTGTTGTTTGAGTTTAGAGGAATTATGTGTAGACATTCACTTTGTGTTCTTGGTAATGAGATGGTTCAAGAAGTGCCATCAAAGTATATTTTACGTAGATTGAGCAAAAACATTAGATGGAGACATGCTTACATAAAGAGCAGTTACGATGTGACCTTGTTGAAGCCACAAATGCAAAGGTTTGATAAAATATGCAAGCATTTCTATGAGGTGGCTGAAGTTGCTGCAGAGTTTGAGGATCTCACAGACGATCTCCACTGGGGATTATGTGAATATAAAAGCAAGATGCAATCGATGGCTGCATCTAAGCAAGTTATTAGAACAACATGCAATGGTGATGACCGTCAAAGGAAGTTGACTGCAGGCATTGAAACTGCTAACATTGGCATTCATAGTCCATTACATGTACCTCGTAAAGGACGACCACCAAGCAATAGAAAAATATCTAAAGTTGATCGAGTGGTTTCTAATTTGAGAAAAAGGAAGCACCAGCATCGTCAAACTTTGACAATTGATGTATGCATATATGATTTTGTTAATTATAATTGTATGAGATGTTTTGGTTGTGTATATGTTTTATTTAGACTAATTAGTATCCCCTTTTATTAGTGCATTAAGTTATTTTTTTGTGAACATGTAGGAGTGCATTGATGGAAGCTCGAGTCAGATGGATGGAAAGAAGTTGCGCATAGAGTCATCTATAGAAGTGAACAGCTGTGAAGAATGCCGTGATGATTGTACTATGGTGTGTCTATACACCAAAACTGTTTGTCATTTGTAATCATTGTTGAAATGGTTGTTAAGTTTTAAGCTACTTACACTTCAATTGTCATCTATTTTAATGAAAGGATGTTCGGTATATTGTTGCTTAACAGTCCACAACTATTGAGATGAGTGCAAATATTGATGCACCAATGTGTGACAGTAGCTATTGGGTTTCGTAACTATCACACAACTCATCAGCTGATTTTTTATCATTATTAGAAGGAATTGATCATGATGTCAGTCAAAGGCCACAGGCATGTCCAACATATGCTGAACAAGTTCATTGTAATTATTAAAATTGACATTTTCATATGTTTTTTTCCAGGGTTGTCATAGTCAAATGTCATACACCAATTTTCTGGTTAGTGGTAATGCAGTGCAATTTGAAGATACTCAAACTGGAAATCAGTGACATAGTACAAGTCTAAATTTGTATAAATTATATCGGGTAACTTCATGTACATGCTTCAAATTAGCACTAATCTAATCTACTGTTATTTTACAGGTTGATTTCCTTTTTTTGGTATATAGGATAATTTACATGGTCAAAGTGTGCTGGCAAATACCTAGGAGCAAATTGGTGAATCTCATGCTCACACTGTGATTTTGTCTACAATAATTTTTGTGGTAACTATGAAAATAGATCTTAGTGGATCATCAGGAATCCACTTAAGTAGTTTTTTTTGTCCTTTTAAGTGGATTGTTTCTGTGCTATAGTTATTTATGGTTCACATATAATGTGTATAGAATACATGTAACTACACGTAGAGGGGGAGGATGTATATATTTTCTTAGGGTGAATGGTAGGAATGTATCATTGCAATGCCACCATATTAGTGATGTACATGGATATAAACTCTGATACATAAGCAATAAATGGCTCTTTTGTAATCCAGGTGTATTTTTTGTGTATTTTTACTTGCAGCTTTAAGAATAATTGAAGTTGAAAGAAATATCAAATCTACCCCCACCATTGGGAACTGAATTTTTGGATTATCCAAATATTGGGGGGGAATCTAGTTGAAAACCAATCAATAGTGGAGTGAACATGTGGAATGTTGTTTTTACCAAGTGAGAGTACATTGGCAGGAAACCGTGGAAAAAAGGGTGAATCTCATGGTTTGGTGAGTTCAAAAATAAGTGGTTAATACACTAAGAATAAATGGTTAATATGAACAAGTATCTGGTGAATCCAAAAAAATTTCCAAATGGATGTGGGAAACTAGTTAGACACGAATCACTAGTGGAGTGGACATGTGTAATGTTGTTTTTACCAAGTTGGGGGTAGATTGGCAAAAAACCATGAAAAAAAGGGTGAATCTTATGGTTCGGTGAGTTCAAAAATAAGTGGTTAATACACTATGAATAAGTGGTTAATATGAACAAGTATCTGGTTAATACAATTTTTTTTTAACTAGTGGAGGGAACTAGTTAGACACGAATCACTAGTGGAGTGGATATGTGTAATGTTGTTTTTACCAGGTTGGGGGTAGATTGATAGAAAACCATAGAAAAAAGGGTGAATCTCAGGGTTTGGTGAGTTCAAAAATAAGTGGTTAATATGAACAAGTATTTGGTTAATACAATTTTTTTTCAACTAGTGGGGGAAACTAGTTAGACACGAATCACTAGTGGAGTAGACATGTGTAATGTTGTTTTTACCAAGTTGGAGTTAGATTGGCAGAAAACCATGGAAAAAAGAGTGAATCTCATGGTTTGGTGAGTTCAAAAATAAGTGGTTAATACACTATGAATAAGTGGTTAATATGAACAAGTATCTGGTTAATACAATTTTTTTTTCAACTAGTGGGGGGAACTAATTAGACATGAATCACTAGTGGAGTGGACATGTGTAATGTTATTTTTACCAAGTTGGGGGTAGATTGGCAAAAAATCATGGAAAAGGGGGTAAATCTCATGGATTTGGTGAGTTTAAAATTAAGTGGTTAATACACTATGAATAACTGGTTAATATGAACAAGTTTCTGGTTAATCGTTGGATTAGTTCCCAATAATGGGGGCAGACTAGTTAGAAATAAAGTACTAGCTGAAGTTTACACCTGTAATATTGTTTTGAACACATTGGGTGTATATTGTCAAAAAACCATAGACAAAGTGGTGAATCTCAAAAGCATCTATCCAATTATCATCAAAACTGCTATCTATACAAAAAGTGGCTAATATGTACAAGTTTCTGCATAATATTAAAAACAGTTCCAAATCAGTGGATAATCTAAAACAAGTTTCTGAATCCATAAGTGAATAATTAATACATTACACAAAAGTGGTTAATTACAACATGTTCTTGGTGAATCCACTCAATAGTTCTCAATAGTAGGGGGTAACTATACAATGGGCATTGCAATAACTGTACATAGGGCCAAGCTAAATAGTGTAGAATAAAATTTACAAATCAAGACAGCAACTCCATGGCATTTGCAGCTCTCAAAACTTCTTCTCTGCACTCGTTCTTTGGATGCAAGACCCAACCACATAATAAGTCATGTCGCATTTGCGTGACTTCTCCCTGCACTAGTATTATATGAATAAATAAAAATTCTAACATAATGTAATTGTTGAATCAAAAAACAAAATAATTCGCTCACCACTTCCCATTCGGGCATAGTCTTCTCCCCAAACATCTTGTGTCCATCCCACAACTCCATGTACTTGATAACGTAAATGCCACAATCATCCCTATTTCAATAACATACAAGCACAAGGGAAGAAATTAAACATCTATGCCTCAACATAACAATTAATATTTTTTAAGAAATGCAACCGTACTCACGAGTTGCATTGTCGGGGTAAGTCAACCTCCACTAGGTCCAAATGATTATCATTCATCAAGGTTGGACTAAGTATCTGCAACAATTCTTCAAACCGACACTTCTACAAATTCAAAGTACAGTTCAAAGTCAAATTATACGACACAACTAATACATTATCATTACAATGACATTAGAGGAGTGTGATACCGTCAGAACGTCCAGCCTAGCTTTTTCAGTGTCAATATGACTGCCCATTGAATCCAACACATATAACTTTTTAAATCTCGGATGCAACACATAACACTACCAATGGCCGTCAAACACGACTGGAGCGAATATCTATATGAAAAAATGTGTACAAGTTCATTGAATGTGTTCCTTGTAATATGCTTACATAAAGTATTACTGTTCCTCAAATGGCTTTTTATGTTACATAGTTATTTGATAATGTAGACATATCATAGTGATGTGCATTATAGTTGGAATATAATGTCTTATGTGGTATTAAGAAAATAAAACACTATACACAATGATACTAGATAAATGATGGGTTTAACCCCAGATGTTGCCCAATAAAGTGTATGCAGCCAAACACATGTAATTTTTGACACATAATGATTAAAAGTTACCAAGTTGCACTGGGTGATGTCATATCCCACTTCAGCATTAGGCATGAATTCGTTGATACTTTGCCAGGGCCTGTGGCAAACTGATTTGAAACGCTCCAGTCCACTTTTCACCAAATCCTAAATTTTTTTAAATAACCAACAATAAGTTAAGGTTGACATTGTCAATATGTATACAGTTCTAAGTTAATTGAGCATGTTGTTGTTACCATAAATGTGGGACAAAACATATGACGAGTTACTGTTCATGATCGCTCCATTTTATCTCGCACAAAAACCCTTGTAGCCAGTATAATAACCTAAAAGAGTGAATTAAAAAAGGTCCTTATATGTGAACCGGCACAATAAGTACGTGTGATATATATAATCTTAATTATAAGTTGAATGTCATTCGATTTTACCATATTGTTGACCCACCCTCTTTGTTTCATGCAAGAGGCATCTGCAATGGTAAGGAACTGATCGTATAGTTTGATCATCGCCCTACACCACAACCCAAAACAAATTATTTAAAGACAATCACAAAACAAATTGCCTAATGCTAAAATTGTATAAGATGCAAATACAAAGTTCGGCCCACTCCATCGACACGCAGGGTTGCTCTTTCCCCAGCAATCCGCAATCTAAGTGCCAAGCACACGTTTAACGGACTGAAAGGGATAACCCTACCCCTAACTTGAAATCCCCCGTCTCTTTCAACCCATCTAGACGCCAACTCCCACAACAAGACACAGTTGATTTCTAAATTATTAGGCATACATAATAGTGACTTAAATGGGGTAGACTCAACGCGAGACTTCTGCACATCCGTCAAAGTGCTATTCGCGTCAAGCAACAACCGTGGTGTGCAAACATGCCTCACTCGCACCTTCTGCATTATGAGAACAAATTAGTCAACATATGTGCATAGCCAAACACGTATAACAGATTTATCTATATTAACCAAGTTGGTTACCTGGTTGATGCTGGACAAATCAGACGCCCGTCTTCCCCGTGACCTGTCCATGTAAGTATTCTGCACATACAGAAGACCAAGAATGAATTTTCTCCAGTCTAGTACGATTAAAAGCACAAATGAATAATCAATCATGTTGGTCACAACTCATACACATACACCAACTTCATCATTTTGAACTAATTGTGTCATTTAAAATTCCCTAAGCCTAAGGAACAACAAATTTGAAACTTACATAAATCATTTAAATGCGGAACACACTATTTCGACCAAATCATTTACCTGTTGTTACAGCCTTGAAAGAATTAAATGAATATAATTAAAGCAGTGGGTATACTGTTGATGAGCTATGAAACTTCAAGGAAAAAGGGAAGGTTACACTGAAAGAGGTTATCGGTTATATTATGGATCATATCTCTTTTTCATTCAACCAAATACACATTACTGCCATAGCATATCAAGGAACAACAAAGTAGACTTCACCCTTTAATTTTGAACTCACTAAATCCATGAGATTCACCCCATTTTCCATGGTTTTCTGTCAATCTACTCCCAACTTGGTAAAAATAACATTACATATGTCCACAACCACTAGTAATTGGTTTCTAACTAGATCCCCCCCCACTATTTGGAAATTTTTTTGGATTAACCAGAAACTTGTTCATATTAACCAATTATTCATAGTGTATTAACCACTTAAATTACACATGTCCACTGCACCAGTGATTCGTTTCTAACTAGTTCCCCCCCACTATTTGGAAATTTTTTTGGGTTCACCAGAAACTTGTTCATATTAACCAGTTATTCATAGTGTATTAACCACTTAATTTTGAACTCACCAAATCCATGAGATTCACCCTGTTTTTCCATGGTTTTATGTCAATCTACTCCCAATTTGTTAAAGACAACATTATATATGTCCACTCCACTAGTGATTCATTTCTAACTAGTTTTCACCCCCACTATATGGCATTTTTTTTGGATTAATCAAAAACTTGTTCATATTAACCAGTTATTCATAGTGTATTAACTACTTAAATTACACATGTCTACAACAACTAGTAATTGGTTTCTAACTAGATCCCCCCCACTATTTGGAATTTTTTTTGGATTAACCAAAAACTTGTTCATATTAATCAGTTATTCATAGTGTATTAACCATTTAATTTTGAACTCATCAAATCCATGATATTCACCCTATTTTTCTATGGTTTTATGCCAATCTACTCCCAATTTGTTAAAGACAATATTACATATGTCCACTCCACTAGTGATTCGTTTCTAACTAGTTCCCCCCTCCCACTATATGAGATTTTTATTGGATTAACCAGAAACTTGTTCATATTAACCAGTTATTCATAGTGTATTAACCACTTAAATTACACATGTCCACTTCACTAGTGATTCGTTTCTAACTAGTTCCCCCCCACTATTTAGAATTTTTTTGGATTAACCAGAAACTTGTTCATATTAACCACTTATTCATAGTGTATTAACCACTTAAATTACACATGTCCACTGCACAGGAGACAGAAGCTAGCCTACTTTAGAAAAAAATGATACAAAAAATGCAATGACATAGGAGACAAAGCAAGTGTCACAAGGAACAACAAGGGTCATAGACATTCACCAACTTTATCATTTTGAACTTATTCTTTCATTTAAAATTTCATAGGCTTAAGGAACAACAAAGTAGAAACTTAAGTTAATGCATAAATTAAGAGTTCAAAAAACAAAAAAAAACAAAGAAAAATACAATCTGTCAAATCCATATTTATACAGTGTTTAGACTTAGATTTCAACACTTTTCTTACCATGCACATTATCAACAGTAAAGCAATACTTGGTAAATCCAAATTAAGTGGTTAATCTCTGAGTTTATGGTGAATCCAAAAGTGAGTTCCGATTACTTGGTGAATCAAAATTAACTAATTAATACATTAGAAATAAGTGGTTAATCTCTGTTAGTTTCTGGTGAATCCTAAAATGAGTTCCACTAAATTTCTTTTTTGTTATTAGTAAAAGAGAACCAGGAAAAAGAAAAGACATTTTAGAGGTGTTGTGAGATTCTTAACATTCTTAAATTGAGATTTTAGAAATCATTTGTAATACACCAAATTCTCTAAATCATCTTTGGCAGAATCTAATAAACCCCATACAAGCTAAACAACTATACACCTAGCTAACTAGATGCCAAGAGAAATTGTTCATTATCTCAATACCAATTCGACATTTGAAAGCATTATGTTAATGCAATAAGAAATTAACATTACAAAATATAATCAGTAGGTATCATATGGGTATCTTGTAAGATCATAATATGGGTTGTATGACTACAAAAGAAAGTTCTGCCATTGAATATATGATAAATCACAAATCAAGTTTATGGGGAAAAAAGGCATATGAAAGAAGAAACGTACAATCCAAGGAACCAAATGACCTTGGCAGATCTCCTGAGAAATTATTGTATGACAGGTCCCTGAAGAAAGGAAAGCATCTTTTATGAGGTTCTATACAATGGAATTTGAACAAAACAGTCACATTATCTGCTTTTTATTGTCTAACTGTCTCACAACTCAATCAGATCAAATTTTCAATATATAACCTAGACTTTACTTCTAACTATGGCAAGATATATATATATATATATATATATATATATATATATATATATATATATATATATATATGACAATCGAATACAACTAAACATTCTTCTAACTATAGGATTCACCCAGTAAGCAGGTTGCATGACCACTGTATCACTAAGTATAGACTTATGAGATTTAATTGCATTGATGTCAACCTTCAGTTGTAATCATCAATTAAATATTTCCATTCTGGCCAATTAAACCACACCATATTAGAGGACACCGAAAATCATGATGTAAAGGAACCCCTAAACCTAACATGAAGAAAAGGACTTAAGGACTACATTGATATCTTATAATTCACTCGATAGGAGCATCATATGCAATGCAATCCAACCCCAATATCCTACCCATGACAACCATAACTTAATTAGACACATTACATGGTTAGAGCTATAATGCAAGCAAACATAAGTTAAACTTCTGGCTATTACAAAACTTGTATAACAATCCATGAAAAAAATCTTACTTATAACTTTTTGCTCCATAATTAATCTCGGTTGACCAAACAATACAATACAAATAGCTTTTTAAATCTGCATATACCTTTTTAAATCTCTATACTTGAAAAGAGCCTAATAAAAAGTCTACTACTTTAAACACAAAACATGAAAGATTTAGATTCATTCAGATTGCACTCAACCTCTATCATTTGCAATCAAACACCTACAAAAACAATGTGTATTAGCTATTCAAAGATAAAAAAAAAAAAGAATAAAAATGTAGAAGATTTGCAGAACATACCAAGACATGTTGGAAACCTTCAAACTTATAATAACAAAGTAAAGGCATTTGCTTCATAATTTATAGGTTATCAAGTTGATCAAACCAATATATAAAACACAACTGCAAATAGTACGATACAGAAATCGTGGAATAACAATAAATCTCATGCATCTTATTATTAAACCTCAAGAGAAGAATAAACTAAACTCGGAGCACATATTCTGAACATTCATAATCATGCTGTCTGAGGCTAAAAATTATAACTCAAGATTCAGGCAGTACCAAGAATTCCAAATTCAAGAGTATCATTGAGGAAGTCATACTCAAATTAACCAGTACTAAATCAAATCAGCAAATGCACTAATTAAATCAATCAACACTACTTTATGATATCAATGCCAAAGGTTTATAGCAATTAGAAAATATAATCAGTGGGTATCATATGGGTATCTTAGCAGATCATAATATGGATCGTATGGCAACAAAAGAAAATTTCTGTCATTGAGTATATCATAAAACATAAATCAAGTTTATGGAGAAAAAAATGGCATATGAAAGAAGAAACTTACAACCTAGCACGACTCGCTAACAAACCAAATGACTTTGGTAGATCTCCTGTGAAATTATTATATGAAAGGTCCCTGGAGAAAGGAAAGCATCCTTTATGAGGTTCTATACAATGAAATTTGAATAAAACAGTCATAGCATCTGCATTTTTATTGTGTAACTTTCTCACAACTCAACCATTAATATATTTTAAAACAATTTCAAAGCATAGTTTTCAGTCATAGCCTTAAAATCAAATTGAAAGTTAGTCCTTTAATATGCATTTCCAGAATGAAAGAAAAAAAGTTCATTCACATATCTCAACCAAACTCCCATCCCTACACAATTTTCTAGATGCATCAATCTCAGTTTCAAGGCTTTGCCTTGTGTAAACCAAAAAATAAGAGGAAGTATAAATCTTGCAAGTGCCCTAGTGAATAGGTTTGATAACTAATCACAGTAAAAGTCAGAGCTTTAAGCTGCAGACTCCACCAAAACAAAAAAGATTAGAAGAACAATTCATAGTTCACAATACAAAACATTTAGGTAGTCTCAGTTCACCCCTTAAACCCACATTTCAGGTTCTTCTAAAAATCAAAAAATAAAGAAGAATAAAATGCAATAGAGACTTCCCCTTATAGCCTCCTTCAAATCCTAAGTTCTGAAAATTTCAGAGAACAAACTCAGTTTGTACAACATTTTGAGAAACAGAAACTCAAAAACGTAAAAGAAAAGATTCTTCAAACTCGGTTCAGTATCCATCAATGATTTTTCAAAAGAAAAGATTATAAGAATCAAAAGATGAAGTAAATCATAGTCATGAGTTATAAGAGATGAAATAAGAAGAAAATGAGAGGGCTTTTATCTCCTCTTACCTTGAGAAGGTGTGGTTGACTAGAGTGAGAAAGTAGCATAAGGTTGATGAAGAAAGGAAGAGTGTTGCTTCCAGTTGGTGAGGGTGGAACCCAGATATTTTGTAGTCTTTGACTCTTTTTCTTTAAAATCTGATAAAGAAATAAATAAACGAGATGAGGGGGAGACGAGGGAGATGGGGGAGCTGAGATTGAGAAGGGGAGACGAGGGAGACGAGATTAAGAGGGATTGAGAGTGAAATGGAAAAGAAAAAACCAAATAAGAGGCGGGAAATGAAATGGAAAATGTTGGAGGAATACGGACAACTCAGCAAATATACAACTTAGTGATTCGTTTCTAACTAGTTTCCCCTCCACTATATGGGATTTTTTTTGGATTAACCAAAAACTTGTTCATATTAACCAGTTATAAATAGTGTATTAACCACTTAATTTCGAACTCACCAAATCCATGATATTCACCCCCTTTTCCATGGTTTTCTGCCAATGTACTCCCTACTTGGTAAAAACAACATTACACATGTCCACAACAACTAGTACCTGGTTTCTAACTAGATCCCCCCCACTATTTGGAAATTTTTTTGGATTAACTAGAAACTTGTTCATATTAACCAGTTATTCATAGTGTATTAACCACTTAATTTTGAACTCACCAATTCCATGAGATTCACCCCATTTTTCATGGTTTTCTGTCAATCTACTCCCAACTTGATAAAAATAACATTACACATGTCCACAACCACTAGTAATTGGTTTCTAACTAGATCCCCCCCTATTTGAAAATTTTCTTGGATTAACCAGAAACTTATTCATATTAACCAGTTATTCATAGTGTATTAACCACTTAATTTTGAATTCACCAAATCCATGAGATTCACCCCCTTTTCCATGGTTTTATGCCAATCTGCTCCCAATTTGTTAAAGACAACATTACATATGTCCACTCCACTAGTGATTCGTTTCTAACTAGTTTTCCCTCCCACTATATAGGATTTTTTTTGGATTAACCAGAAACTTGTTCATATTAACCAGTTATTCATAGTGTATTAACCATTTAATTTTGAACTCACCAAATCCATGAGATTCACCCCATTTTCCATGGTTTTCTGCCAATCTACTCCCAACTTAGTAAAAACAACATTACACATGTCCACTCCACTTGTAATTAGTTTCTAACTAGATCTCCCCCCACTATTTAGAACTTTTTTTAGATTAACCAAAAACTTGTTCATATTAACCACCTATTTGTAGTGTATTAACCACTTATGGACAAGATTATTTCTAAGTACATTATGAGTTAATCAATAATAATAATCAAACAAATAAATCCCCCAACATTCTTTTATGATAGAATTAATCATAAGCCAAATTAATTGGTTTCTAACTAGATCCCCCCCACTATTTAGAACTTTTTATGGATTAACCAGAAACATGTTCATATTAACTACTAATTTGTAATGTATTAACCACTTATGGACAAAATTATTTCAAAGCACATTCTAAGTTAATCAATAATAATAATCAAACAAATAAATCCCCCAAACATTCCTTTATGACAGAATTAATCACAAGCCAAATTAATTGGTTTATGCAATATAGCACATTGGGAATCAATGTTCACTTTCCTTCCAACGTTGTTTCACTACAAACTACACTTGGCTCAATCCATATCCACCACAAACAAAGGCTAGCCTACTTTAGAATAAAAAACGATACAAAAAATGCAATGACACAGGACACTAAAATACTAAAATCCAATGATACCAAGACTCACAACATTAATATATCATCACATTCTAAAATATTATGTATAGTAGAGAGAATGAGAGAGGGTACAGGTAATGCCGTCAGACGATGGAGCATGGTGGTTCTGGGTTCTCACTCACGGTGGTTCTGGGTTCTCACTCACGGTGGTTGGCGGGTCTGTGTGGCAGAGGACCTGGGTTGCTGATCCTGGTTCGCGGTTTGAGTAGAGGTTGAAGCTGTCTGGTGCTGGTTCGGTGGGCTTCTTTGTTTTGCGACAAATTTGGATGGTGGTGGGAGTTTGGGGGAGATCGAGACCGAACGTAAGGGAAATGGGAGAAACTGAAAGTCGGATGAGGGAGAGGAGGGACAAAGTAGAGGATGATGGGAGTTTGGGGAAGATTAAGACCGAGAGTGAGGGGAAGAGGAGAAACTGAGAACGACGGAGACAGGGAGACGAGGGAGAGAACGAGTGAGACTGAGATGATGAGTCACTTCCCTCGATAAAGCAACAAAATAAATTAGGAGGAAAATCAGATTTCGGCAAAATACGTACGGAGGGATACGGTGGAAATACGTTGGACGTATTTCGTTGGATGTAAACCGTTTTCCCAACTTTAATTATTATTTTTTGGATAAATTTTAGCAAGTGAAAATGGGTTTAATGAATACTAACCCTTGGATAATGAATTGCACCTCACAAAGCTCTTTTTAAAAATGCAGAGGATTCAGTTCCAGCATCCTTGGTTTTAAGTTGTGAGATATGAAGAAAAGTTAAAAATCTATTGACAAGCTTTTTTTCAAAGTTTATGGAAATGAAACCCCTGTAATTAAAAAAAAAATTGCAGGGTGTGCACTTCATGACCTCATCATTCACTCTATGCAAGTGTAGTTTTGAAAAATAAATTTAGAATAAACCTCTAAATTTGTCTTTGAGAAATTTGGCGGCCAAACATTAGTCTTTGAGAAATTAAAATCCCACTTGTGATCCCTAAGGAATCATGAATTATGGTCATATTAGTACATAAAAACCCGACACATTAATCTCTAAAATGGACTAATGCTGTCAATATTTTTCAATTTTTTGAAAAATGATGTGCAGCCCAAAGGGTTTTTATCCCGGAGCCTCCCGCTACTTACAATATTGTGTTTCCATACTTAAACCCTGGGATATTTTTTCATCCCGATCGGAAAGCCATCCCCTGCTTTCCACAAAATATTGTTTGAGGAGATGTTTCCATACTTATGGGTCTAAGTGCAACCCATTTATTATTTTATAACTATATGAGACGTTTATTATTTTATAACTATATGTAACGTCCTTATATATTTAGGGGAAAAAAAACTATCCGTGTATGTGAAAATCTATGCAGATTACCTGAGATGGAGGGAGATGAGTGTCTGATTTATAATAAATTTTTTTATTGAATTAATCTCATAATGATAAAACTTATTAAAAATATATATATCATTTATGTAATTGTTATTTATATAGATTAATTATTAAAAAATATAATTAAATTTAATTTATTATTTATAATATTTTTTTAATTTTATAAAAAAGAATATATAATATTAAAATTTATTTTATTTTTTTTATATTTTTAATAATTTTTGATTTTATTTTAAAATTATTAATTATTTATTTACATATATATCACTAAATACCTATTCTTAAAGTAAAAAATCAAACAAAATCGAATATTCGTGATGAAGTAAGAAAATTTTAAACCCTAAATCCTAAAATCACAAGGTAATACTTGTGGTGAAGTAGAAAAACCTTAAATTTTTAATCATCATTTACTTTTAAAATTGGTAATTGTTTCTTGACCAATACACGAGGAGGGAAGTAGGATGTCTGTTGATCCCTAATTATATATTCTAGGCCGCTAGGTATCAATGTCCTAAACTTTTTAGGAACTATTTGTCTCCCTCACCAAAATTTTCAAGATCGAAGTTGAAAATTTACCCATAATTTATCATATATACACACATTTATAATTTTATCGGAGTTTATATTTACTTTTAAAATTAGAATGGTCCCACATGAAATTGTTTCTTGACCAATACACGAGGAGGGACGAGGGCGCATGCACGCTTGGTTGTTCCACTTCCATACCAGCACCCATTATTAAATCACAAATGAAAATATCAGTTAACTGATTATGAAAGAAACAATTTTATTGGAGCATTCAACCACACCAATTGTGGTCCATCATTGGCACAACAAAACTAAATGAATCCAGTGAACCCAGATCCAGGAAAAACCAAAAAAACTGGCCAAAACGAGTGGTGTCAAGAAAGACAACCACCAACCGTGAACATGAATCACAAGGCAGATTTTTCTTCCTCCTCAGGAAAGCGAAGGTGCTTTCCTTTTGGGGTTGGCAAGCCCTTCAAACGCAGGATGTTAGACGAAGAAGCAGAGGAAATCTCAGCACAGTATTCTGCTACTACTTCTTCCACAAGCTCATCATCACTGTTGTAAACAAATCTTGTGTGCTTTCCAGCAAACTTGGGAGCCACCCTTTCATTCACGCTAATGTTGTTCAAGCCTGCACACAGTTCATCAACCAGCAACCCTCCATCATCATACTCTTCTTCTTCAACATCCTCATAATAATCTTCTTCTTCTTCTTCTGCTTCTTTTTCAGCTCTTTCTTCATCACCATCATCTTCATCATTGGTGCTTGCATTGACCTGTATTGACCAAATAGAAGCATCATCATCTGTGGAGCCCTGGGGCTTCTCCTCTTTGTAGCCGCTACTACTGCTACCTCCTTGTACTACTTCCTGATAAGTCAGCTCAGAGGTGAATTCTGAAATCTCAGATTTGTCTGAGAAATCCAGGAGGAGGGACCTGCCTATCAGACTCATTTCAGATTCAGGGTTCTCTTTATTCTTTCCATCAAATATTTGATTCACCACCTGCCATAAAAATAAAAAATAAAAAATAACTTTATTATTACAGAATATTAATTTATGGGAAAACATTCATTTTCTAGCACAAAAAATCAAAGATTCGATTTAAACCAGGACTAACCCGAGAAATCAATTGTTCTTCCACGACGAGAGAAGGTGACAGCGAAGCCAAACCAGTGCCACTGTTGTTCAGGCCTCCATCGCCAGAAAGATTTAGGATTTGGGGCGTGTTTGAGGGAGTGGGGGCAAGAAGTCCCACTGGAGAGTTCACTAGTTGAAGAAAGGGACGAATTTCCATAGAGAGTTTCGGAATCTCAGCTTCTTCTTCCACTTTCATCAAGAGGGTCTTCACCTGACCCCTCAGCAAGGCCTCACCGGACCCTGGCGTGTTCTTCACTCGGCTTCCCCTCTGCTTCGCTATGGACGATAATGGAGTCTCAAGATCGCCACTGTTGCCGTTCGCAAGCCCCACGATCGGCGAATCGTTCGTTATGTCTACCATTGCACATCGATCCTGTTGTTGTTGCCCGTTTCTTTGCCTTGTTTTTGACAGATTCTTCTCTGAATCTTCAATCTTTCCTGAGTGAGGAGGGGAACAAAAATATAATGAAAACCCATTTTCCAAAATTGAATTTTGAGAACGAAAATAATGGAGTTTTAAACTGTTTGGAATAAGAGAAAAATCATTCACCCGAGACTGGAATGTTGTTGTTGTTGTTGTTGCTGCTGCTGCTGTTGTTGACGGTGTTATTGGAAGCAGCCAAGGTTGTCGTCTGTGATCTTGTGACTCTTCTTGTTGTGGATGATGGAGTCTCCATTGAAACCGATTCAAGGTCACACGAAAGTTGAATGCTATACGATATTGCAGAGAGAGAGAGAGAGAGAGGAGCACAATATTCAAAGGAAAACAGAAGAATACACGCTTTTAGGGCAAAACTGCGCGGTTTATAAATGGAGATGGGATAAAAATATGACCGTTGGCGCGTGTGCATTTTTACCAAAAACACTCGATGAACTAGCCGTTAGTTTCCAAATTTTTGGATTCTGGGTCCATTGTTTGGGCTTCGGCCCATCACTGTGGTAAGGTTATTGGCTTTAATGTAGGCGTGGTATTGTTATATGTGGACCAACCAGCAACCAACCCATTGGAAATAAAATGCTCTATTTATGGATTGATTTGCTAAATCTGATCTTCCCGATGAACCCAAAATTGCCTTTTTTTAATAATATAATTTTGATATATTACAACTTTAAAAGTGTTTTATGCTATCAATTTCATATACTCTTTAAAATATTTTTTTAATCCTAAAACATTTTATTTTTTGTCTAATTTTAATGTAGTTTTTTTTATATTATCATTGATATATATATATATATATATATATATATATATATATATATATATATATATATATATATATATATATATATATATATATATATATATATATATATATATATATATATATATATATATATATATATATATAACTTTATCATGCATGAACCCACTATGACTAATTATAAGGTTTGCTAGTTATATAAAGAATAAATTAAATTTTTATTTCTCTAACATGTCTCTCTCATATTATTTAGAAACATGAGAGAATCCTAATCTAATTATGTGTTAATATCGACTTCTAACTGCTTTTCATTCTTTCACCAAACAGTAGGTTTTTAAAAGAATAATTGATTATTTCAACCAAGTAAACTTTCACTTTAGTCCTTGAAATTGTGTGCTACAGTTACATTAGTCTCTTAGTTTAAGAAATTGACAACTTAATCCCTAAAACCTCAACAAGTTTGCCACATTAGTCCCTACGTCTTTTGTCATTTGTTAAACATGATAGACACACACAAGTGACACATTAAGTGTCAACCTAGATGCTTACATGGCCTCTCCCCACCGATAAAATGGCATAACTTTGGTAATTACTCAGAGAAACAAAACCCCATCAACAAAATGACACCATTTTTTACAAAAATCATTTTCTCCCTTATTTGAATTTCGTTACCGTTACCCAAACCCCAATGCCTCTCTGTAAAATCCTAGAAAGCACAACCCCAAATTCGTAATTGGCAACAAGGCTGAGAGATGATGAGGGTGGAAACCGACCCTAATTTGCCTCATCACACACTAAAGGAAGCTGGAGTGGGAGTGCAGGTTCTATACCCAACTCATCTTGTTACAGGGGAGGAAGTGGTAGTGGCAGGATTTGCCTTTGTGGTCTGAGAATAGTGGTAAGAAGATCCAAAACCACGACCAATCCTGGTAGACCATTCTATGTTGCCTTAAGTACAAGACAAATAAAAGAGTTTGAGTGAACTAAAGTTGTTGGGAAGAGCATTGTTTTTATTTTTTTATTTTATTTGCAATGTGAACAATATTGTGTATGTGATGGTTTGCATAATAGTGACCATTGTGACTATTTTTGCTAGGTTGATAATAGGGCAGAAGATAGTAGAATTGAAGTCGCCACTAAAACTGTAACTGAACCTGCTAGAAGGGCTGTAATAAGTGGGAAACAATAATGGAGATTAAATGTTGCTTGGAAGATTGGAAGCTTAGAAGCTGAAGTTAGGGTCTTAAGATGTTGTGTAATTGGCCAGTGTATTATGATACTAGTTTTTATCATAATGTTGGGTTTAGTTTGTTTAGGGAAGTAGGTAATTAGGTTTGGAATGTGTAATGGTGATATTGTGTTATTATTTTGGAGAATTATGTAATTGTGATGCTATGTAATTGGGCATTTGACCTTTATGGTTTAATGAAATAAATGAAAATTGAGTTGTTAAAGCTCATTGTGGATGTGTATTAGTCTTCTGATGTTTTATTGTAATTCAATTGTAAACAAATGCATAAATAACAAATATTGAAACTGAAATGAGATTACAAACTAATACTCAATACAAGAGGAACACACTTGGAATTACAGAACATAACATATTGCATTAATTTTTTAGTAGGTCTTACAACTTTTGGCATAAACTAATACAAACTTCTTTCACAAGTGTATAAAACTTCTATATTGACCATTTACAAAAAAATGACTATTTCCTTGTCCAAGGTAATTCCCAAAAGGATCATCAGCCTTTACAAAGGACCATAGAGATTACAAATGTACCATAAACACATCCAAACTAACCATCAACATTTCCAAGAACAATACTTTATAAGCATGTTTAAAAATAAAAGAACTAAATTCTATCACCATTTACATTATAAGCCCTATACATCATCCAAGAGGGACAAATCTTCAGTTCATCTTCTTTGGTGGAGCACCTGTGAAAGCAAGGGTTGGTATGAACTTCATGAACCTTGTTACTGTACCCTTACTTGCTTTTGCCAATGTTTTTGCACTGCTTATTAGAACAAGTGGTGGAATAGTTATTATTGATGCAATGGCAAGTAGAGGTAGTGACCTTAAACCAAATGGTCTGGTAGAGAGTTTATAACTTATTCTAGCAGACTTATACCCTGGTGGTCTCAGGGCACAAGGAGGGACTAGGCCTCTTGGTAAGATTTTTGGTGTAGCAATGCGTCTATTGATTCCCTGCAGGAAAATACAAGTACATAATATGCCATGCTCAGTGGCTGAGAACATTGCTAGGGATGAGACTGTGTTAGATCTATCTCCTCAACCTCGAAGGTTGGCCCATGCTCAGTGGTTGTCACAAGCTCAGTGGTTGCCACAGGCTCGTTACTTAGCCCAGCCCCAACCTCAGTAGTTGCTGAAGCCTCATGCTCATTACTTTCCTCAGCCCCAGCCTCAGTACTTGGACCAACTCCAGATGCATTTCCTTTTTTCTTGAACTAATATAATCATCAATTTAATTAGTAGAATAAATTGATGTTTAGTCATTCACAAATCTAATCCTAGGTTTATTATATAGGTCCACTGATTAGTTGTGGATAGTCACCGGTCAAACAATGAATTAAAACGTGCCAAAAGTGATCAAGTCTTAACAAAGATTCAAACAATACAATAAACTCAATTGAAATTACCTTAATCAAATTTGAATTGAAAATTAATTAATTAGGAAAACAAGATCCCCCATAGCCCTAGCTATGAAATTAACTACTTATGTTCAATACAAATAATCCCAAATCATAATACAAATCCATGGAAAGAAAAAAACCTAAAGAAAGGGGAAAAACTAGACGGAAGAGAAACTAAAACCCCTTTTATAGAGATTGTGATCTTCGAGCTTTTAAGAATTATGTCCACTCTTCGTAGTTGTCCTCTAAAGATTCATGACAATTCCCTCTTTTGATCTGTCTCTCAAAGTCTGTCGTTGCAAAAGTTATTTTCAGGTTTAGGGATTCGCTTCTATTTATAATATTTTGGGTCAAAACTATCATTTTTATGCACAGAAAACCTCACACGACCGTGTCTAAGCTTGACATGGCTGTGTGAGCTTAAAAAAATAGTGTAATTTTTACGTTAGGAGGGAGTGTCTCTAAGTCAGAAGCGTTCTTCAAGTTAGACAGGGAGACAAGGCCATGTCTCCCAGAGACACGACCGTGTCTCCAAGTCAGAAGTATTCTTCAAGTTAGACAGGGCCCTGCCTAACTCAAGAATCACTTCTGAATTGACACAAGGCCTTGTCTAACTCAGGAATAGCTCCTTTTGCCCTAAAAATGTGGTGTCTTTGCCTGCTTTCACTCCAAATGTGGTAAATCTCATTCAATATGCAAAAAACAAAAACAATGATAAAGATCCATCTAAAATTCATTAATAAACACAAGTAAATTATCACAATTCATCCTCAAGCAAAGAATAAATATAAAAAATAAGATTAAACTCAGCATCCAGAAACATAAATCAAGGGAAATTCCACAAATTAAGAATTCAATCAAGTTTAGCAATCAAATTCAATTTAGCAAGATCATTTAGCACTTAATACAATTAGAGGCTTGAGTGTAGCTTGCATCTTTTCTCTTTACTAACCAGTTGAGGTCACTTATGTTTCCATTGCTTAAGCATTTAAGGACAAAGAGTTCTTTCCAGTTTCTCTTGATAAATGCAATACCATAGGCTTGGTTATTAATCTCATCTCCACTTCCAAGTTCACATACATAATAAGAATTAAAAGGGTTTCCTTTGGTTGTAACAGGGCCAAGGGAAATAATGAAGGGTAGGAAAAAGATAAATAAGGGCAATGAATGTTCATGAATAAATTGATACAAAACATAATCAGGTTGAAAAGATGATAAATAGAACATAATGCACAAGGGTATAACCAATTCTCATTTTCAAGCCAATATTCTTACTATTCTTTACCAACAATCCTTTTCTTTCTTCTTCTTTTTTTATTTTTTTTTCACCTTATATAAACCCTTGAAGATAAAAGCAACCCTTAATGACCTTTCAATTAACACATCAGTTGCTCCGTTATTCTAAAAAATAATGAATCCAAACTGATTATTCAATGAGGTATCCAAAGAAATCAAATTTAGGTTCAAATGAGGAAACTAATGGATTATTCTCTCAATGTAACTCTGGAAGTCAAGAAAGAGTTAAGCCTAATTGTCTTAATCATGTTCAAATATGTATGTGAACCATTAAAGTCTCAACAAAATATCAAAGTAAGTACTAGCGCACATTAATCAAGAGAAATCTCACTCTAGAAGGAAAAATAGGATTTTATTTATGAAAAAATTCAATCATTAAAGTTCAAAACTTACTTTTTAACTAAGTTAATAGAGAGAATAAATGCAAGTAGACATGACTAATTTTTAACTAAGATGCTAAATTTCTCTTTACTTAATTGAACAAGATTGCTTTGCACAATATCAGCTCATGAGCAATGGATTCCCCTCTTAAACATATTTCTATCAGCTCATTATTAACTCTAGAAATTAACACACAATTCCTGCTTAATTACTAATAATACTCAAGTGTTCATTGATTTCACACAAAAATTAAGAGTATGTCCCCACACACTTAAGATAAACATTATTCTCAATGTGAAAAAAATAATAAAAATAACAAAACAAAGGATAATGAAACTTCCCTGAAAATTAAACACAAGATCACGAGGGTAATTAGGAAGATGGAGCCTGGGGGAGGCGTGTAGCCATGAGCTCAAACATCTGGTTTAACTGAGAGGCGACATGTTGTCGAAAACTGCACGAGAAAAACAAAAAGTGTTAAGACAAATTTTTTTTATGGGAAAAACAAAGCAAAAACTAAAAAAAATCAAATGTAAGGATAGAAACACGTGTTGTCTCCTGTGAAGCGCTAAGTTATAGTCATTAGATTGACTATAGGTCGATGTCATGCTTAGGTGATGTCGATGGAGTGGTGCTCAGTCCCCACTCTTTCTTCATAGTGCTTCACGCTCTGGCCATTTATTAGGAATGCCTTTTGGCATTCTTTCTTCACCTTAAGCACATCGTATGATAAGACTCAAACAACCTTATATGGTCCATACCATTTTGACCAAAACTTAACGAGAAATAGACAGAGGCATGAGTTACATACAATAAATTTATCCTTAATCTTAAACTCACACTGCTTGATATGCATGTCATGTCGCTTCTTTGTTTCTCTTCTTGTAGAGCTTGGCATTCTCAATGTCGGTGACAAACATGGGAAACATCTTCTCTAGCATATCATTAGTCATAGATTCCTGCAGATATGAAAACTCAACACTATCCACAACATCAGTAGCAACTATGCAATTACATGAATAAAAAAAACTAGGATTTTTGATAGAATTAAAAACATTAAAAACCACTTCCTCATCATTTAATCGCAAGGTCAACTTCCCTTGATGCACATCAATCATGGTCCTTCCAGTGGTAAAGAATGGACGCCCAAGTATGATTAGGATATCGGCATCCTCCTCCATGTCCAACACAATGAAATTAGTTGGAAAAATAAATTTGTCCACATTCACCAAAACATCCTCCAATACACCACGAGGGTAAGTGTAAGATGTATCAGCCAGCTATAGTGAAATGTTAGTAGGCTTTGGCTCATGCATCCCTAATTTCTTAAAAAAAGAGAAAGACATCAAATTAATACTAGCACCTAGATCATATAATATTTTCTCAAAATAAGAATTACCAATAGAATAAGGAATAGTAAAACTCCCTAGATCTTATAATTTCGATGGTAGCTTCTTCAAGAGAATGGCAGAGTACTCCTCATTTAGCCTTACCATCTCAAATTCCTCAAGCTTGCGCTTATTTGTAAGTATTTCTTTTAAGAACTTTGCATACTTGGGCATTTGGGAGATGACTTCAATAAACGGAATATTAATTTGTAATTCCTTGAACATCTCCAAGAATTTGACAAATTGCTTGTCCTGTTGAGTGTTCTTAAGCCTCTGAGGGAATGGAATAGAGGGCTTCTGTCGCTCACTTACATGTACCGTAAAGGGTGCTTCACTTGCCTTCTCATGTTTCACATTAACTGACTCATCAAGAGTATCTTCATGCTCTTGCATTTCATTCTCCTTTTTCTTAGGGAGCTCCCCAAGCTCCTTGCCACTTCTCAAGGTAATTGCATTGATATGTTCCTTCGGATTAGGCTCAGTAGTACCACGCAATTTCCCTGGTGCCCTTTCTGATATCAATGTAGTTAACTAGCTAATCTGAGTTTCCATGCTCTTCATTTGGGCCTCTAGATTCTGAATGTATTTCATTACAAAGTTTTCAAAACTTTGCTTCTCTTTAGGTGCTTGAAAACTTGGAGGTGGTTATGGAGCTCGCTGACGGCTCTGTTGATTTGTCCATTTGAAATTGGGGCAGTTCTTCCCATCGGGATTGTAAGTATTGAAATATGAATTGTACTGCGGCCGGTTGAAGTTGCCAACAAAATTTACTCCTTCGGGCTCAGGGGCAAGGGAACTACCGATTTGATAGTTTGAACTTTTATGTCCCTATTCGCCATATGCTTCACAAAAGATTGGTGGGGCTGCACTATTAGCCACCATCAGAGTCTTAACCTTCTTCGTCAATGCTTCCAATTGACTCATAATGATAGTATAGGAGTCAACAACATGCACACTAACTTGTTTCTTAAGTACCTGGTGCTTATTTTGCCATTGATAGCTGTTAAGCACCATTTCTTCAATAAGTCCGTGGATTTCAGTTAATGTTTTCCTCCAAATTGTACCTTTCGTGGTGGCATCAATTAGTGAATGGTTGGCAGGTGGCAAATCATTGTAAAAAGTCTATACCTACTACTATACGAGCAATCCGTGATGTGGACATCTCCTCAACAACTCTTGAAAATGTTCCCAAGCTTCGTAGAGAGTATCTATATCAAACTGCACAAAAGAAGAAATGTCATTCCTTAACTTAGCAGATTTAGAAGGAGAAAAATACTTAGCCAAAAATTATTGTGTCAACTAATCCCATGTGGTGATGGAACCCCTTGGTAGTGACGTTAACCATTGACTCATCTTGTCCCTAAGAGAAAAAGGAAAGAGTCGCAATCGGATTGCATCATCTATCACCCCATTATATTTAATATTATCACACAACTATAAGATCTTGGCCACATGTTGATTTGGATAATTGATTGAGGGATTTAAAGGATGCAAACTCAAGTGTAGGTTGTCTCAAGTAATAAATTTCTTGGGAGTCCGAGGTTGATCCACAGGGAATTGATGAAGAAAAATTAATTGAGATAGGAAAAGGATTTGTCACAACACCAAAAGTAATTAAAGATATTCACAAATGAATTTAAGAACTTGCTTGGGTTAGGAGATCCACTCTTGGTAATAAATTAAAGGCAAGATTATTTCTCTTTATAACTCAATTGAAATCCACACATAACGGAGGTTCCAATCAGAAAATATAACATCCAAAGTTCAATTATATATGCAATCATATTATGATTCCTTTAATTATCTACCAACATTTTTAAATGAGTTCAAGCATTCACTGTGTCAATCCTATTGTCTATAATAAATCAAGATCTCTATTATACAAAGAAGGTTTTTAAATTGATTGGAAACAAAATACAACACATATAATGTCTATTTGATAATATATCATTTAAGCACAAGAAATAGAATAATCTAATCTTATTTCAGTACCAAGAGCTTCACTCTTTCACCCAAGCAAGATGAAGATTTAGTTACTCATAGATAAGAAGAAAGAAAGAGACAAGAAGAGAAAGATGAACATAACTTCAATTTAGAGCAAGAGAAAATTACAACAAAGGAAAACAATAAACAAGCATAACCATAACTTCTAAAAACTAAGCCTAACACCAAGAGCACCAAATGATCAGCCAATGGTGCCTTTTATAGAGGATTAGTGTAACACCCCTTTGGAGGATGTCACACATAAAAGAAATAAAAGAAATAGAAATAAAATCTACCCAAGTTGCGGAACATTTGTTAAAAATTATTACGGGTTGTAAAAATAATTCCTGATAGACTGAAATATGTAATAAAAAGATAATGCGGAAAATACGAAAAAAAAAAAAAAAACATCATTACCGATAATATACATATGATTAAGTTATAAGGGTCTGTACAAATAATTTACAACTAAGACTACAAATATTTAAACAAAAACAAGTAAAGAAAGCAATAAAAGAGTTAATATATACGTACATACCTCTGTTGACTGCGCCCAAAAAAAACATCATGGTTATCTAATCCTCGGATGGATCACTCTCGGCTGAAAATGATCATCGGGAGATAGATATCCCGATGTCTCGACACACGGCGATAACGGGATCACGCAGGTCGATACGATGCTTATCTCACTAGGCTCGGGGTTTTCAAAGCACCCCAATAACGCCTAATGGATAAGGGTAACTCTAAGTGCGAAAATAACGTCGTCGTCATAATCGGATCTCCATCAAACGATGACGTAGAATCACGGTCATACGTCCAAGATAGGTAATGAAGCACGATCTCCTCGTAAATGCCAAGCGGATCACCTCCATGAAATACCAGCTCTATGAATCCCACAAATCCTGGCGTAGCCATCCCACAAATCAATCCGGAGGATATGGATGATCGGATGGTTCTTGATCGTAAAACGATCGTCGGCTTGCCGACCTTCCTCTTCCTCGGGGTACACGATCTCAAGAGGTCATTCCTCTTCTTCTTCCTCTTCAAACTCTTTACCGTATAAAATAAATAGACAAGAGACACATACAATAAAGAGGTAAGACAACATAAAATCATCGCAACATGGCCAATAAGAAGACGACAAATAACAACTACACGGTTCATACAATACGAAAAAGCTATAACATGTAATACATATTAGATATCCTAGTGTTTCGAACATCATAGATATAACACAAATAAAGAAAATCACACGAGATAAATCAATCTCACGGATAAAATAAGATAAGAAATGGACAACTAACATAAGAATTATCGGATAAATATAAATAGAGAAAATGTAAAAACATCCAAGATATTACCGGATAAAGATAAATAGAGAAAAATGGAATATTATCCAAGATATAATCAAATACACCAAAACACAACCCTACTCCATGGAGCTAAACCCAAATAGATATCGAGAGAGAATGACTTGCAAAATCTATTAGTACCACTGGCTTTGCCCAACCAACTATTACGCGGTCACATCGTTGCGTCGATAGCCTACGACACTTCTGAAATCCACCATCCAGCGTAGTATAGTTCACGGTCTCCCGTTGTGGCACTATAGGCAATGTACTACTAGACTTTACAAACCTCGATTAAATATAGTGAATGTCGAGTACATTAGTGTGCTATCGGTTTACCATGGCCCAACGGAGCTACCAACTGTCCACATGTGGGATCCCGTACACTAAAGTCTCCAAGTTCATTAGAACAATAAACCACACTACATTTATCGCATCGACAACACGATGTGATTCTCCTCTCACAACCAAAACACCAAAAATTGGTATAAAGACAAATACATAATTCCAAATATATGAAATTACGAAAATGCCCTCAAGATAAAAATATGCCCTCAATGGCGAAAGCACATGTACGTTCACTTTTTCCCGACAAATGAAATAACCTCAAAAGCACAGTGTACGGGTTCACATTTTCCCGACAATGAAAAAATAAATATAGTAACGGTTCATCAATCGCGTAGAAATTTTATCGCGTTTTTGAAATCTCATCGTTTTTACAAACGTTTAAAAATCGGGTAAGGATATTTTTCTCGTTTTTAAAATCGCGTAGCATTTTTTTTAATACGTTTTCTCAATCGCGTAGGATTTTTAAATCATTTTCTTATTCGAATGCCTTTAAAATTACTTGTTTAAACAAACAAATAGTACTTAGTACATTTAAACTACGTAGAATAATTTTTCATACCGCATACTTTTTAGATATTTTTGCTATCTTATTGGTTCATTTTTAATAAAAATTGACAAATTATTTTGTTTAGAATATCATAATAATGGTTTCCTAATTTATCCATAAAATTTCCATTTACCTAATTTTTAACCATTTCATTTAATTCTTTTTGAAATCTCTAACATGCTTCAAAACCAAAAGTGAGCTATATGTTAGAAAATTTCTTAACATTACTGTATTTCCTTCCTAATGATAAAATTATGAATTTTTAACCCTTTAGACTTACTTCTAATCAATTGGTTCCTTCAAAAATCATTATAGAAAATTTCTTCTTAACTTGTATTGTTTCTTTTTAATTGAAAAAGGTTTAGAATCAAGTTTAGAAATCATAATTACCTATAGTGGCATGTTGGCCAAATTTTATAAAACTTTTGCATTTGATTTCCAAAATGTCTTTCACCTTTTAAATCATACCAAATGTATTATATTGTCTAAGTTCATTAAATCATTTTAGAAAATAGTTAACAATAGTCAATTTAATCCTTTAGGCATGTTGGCCCAAAATACTAAGTTTTTACCATTTGATTTCTAAATGCATTTTCTTTGATCAAATCAATTAGAAACTTTCTTGATTCTCCTAGGTTAATTAAGTTACACTTTAGGAAAAATCAAGAGAACATTTTGGTCCTCCAAACTTGTCATTGCCGTGAGCTATTGGATTGTGTTCTTTGGAACACTCATGCAAATTTACACATGTTATTCACATCCTATATTTTATCATACAATTCTAACACATGCATTATATCTCTAACACATGCAAAAATATATTCTAACACATACAACCTAAATTAAAGCTTGTAGACATGCTTTCAAAAGCTAATAGACATGCAAAATTATTACAATCATCAAACAAGAAAGCTAATAACAATTACCACATAAACTACTAGCAACCACAAAAATTAACAAATACACATCAATAAACACATGACCACCGAATCCTTATGGATTCTACAAACATCACAAATGGCTCCATCTTCTTACCACCATCAAGAGATGATAAGAATTGTCTTCCTCTTACCTTAAATGAAGACAAAAGGCTTGCTTTCACACCTCCTAGGTCACGGTTTTCACCACCAAAAATACCTAGAAATCTCAAACAAAATCTACATGTTACTAACCATGAAAAAGAAGCTAAACCATGGAAAAATCATGGCTTAGAACTTTGAAAAAGAAGAGAAAAAGAAAAGCATGAAATTTCACCTTCTAGGTAAAACTTTCAAGGTTGGTTTCAAGCCCTAGATGGAAGAATTTGAAGAAACTCCCAACTACAAAGGTTCTTAGAATAGTGTTTAGGTTAAGGAAACTTGGTTAGAAAAATTTTTGGATGGTTGGATGGTATAGTTAGTGTCTTGGCCGAAAATGGTGAAGAAAATGGACAAGAATGGTGGCTAGGGTTTTGATGAGAGAGAAGAGAGAAAAGTGATGAAGGAGAAAGTGATTTTAGGTCTCCTAAGGCCTCTTGGCCGTGGACTTCAAGTGAGGTGCAAGGTGGGCACCTTGCTTGGCTTCATCCAAGCCATTGGATGAATCAAAGGCCAAGATCAAGCCTTGGTGAGCAAGCTTGATTCCCATTGGTTGGTTCCCAAGGTGACTCACATCTTGAGTCACACAGTATTAAATGCTCTGCTGAGTCACTAGTGAGTCAAATGTTATGAAAGTTCTACGACTTACGGTGATTAATTAAGCTTACCGATCTAACTGTTCAGCTAATTGTGGGTCCCGCAAAATATTTTCGTCCACTTGTCACTAAATTATCTTGACTAATAAAATAATATTATAATAATATAAAATTATTTTATTTGACGCTTAAAATCCTAAAAATTAAAAGATTATTTTTAGTCTCATTCAGAATCGGGTTAAGTAAGATCCCTCAATTCTAAATAATAAAATAAGATTTTCCCGAAAAATATTATTTTCCCGCCTAGAGCAAATCACACAAAAAGTCCATATAAAATCACAGACGGTATTTTCGGGCATTAAATCAAGAAGAAAACAATTAAAAACAGACAAAAACAGTAAAACAAGACGTTCGGGACGTAACGGTCATTTTCCCATTTTTTTCCCACAACGTAGGTAATCGCCCAAAACGTTCAAATAAAATATCCAAAGCAAATATATATATAGTCTGTATATCTTTCAAAAAATTAATACAAGAGCTTCGAGAAAAATTTTTATTTTACCGTCTCGAAGCAAACTACGTAAAAGATCAAATAAAATTTGAGCCAATATTATCGTAATTGTTTTCATACAGAAATCAAGAACTGAAAAATAGGGACACAACGGTCATTCATACAAAAGCATGAAAAATAGAAAACAGTACATTCAGAATATTTTCTAAAAATTGGGGCGTTACAATTAGGGATACAAAATGACAAGGGGGCTGATTAAGAGTAGGTGAAGAGTAAGTGGATGAGTAGAAAATGCCAAATGGAGAGTTGGTGAGTAGAAAATTATTGAGATTCTTTGTCTCCGAAATCATTCATTGCTTAACTCATGGATTCCGTCATCAAATGGAAAAGTCATCTTCATGAAAGTTGTAGATCTGGGTCTTAACTTTCAGATATCCAAATTTTAGCTGATTTCATTACCTACAGCCCGAGATATGGCCTAATTACTGCAAACTATTTAGACCCAGTTTCAGCACCTCTGTTTTGACTTCCAGACCCAATATCACCTCCAAACTGTCCGATTTGAGTTTTATGTTCTTCATAAAAGTTGTAGATATGGGTCTTAACTTTCAAGTATCAAAATTTCAGCCCAAGAAAGTTCCTGCAGCCCAAGTTATGCTCTGATTACTGTACACTGTTCAGGTTCCAGATACAAAACTCGTGTTCTGACTTTCGAGCCCAATTAGCTCTACTAGATGTCTGAATAAGACTTTGAGCTCTTCATCAAAGTTGTAGAGCTCTTTCTTATATTTCTTACAAGGTAAGATACATAATTTTTACACATCTAGAACTCAAGATATGACGGAAATATAGAAACAATGTAAGACCTAAATAATGCTAAAAAAATCAATTAAGTCCAATTTGAGTCCAAACTTACAAAACATAACCAGGCTTAATCAATTAAGTACATGGAGAGTGTAAATGACTAAAAATGAGAGTTTATTAATGTACAAAATATGTGATTATCAAATTCTCCCACACTTAGCTTTTTGCACTCTTAGGCAAAACACATAAGACCAAAGCGAGGAAACAAAGAAAAAGGACATAGACTCAAAAGTTAAAAACTCTAAAAGATTCGATGAAGCAAGAAGAGCAACAAGAAATTCAAAGGATCAAAGCATTAATGAGGTAACATTTCTTCACATCTCAAACTAACAAGCAAAGAAACTTCAGTTGAAAAGAATGAATCAAGAATGATAGATCCTCACAGAATTCACTCTCAATCTCTCAAATGTTTAAAAGGTAAGTATTTCACTCTATTCAACCCATGAACAATTGCACTACCATAAGCTTGCTTATCTTCTACTTCTCTGCTACTCAAACCACATGCATACAAAAATCAAGAGGACTTTATTCAAGGTTGTAATGAGGTCATGGTAAAGGAGAGAGGATAATATGGATGTGAGAAGATAAATACTAAAAAGAATAAAAGAGCATTATGGTACAGTTAGAGTGGAGAAAATGTTTGAGAACATTCATCATAAAGGACAATCACCAATATTTGACTAATGTTTTGTTGAAGATCAATCCCAAATTGGTGAATTGCATTCATTGTTAGACCTGAACATTCTCCTTTTCTTCTTGTTGTTTCCAAGCATCCACCTTTATTCTAGACTTTGATAATCCTTTAATTGAAACGGTGGTTAATTTTTGATGGATTTATTTTATTTATTTTTATTATTTTGCACACACACCCTCACACTTGTTCAAGAATAAGGTCGATGCTCTCTTATTCCTAAGATTGGGTAAAAACACTTTTTTTCTCTTTTTTTTCAAGGCACGAAATGAGCTAAAAACAAGGAATGGTCAAATAAGTTTAAAGGGGTTACACAAGGAAAAATATACAAGGATAACTATTTAGTCAAAGTAGCTATTTCAAAATGTCTCATTCATATTTATGTATGCATGTGAAAATGTAGCCTAAAAAAGAATCAAAGCAAGTTCTATAGTAACAATTCCATGAGTGAAAATCACACAAAAAAGAAGAGAATGGTACAGATATTCAATCCATTCATCAATAGGCTCAAAATCTTACAAGACATATTTCTATCATTCTCAATCCACCAATTCAACATCCATAACCAAGCATGTGAAATTTAAGAAAGAAGATAATTTATTCAATCATGCTATGATTCTTGAATTTCAATTGCTTCAAACGATGTGTGAGAGTGCATTCGCTTGAATCTTTCAAAGGAAATCAAACAGCAAAACTTTGTTACTTCCACAAATAAACACTAAATAGTTACTATCCCAACTAAGATGCGTCTCAAGAGTAATAAATTGTTTCCAAAATTTACTCGTTACTCTGCCATCCTTAATTGGTTTTACTATGAATAGGTTTCTAATAGTCATATCACTAAACATACTTCCCAATTTAAATGCGTCTCAGGAGTGAAATTACTCCTTACTCTGTCATTATTCATTAGTTTAGTAAGTCTATGACAATCATATCATACTTCCCAAAAAAAGAATTTTTTTTTGTTCAATGTTCAACTATCCTTCCCCCCAACTAGATCACAACATTGTTCATAATGTTAAAATATAGATGAATAAAGGATAGAAGATATTACCTGTTGGAGAAATTACTGAAAAGAGAAACCTGACACAAATTTAAACAGAAACAAAGTACAATAAATAAAACCAAAGCTTAATATTATTTAAATAATGCTGAGTGTCGATCGGGCTTGCGATGCATACTTCCTTCTCATTTGCTTCCTGTTGACTAATCTATCTGAGCTATTGCTGGGTCAGGTTTATGAACAAAAGCTTCTAATTTATGAATCAACTCATCAATAGTGGAAGCAGAGATAAGAACTTGTCTTGTCGAAGATGTGATAAATTTCTATTCCACAACATGGTCAATAAAAAGTAACAAAATATCAAAGAAATTATTTACATTCAACAAACCTATGGGTTTATGGTGGATGTTCAGTTGGGCCCAAGAGACAATTTGAAAAACTTCTTCCAAGGTACCAAAATCACCTGGTAAGGCAATGAATGCATTAGAGTTTTCAAGCATTATCTTCATTCGTTCATGTATTGATGATACCTTAAGTTCCTCCCCAATTGTCTTTTCAGTGATGTTCTATTGAGCTAAAGGTTCAGGAATGACACCTAAAACCTGACTGCCTCCTATATATGCAGCAAGTGATACAGCCCCCATTAACCCACGGCAACCTCCTCCATATACAAGATGAATATTCCTCGCAGTAAGTGATCGACCAAGAGTGGTAGCTGCGTTTACAAACTCTAAACCTTTCCCATACTTAGACTACAAAATACACAGATATTTTTAAGTTGACGAACAGAAACACCTTCCATTTCTATACTCACCTTCTCCTTGAATGGTTCTAAGTTGGAAGAAAATAGAGAAAATGGAGTGTTTAAATAGGAAAAAGAATGGAAAGGATAATAATAGCACCTATAAGGGTAGGTTGGTTGTTATCAAAAAAGTTTGAAATTAAGAAACACAGAATTTTTTTTTATTTTTTTTTTATTTTTTTTATTTTTTTGTTTTTTTTTTTGTTTTTTTTGTTTTTTGTTTTTTTTTACTTCAAAAAAACCATCAGGGTAAAGAAGTCTAGAAACCCCTGAAGGACCCTTCTCAAAGGATCGTCTGTCCAAAATCAAAATACAGCAAAATCATACAAAGATAAAAGAAATATAATAGCAAATGATGACATACCTTTATGTACAGTTTTCATGGTGTATCTTTATACTGCGCGTCATGAGTGCAGTAGTGGCATATCTTTATACTACGTGTCACCAGTGCAATAGATACTCACGTCCGTTTATTCTAAGAAAAGAGAAAGAAGAAACCATCGTGGGTTTCCATCTTGGGTCTGGAACCTGGAGAGCTCACACTTGGGCTCGTAACATCAATAAAGATGCTAAAATCTGAAACCCATAATGTCCAAGATCCAGAACGTCCCATCCCAGGGCGCTGAGAGCCTCTTCAAATAAAAGAGAGGATCAAGCTCAGATGCCTCATACGTTTTGGTAGCCGCGGGTTACTTCTCACTAATAACTAAAGTGGGATGCTTCTGCCTATCCATCAACTCCATAGTGCCTAGATGGTAAACATTGGGTTATGGAGTGCGGCTCTCTACAGAGCATGGTAAACGAACCTTTTTTAAGGACCAGCGAGCAAAGGTCCACCCGAGTTAATGACGGGTCAGCCAAAGACTGGGACTCCACAACTAATTAAAGCCATGGTACTCCTTCGGATCGCTTTTGTTCAAACATTATATATATATATATATATATATATATAAGAAAACATGAAGAAGAAGAAGAAGATAATATGTACAGATTGTTGTGGATATGGCTCACATCTGCCTCTGGTTTAACGTCTAGAAACGACTTAAACACTTTCTATGAGTCGAGGATAAGCTTCCCATCCAATTTTCTTATAAATTGGCAAACAGGGTCTTTTAGAGTCAGATTCCCAAGACTGTAGCATTTTTTTCATCTTTGAAGAGATTCCACAAATTAAGAAGTTCACGATGCACCAATCCACAAGAATGCGCCTCCAGAGTCAATAAGATATCATCTAATGACTCCTTACTCAGTCCATTCTTAATGAAGAAAATTTTATCTTCTCTGTTTGTCGAAACCATCCCCAAAGAACGACATCGCTTGTTACAATTCCATCGTATATATTTGTGACAGACTTGTAACCTTTTTGCTCTTCTCCTTTTAGAATATGAACTTCTTCCAAGACCTGGCATGTATGGGTCAAATGAAATTGAAGACTCACCTGCTAGTCGGACCTTTGCTTCAATTATCCAGTGTACATCTTCTGGTATATCCTTGTGCATTAACAGTCTCAATCTTTCATATCTAACTTTGTAGATTTTTTTCAGAGCATTTTGAGGGAGAGAAGGAAAATGTTTTCTCAGGTTTGAATGAATGACATCCATTTTAAAGAAGAAGAAGGATTCAGTTATTTTGGAAAACTGAAAAACAAACAGACTTGAGAGTCACGGAGTACCGTTATCCACCACTTAACCGGCAACACAAAGAACTGCAAAAACAAGGCAATAAAATTAGAGTGAATTCTATTCATAACAAGAATAAAAAAGAGAGATGAATTCTACCTCATCAACTTGGTTTTCTAGAAATGGTTTAAGTCTTTGTCCATTGACTTTAAACACATTATCATTCCTAGGATTCTCAATATCTACTGTCCCATGAGGATACACATGTTTGACAATAAAAGGACCACTCCACCTAGATCTCAATTTTCCAGGGAATAGGTGCAGACAAGAATTATAAAGCAGAACTTTTTGACCAATTTCAAAAGATTTTTTCAAAATTGTCTTATCATGAAAAGCTTTTGTTCTGCCTTTATAAATCTTTGAGTTCTCATATGCATCATTTCTCAATTCCTCAAGTTCATTTAATTGTAATTTGCGTATCTTGCAAGCATCATCAAGATTTAGATTAAAAGCTTTAATGGCCCAAAATGCTTTATATTTTAATTCTACAGGCAAGTGACAAGATTTTTCATAGACTAACCGATAGGGTGACATGCCCAAAGATGTTTTGAAAGTAGTACGGTAAACCCAAAGTGCATCATTTAGTCTTAAAGACCAATCTTTACGATTTGGGTTAACCGTTTTTTCCAAAATTTGTTTAATCTCCCTATTTGCTAATTCAACTTGTCCACTTGTCTGAGGGTGATAAGGGGTGACAATTTTGTGTGTAATACCATATTTTTTCATTAAAGATTCAAATGGTTTATTGCAAAAATGTGTTCCCCCATCACTGATGATAACTCGAGGGATTCCAAATCGACACAAGATATTTTCTTTTAAAAATTTGAGAACAGTTTTATGATCATTGTGTTGGTATGGAATCGTCTCAGTCCATTTTGAGACATAATAAACTGCAACCAAAATATACACAAATCCAAATGAGGATGGAAATAGACCCATGAAATCAATTCCCCAACAATAAAAAATTTCAATGACAAGGATGGGGTTCAGAGGCATCATGTTTTTTTTTTAAATTGAGCTCATTTTTTGATAATTTTCACAACTTTTGCAAAAAGTATAGCAGTCCTTAAATAAAGTGGGCCAATAAAATCCACACTGCAAGATTTTCGCAACTGTTTTCTTTGAAGAAAAGTGACCTTCGCATGCTTCTGAGTGACAAAATTTAATGACACTACCTACCTCACTGTCGAGATCACATCTCCGACAGATTCGGTCGGGACAATGTTTGAACAAGTATGGGTCAACCTAATAAAAAATTTTCACCTCAGTTAAATTTTTTTTTATCTTGGTGTGTCCATTGAGGCGGCATCTTTCCTGTTACAAGAAAGTTGACTATGTTAGCAAACTAAGGTATGGAATTGACAAAATAAAAATTCATCAGGAAAAGAATCATTGATGGATGTGCTATCAAAAGGCGAGCTTATTGTAAGTCTAGACAAATGATCAGTGACAACATTTTTTCTTCATTTCTTATCTTTTATTATGATGTTGAATTCTTAAAGCAACAAGATCCATCGTATCAATCTTGGTTTGGCATCCTGCTTAGACATCAAATATCTAACAGCAGCATGATCAGAGAAAATCAAAATAGAAGAACTAATTAAGTAAGATCAAAATTTGTCTAGTGTAAAAATTACAGCAGTAGTTCTTTTTCAGTAGTGGTATAATTCATTTGTGCACTATTTAAAGTTCTACTTGCGTAACAAATCACATGAGACTTACCTTCCTTTCTTTGGCCTAAAACAACGCCCATAGAATAATCACTAGCATCACACATTAACTCAAAAGGCAAAGACCAGTCAAGAGATTGCATGATATGGGCAGATTTCAGAAGACCAATTAATTTTTCAAAAGATTTTTGACATTCTTGAGTCCAATCAAATGGTGCATCTTTCAACAGAAGACTACATAATGGTCTAGATATGACACTAAAGTCCTTTATGAATCTTCTGTAAAATCCTGCATGTCCTAAAAAGGAACAAACTTCTCTGATTGTTTTGGGGGAAGGCAAATGAGCAATTAATTCAACTTTGACCTTATTAACTTCAATTCCTTTAGAAAATATCACATGACCTAATACTATTCCTGAGGTAACCATGTAATGACATTTTTCCCAGTTTAACACAAATCCTTTCTCTTCACATCTTTTAAGAACTTTTTTTAAATTATCAAGATAATTTTCAAAAGAATTTTCAAAAACTGTCAGATCATCTATGAAAACCTCTAAATAATGCTCAATTATGTCACTAAAAATGCTTAACATGCATCTTTGAAATGTTGCCGAAGCATTACAAAGGCCAAAAGACATTCTTCTATATGCAAAAGTACCAAATGGACATGTAAAAGTGGTTTTTTGTTGATCTTCTAATGCAATTGGTATTTGATTATAACCTGAAAAACCATCAAGAAAACAGTAGTATGGATGTCCTGCTATCATTTTTAGAATTTGATCAAGAAATGACAAAGAAAAATAATCTTTCCTAGTAGCAGCATTTAATTTTCTAAAATCAATGCATATACATAAACTAGATGAGACTCGCATAGGTATTACTTCACCCTTATCATTTTCAACCACTGTAATTCCAGATTTCTTAGGCACAACTTGTGTAGGGCTTATCCATTGGCTATCAGAGATAGGATAGATAATTCCAACATCAAACAATTTAAGGACTTCAGCTCTAACTACCTCTTTCATGTGTGGATTTAATCTTCTTTGAGGTTGTTGAGAAGTTTTAGCATTATCTTCTAAATGTATTCTATGTGTACAAATTAATGGATTAATGCCTTTTATGTCCTTTAATGTCCATCCAATTGTACTTTTATGCCTTTTAAGTACTTCTGTTAACATACCTTCTTGTTCTTCAGTAAGAGACGAGGAAATTATCACTGAAAAATTTTGCTCTTCTCCCAAAAATGTGTACTTCAATCCAGTAGGTAATGACTTTAGTTCTGGTGTGGGTACTTCTTTATGAGTATTATCATTCATGGATTTTAGCTCTTCAAATCTTAGCTTCCATCCTTTGTACTCCATTACCTGTGTACAATCAAGAAAAAAGCATATTTCAGAGATATCATCTTCTAGTTGTATGTCTGACTCAAATGAATTGACTAAACAAATTTTTAATGGGTCAGAAGAACTCCTTGTTTGAAGATGATCATCTATAATGACTTCAATTCCTTCAACTTCCTCCTTTTCATCAAGGACTTCCTATGGTTGCTTGCACATGTTAAAAACATTGAGCTCTAGTGTCATGTTTCCAAATGTTAGTTTCACCACTCTATTTCTACAATTTATCAAAGCATTTGATGTTGCTAAAAATGGACGGCCTAAAATAACAGGAATTGACTTATAACTATCTACCATAGGTTCAGTATTTAAGACAATAAAATTCACAGGATATATGAATTTATCAACTTGAACCAACACATCTTCGACTATTCCTCTTGGAATTTTAATTGATCTTTCGGCAAGTAGAAGAGTTATAGAAGTTGGTTTTAACTCACCCAAGTTGAGTTGCTGATAAACTGAATATGGAAGCAAATTGACACTAGCACCAAGATCAAGTAAAGATTTATCAATTTTATGTTCTCCAATAATACATGAAACTGTAGGACAACCAGGGTCTTTATATTTCAACGCATTATTATTATGAAGAATGGAGCTTACCTGTTCAGCCAAAAATGCTTTCTTTTTCACATTTAATTTCCTTTTAATAGTGCACAAGTCCTTCAAATATTTGGCATAACAAGGAATCTGTTTGATAGCATCTAACAGAGGAATATTGATCTTCACTTGTTTCAAAATTTCAAAAATTTCAGTGTGATGGTCCAATTTCTTTGGATTATTCAGTGCTTGAGGAAATGGGGGTGAAAGCAAGAGTTTGGTCTCATTTTAGTCAACTTCTTCATTTTCTTAAGGAATTGGTTCATCTTCTTTCTCACAAGGTTCAGGAATTTGTTTTTCAACAACCTTTCCACTCCTAAGAGTTATCATTGACTTGACTTGATCTATTTGTTAGTTTTATGAACTCCCCTCATTTAGACTGTACTGGCCCTTGGGATTTGGTTGAGGTTGAGAAGGAAATTTTCCTTTCTCGTGAATGGTGAGTGCAGAAGAAAGTTTAGCAAGAGTTTCTTTTATGTCAATCATGGTTTGATTGTTTTGTTTATTACTAGCCTCTTGCTTTTCTATGAATGCATGCAGTGTTTCTTCAAAGTTTTTCCTATATGGTGGGACATAAGGTGTATAGCCTTGAGAATTTTGAGAGTCTTGTTGTGTCTGAGGAGGTGGTGGTTGCACAAATTATAACTGATTATTATTCCTCCAGCTAAAATTTGGGTGATTTCTCCATCCCGGATTGTATGTATCTGAAAAAGAAGAAGTAAATGGCTTTTTAAAATTATTCATTGCATTTACTTGCTCATGTACAACTTCTTTAAAAATAAGAATATTAGAACATTCATGTGTTGAGTGTCCTAAGTCATCACAAATGCTACAAATTTCTTCATTTTGCACAGATTTGATTTCTTTTGCTTTTCTTAATTCCATGGCTTCAACCTTTCTAGACAAACTGGCAAACCTAGCATTTATATCTTCCTCTTGACTAAGGTGATATTTTCCTTTATTAGCACTTGCAAGGTTAGATCTAATTGAATTTTCAGAAGGGTTAGTACTATATCAAGATTAAGACTTTTTCCCAACTGGTTTAAATAGTCTAAAGCTTCATTAGGTTTTTTATCAAGAAACTCACCATTGCACATTGTTTCCATAAATTGTTTAGTTTCAGGTGTTAAACCTTCATAAAAAAAGCTTATACTGCGTTATTTTTCAAAACCATGATGTGAACAAGAATTTAACAAATCTTTAAACCGTTCCCAACATTGAAAATATGCTTCATTTGAATTTTGGAAAAAATTTTGGATTTGTCTTTTCATAGCATTGGTTTTATGTGTTAGAAAAAATTTCTTTAAGAACTCACCTTGCATTTCTTGCCATGTGCCAATTAATCTTGGTTTCATAGTGTTAAGCCAAGATTTTGCTTTATCTTTTAAAGAAAAAAGGAAACAATTTAAGTTTAACAATCTCTTCAGTGTAATTTTAGTCATTGAAAGCAATACATACTTCCTCAAATTCTTTCAGATGTAAATATAGACTTTCAGATTCTAAACCATGAAAATTAGGAAGTAAAGAAATCATAACTAGCTTAAATCTAAAATTGTTGGCGTTGAGTGGAAAGATAAAACATGATGGACTAGAATTTTGAGGTGGTTACAAATATTCACACATGGTTCGCAATGGTTGATTTTCATGTTCATCATGTACACTTTCATTTTCAGCCATTGTGTTAATTGTGTGTGTTTGTGATTCAAACAAATCAATATATAAAGTACCAGGATTAATTTTAACTAAACGACTAGAATTTAAATCACAATACCAATTAAACATAAATAAATGACTTAAAATAGAAAAAAGAATGTACAACTCGGTAGTTTACACTAGCCATTAAATATTAACAAGGATGTGATATAAACCAACCACCTAATAAATATTAACAAGTAAAAAGTTAGATAATTGATAAAGTAAAAAGTTAGATAACTAATAAATTAAAAAGTTAGATAATTAAAGAGTTAATAATTAGTAAGTTAGAAAGTAAATAAATAAAGTAAAATGCGAGAAAATAAAATACGAAAGTAAATTACGAAAATAAATTACAAAAAGTAAATTGTAAAAAATAAATTTAAAATATAAAAACCGGAGAGAGGCGAGTCCCACCAGAGCCGCGAAAGAGAAGAGAAGAAGAAATATTATTTCGATATATTAGAAAGCAATAATAAATAATAGAAATTAAAAAGTTAGAGTGCGAGAAAATAAAAGATATAAAATAAAAAGTTAGAGAGCAAAAATAAATAACATAAAATAAAAGTTAGATAGCGAGAAAATAAAAGTTAGTAAACAAAAATAAATTACATAAATATAAAAGTTAGAAAGTTAGTATGTTAGCAAGTTAATAAGTTAGATATTAGAAAGTTAAAGAGTTAGTAAAGAAACCGAAGGATCGGTAAGCCGATCTTTTGCTCCGGTGAGAGAGAAGAGAGAATAGATTTTATTAAAGAAAATGAATCTCAATAAATTAAAACTTCTAATCAAGTCCCCGGTAACGACACCAAAAACTTGATTGCGGGATTTAAAGGATGCAAACCCAAGTGGAGGTTGTCTCAAGTAATAAATTTCTCGGGAGTCCGAGGTCGATCCACAGGGAATTGATGAAGAGAAATTAATTGAGGTAAGAAAAGGATTTGTCACAACACCCAAAGTAATAAAAGATGTTCACAAATGAATTTAAGAACTTGCTTGTGTTAGGAGATCCACTCTTGGTAATAAATTAAAGACAAGATTATTTCTTTTTATAACTCAATTGAAATCCACACACAACGGAGGTTCCAATCAGAAAATATAACATTCAAAGTTCAATTATATATGCAATCATATTATGATTCCTTTAATTATCTACCAACATTTTTAAATGAGTTCAAGCATTCACTATGCCAATCCTATTGTCTACAATAAATCAAGATCTCTATTATACAAAGAAGTTTTCTAAATTAATTGGAAACAAAATACAATACATATAATGTCCATTTGATAATATATCATTTAAGCACAAGAAATAGAATAATTTAACTTTATTTCATTACCAAGAGCTTCACTTTTTCACCCAAGCAAGATGATGATTTAGTTACTCATAGATAAGAAGAAAGAAAGAGAGAAGAAGAGAAAGATGAACATAGCTTCAATTTAGAGCAAGAGAAAATTACAACAAAAGAAAACAATAAACAAGCATAATCATAACTTCTAAAAACTAAGCATAACACCAAGAGCACCAAATGATCAGCCAATGGTGCCTTTATAGAGGATTAAGGACACAAAATGACAAGGGGGCTGGTTAAGAGTAGGTGGATGAGTGGGTGAATGAATGAAAAATGCCAAATGGTGAGTGAAAAATTATTAAGATTCTTTGTCTCCGAAATCATTCATTGCTTAACTCATGGATTCCATCATCAAATGGAAAAGTCATCTTCATGAAAGTTGTAGATTTGGGTCTTAACTTTCAAATGTCCAAATTTCAGCTCATTTCATCACCTACAGCCCAAGATATGGCCCAATTACTGCAGACAATTTAGGCCAAGTTTCACCACCTCTGTTTTGACTTCCATACCCAATATCACCTTCAAACTGTCCGATTTGAGTTTTGTTTTCTCATAAAAGTTATAGATATGAGTCTTAACTTTCAAGTATCAAAATTTCAGCACAAGAAAGTTCCTGCAACCCGAGTTATGCTCTAATTACTGTACATTGTTTAGGTTCCAGACACAAAACTCGTGTTCTGACTTCCGAGCCCAATTGCTCTACTAGATGTCTGAATGAGACGTTGAGCTCTCATCAAAGTTGTAGAGCTCTCTCTTATCTTTCCTACAAGGTAAGATACATAATTTTTACACATCTAGAACTCAAGATATGGTGGAAATACAGAAACAGTGTAAGACCCACATAATGCTGAAAAAATCAATTATGTCCAATTTGAGTCCAAACTTACAAAACATAACCAGGCTTAATCAATTAAGTACATGGAGAGTGTAAATGACTAAAAATGAGGGTTTATTAATGTATAAAATATGTGATTATCATGAGACTCGCGTAGGTGTTAATTCACCCTTATCATTTTTAACCACTGTTATTCCAGATTTCTTATGCACAACTTGTGTAAGGCTTTCCCATTGGCTATTAGAGATAGGATAGATAATTCCAACATCAAGCAATTTAAGGACTTTAGCGCCAACTACCTCTTTCATGTGTAGATTTAATCTTCTTTGAGGTTGTTGAGAAGTTTTAGCATTATCCTATAAATATATTCTATGTGTACAAATTAATGGATTAATATCTTTTATGTCCTTTAATGTCCATCCAATTGCACTTTTATGCCTTTTAAGTACTTCTGTTAACATACCTTTTTATTCTTCAGTAAAGAGACGAGGAAATTACCATTGAAAAGCTTTGCTCTTCTCCTAAAAATGTGTACTTCAACCCAGCAGGTAATGGTTTTAGTTCCAGTATGGGTACTTCTTCATGGGCATTATCATTCATGGGTTTTAGCTCTTTAAATCTTGGTTTCCATCCCTTGTACTCCATTACCTATGTACAATCAAGCAAAGAGCATATTTCAGAGATATCATCTTCTAATTGCATGCCTGAATCAAATGAATTGACTAAACAAATTTCTAATGGGTCAGAAGAACTCCTTGTTTGAAGATGATCATCTATAATGACTTCAATTCCTTCAACTTCCTCCTTTTCATCAAGGACTTCCTGTGGTTACTTGCACATGTTAAACACATTGAGCTCCAGTGTCATGTTTCCAAATGTTAGCTTCACCACTCTATTTCTGCAATTTATCAAAGCATTAGATGTTGCAAAAAATGGACGGTCTAAAATAACATGAATTGATTTGCAACTATTAACCATAGGTTCAGTATCCAAGACAATAAAATCCACAGGATATATGAATTTATCAACTTGTACTAACATATCTTCTACTATTTCTCTTGGAATTTTAATTGATCTATCGGCAAGTAGAAGAGTTACAGAAGTTGGTTTTAACTCACCTAAGTTGAGTTGCTGATAAACTGAATATGGAAGCAAATTGATACTAACACCAAGATCAAGTAAAGCTTTTTCGATTTTATGTTCTCTAATAATGCATGAAACTATAGGACAACTAGGATATTTATATTTCAACGCATTATTATTCTGAAGAATGGAGCTTACCTGTTCAGTCAAAAATGCTTTCTTTTTCACATTTAGTTTCCTTTTAACAGTGCACAAGTCCTTCAAATATTTGGCATAATAAGGAATCTATTTGATAGCATCTAATAGAGGAATATTGATCTTCACTTGTTTCAAAATTTCAAAAATTTCAGTGTGGTGGTCCAATTTCTTTGGATTATTCAATGCTTGAGGAAATGGGAGTGAAAGCGAGAGTTTGGTCTCATTTTAGTCAACTTCTTCATTTTCTTAGGGAATTGGTTCATCTTCTTTCTCACAAGGTTCAGAAATTTATTTTTCAACAACCTTTCCACTCCTAAGAGTTATCATTGACTAGACTTGATCTATTTATTAGTTTTCTGAACTCCCCTCATTTAGACTGTATTGGCCCTTGGGATTTGGTTGAGGTTGAGAAGGAAATTTTCCTTTCTCGTGAATGGTGAGTGCAGAACAAAGTTTAGCAAGAGTTTCTTTTATGTCAATCATGATTTGATTGTTTTGTTTATTACTAGCCTCTTGCTTTTCTATGAATGCATGCAGTGTTTCTTCAAAGTTTTTCCTATATGATGGGACATAAGGTGTATATCTTTGAGAATTTTGAGAGTCTTGTTGTGTCTGAGGAGGTGGTGGTTGCACGAATTATGACTGATTATTATTCCTCCAGCTGAAGTTCAAGTGATTTCTCCATCCCAGATTGTATGTATCTGAAAAAGAAGAAGTAAATGGCTTTTTAAAATTATTCATTGTATTTACTTGCTCATGTACAACTTCTTTAAAAACAGGAATCTTAGGACATTCATATGTTGAGTGTCCTAAGTCATTACAAATGCCACAAATTTCTTCATTTTGCACAGATTTGATTCCTTTTGCTTTTCCTAATTCCATTGCTTCAATTTTTCAAGCCAAACTGGTAAACCTTGCATTTAAATCTTCCTCTTGACTAAGGTGATATTTTTCTTTATTAGCATTTGTAAGGTTAGATCTAATTGAATTTTCAGAAGAGTTAGTACTACGCCAAGATTGAGAATTTTCAGCCAACTGATTTAAATAGTCTAAAGCTTCATCAGGTTCTTTAACAAGAAACTCACCATTGCACATTGTTTCCACAAATTGTTTAGTTTCAGGTGTTAAACCTTCATAAAAGAAGCTTATAGTGCACCATTTTTCAAAACCATGATGTGGGCAAGAATTTAACAAATCTTTAAACTGTTCTCAACATTGAAAATATGCTTCATTTGAATTTTGAAAAAAAATTTGGATTTGTTTTTTCATAGCATTAGTTTTATGTGTTAGAAAAAATTTCTTTAAGAACTCACCTTGCATTTTTTGTCATGTGCCAATTGATCTTGGTTTCAAAGTGTTAAGCCAAGATTTTACTTTATCTTTTAAAGAAAAAGAAAACAATTTAAGCTTAACAATCTCTTCAGTGTAATTTTGATAATTGAAAGCAATACATATTTCCTGAAATTCTTTCAGATGTAAATATGAGCTTTTAGACTCTAAATCATGAAAATTAGGAAGTAAAGAAATCATACCTGGCTTGAATCTAAAATTATTAGCATTGAGTGAAAAGATAAAGCATGATGGACTAGAATTTCGAGGTGGTTGCAAATATTCACGCATGGTTCGCAATGGTTGATTTTCATTTTCATCATGTATACTTTTATTTTTAACCATTGTGTCAATTATGTGTGATTGTGATTCAAACAAATTAATATATAAAGTACCAGGATTAATTTTAACTACACGACCAGGATTTAAATCACGATACCAATTAAGCATAAATAAATGACTTAAAATAGAAAAAATAATGTACAAGTCGGCATTTTACATCAGCCATTAAATATTAACAAGGATGTGGTATAAACCAACTACCCAATAAATATTAACAAGTAAAAAGTCAGATAACTGATAAATTAAAAAGTTAGATAATTAGTAAGTTAGAAAGTGCAGAAAGTAAAATACAGAAATTAAAGTGTAGAAAGTAAATTACAAAAAATAAATTTAAAATATGAAAACCAGAGAGAGGCAGAGCCTCACCAGAGTCTGCGAAAGAGAAGAGAAGAAGAAATATTATTTCATTATGTTAGAAAATAATAATAAATAATAAAATTAAAAAGTTAGGGAGCGAAAAATAAATGACGTAAATTAAAAGTTAGAGAGCGAGAATATAAAAGTTAGTAAGCAAAAATAAATGACATAAATTAAAAGTTAGTAAACATAAATAAATGACATAAATATAAAAGTTAGAAAGTTAGTATGTTAGTGTTAGCAAGTTAGTAGCTTAGGAAGTTAGAAAGTTAGATAGTTAGTAAAGAAACCGAAGGATCAGCAAGCCGATCTTTTGCTACAGTGAGGAAGAAGAAATAATAGATTTTATTAAAAAAAAAGAACCTCAATAAATTAAAACTTCAAATCAAGTCCCCGAAAACGGCGTCAAAAACTTGATTGCGGGATTTAAATGATGCAAACCCAAGTGCAGGTTGTCTCAAGTAATAAATTTCTCGTGAGCCCGAGGTTGATCCACAGGAATTGATGAAGAAAAATTAATTGAGGTAAGAAAATGATTTGTCACAACACCAAAAGTAATAAAAGATGTTCACAAATGAATTTAAGAACTTGCTTGGGTTAGGAGATCCACCCTTGGTAATAAATTAATAGCAAGATTATTTCTCTTTATAACTCAATTGAAATCCACACACAACAAAGGTTCCAATTGAACAATATAACATTCAAAGTTCAATTATATATGCAATCATATTATGATTCCTTTAATTATCTACTAACATTTTTAAATGAGTTCAAGCATTCACTATGCCAATCCTATTATCTACAATAAATCAAGATCTCCATTATACAAAGAAGGTTTCTAAATTGATTGGAAACAAAATACAACACATATAATGTCCAATAGTTTCTAACCTTATTTCATTACCAAGAGCTTCACTCTTTCACCCAAGCAAGATGAAGATTTAGATACTCATAGATAAGAAGAAAGAAAGAGAGAAGAAGAGAAAGATGAACATAGCTTCAATTTAGAGCAAGAGAAAATTACAACAAAGGAAAACAATAAACAAGCATAAATATAACTTCTAAAAACTAAGCCTAACACCAAGAGCACTAAATGATCAGCCAATGATACTTTTTATAGAGGATTAGGGATACAAAATGACAAGGGGGCTAATTAAGAGTAGGTGAGGACTAGGTGGATGAGTGGAAAATGCCAAATTGTGAGTTGGTAAGTGAAAATTTATTGAGATTCTTTCTCTCCAAAATCATTCAGTGCTGATCTCATGGATGCCATCAGAATGAAGCAACGTGGTCTTCATAAAAGTTGTAGCATTTTGTCTCAGCTTTCCAATGCCACCAAAATCATCAAAAATTTGTCCTACAGCCCAAGATATGACCCAATTACTGCAGACTATTCAGGCCCAGTTTCAGCACCTCTGTTTTGACTTCCAAACCCAATATCACCTCCAAGCTGTCCGAATGAGCTCTTATATTCTTCATGAAAGTTGTAGATATGGGTCTTAACTTTCAATTCTCCAAATTTCAGCCCAATAAAGTTCCTATAGCCTGAGTTATGCTCTGATTACTGCACACTGTTCAGGTTCCAATCACAAAACCTGTGTTCTGAATTCTAAGCCCATTTATCTCCTCTAGATGTCCATATTTTACCTGGAGCTCTTCATGAAAGTTGTAGAGCTCTCTCTTATCTTTCCTACAAGTTAAGATATATAATTTTTACACATCTAGAACTCAAGATATGGCGAAAATACAAAAATATTGTAAGACCCAAATAATGCTAGAAAAATCAATTAAGTCCAATTTGAGTCCAAACTTATAAAACATAACCAGACTTAATTAATTAAGTACATAGAGAGTGTAAATGACTAAAAATGAGGGTTTATTAAAGTATAAAATATGTGATTATCAATCATCCGAAGGTAATCCACTAAACTGAACAGAAGTTTGAATCATAGAGATCAATGCCGGTTTGATCTGGAAGTTGTTGGCCTTCACGACTGGTCTTGTAATACTCCCTTTGTATCCTCCACCGGTGGGCATGAAATATTCAAGCATTGTCTGTTCTACTAGAGTGACTCGTTCTTTATGAGTCTCATTAACTGTTGTCTCCCTCTTCATCCTCCTTGTAGCTTCTTCAGTCACAACTTCAGTATTAGATTGTTTCCTTAACCTGTAAGCTGTTTTCTCAATTTCTGGATCAAATGTCATATTAGGAGATTGAGAACGAGTAAGCATACATAAGAAATATAAGCAAAAAAATGAAATGACAAATGAATTAAAAATACAAATAAAATAAGAAATAACATAAAAATTCATCTAAATTAACTAGAGTTTTTCACCTCTAATATTACTAAATTTATTCACAGGCAACGGCGCCAAAAACTTGATACGTGTAAAATACACTAAGAGCAAGTGCACTATATCGTATAGTGTAACACCCCAATGTAGGGCGTCACATTTACGACAAATTAAAATAAAAACCTTCCCAAGTTATAAATCATTTGATAATAAGTACAACACGAGTTGTAAAATTTTAGTTATGTATTCTAAGAAGATCAATAATCATCCTATACAAATCTAATCATCTTCCATTATTGATTCAACCTTCGTCCTATGGCCATTTCTTCTTGCGGAAAACATTACTAAATAAAATAAAAATAGAACATGAAATAAAATGCATTATTACATACATACCATAATATCCATATGGTTTTGTTTAAGAAAAATAATTAAAAATCAACTCAATTTGAATTAGCGTTTCAAGTGCTTCAGCGCTAAAGAATTTTACTAACGAAGATAAACCGTTTGACAAAAAAAAAAATAGATAACAGACTTGTCCAAGTCCAACAGACTAAGAAAACCCAAAAAAATACACTACAGACATAACCAACACAAAACAATTAAGCCAACCAATAAGGATAATCCAACGGCTCGCCTCCTTCGTCTGGTCCTCGGGTTGCTGCTTCTCTCACGATGAAAATTAAAAGGTTGATTCTCTTCTTATAAGGCTTTGACCGTACATAGTAATAATACATAAATACATACAAAGAGGTGAGACAATCTGTCATCATTACCATCGAAAAAGCACCCTTGCCAAATATAGAAAATGATAAATACAAACAGATATGTCATCAAAACATGTTATTACAACATATATAACATTTCATAGAATATATCAGAATAATATAATATGCAAACTCATAATACACATGTACACGACACTAACCTACTCCATGGAGCTAAACACAACCAATCAAAGGGAATGATCCCGGATGAACCTGTCTGTCAACTCATTCAAACGTTTGGTTGTCGGCCACGTGCTACACACAAAATTCATCGTGACTCGCACAAAGATTACAGAAAACTCATCGTGTACTACAGGCATTCTACAAGACAGTCCCCAACAAGATCGTGATTAAGAATAGTGCTTTATCAAGATCACTAGTGTGTCATGCCCAGTACCACGGCCTAGAGGAGCTACCAACTGTCCATATGTGGAATTTCCGCACACCAATGCCTCCAAGTTCAATAAATGAACAACACTACGCCTATCGCACCCAAATAGGGGTGTAATTCATCCTCTTAGGTATAACTCGTCAATGACACCAAAAACAACATATTCCTCAATACATGGTGCAAGATATAATTGGCTAGTTATCATGGAAAATGGTTTTGATGATAACAAACATTAAGATGATGAGAAGATCAAGTCCAAGATCTTCAAAGAATAGCTTTAGGACTTAGGATCTTTGTAAAGAGCCTTTTGGATATCTCATTGGTTTTGGTTGCAAAGAAATGCTTTTCAAAATAAGTTCCCAAAATGAAAAATTCATTTTTCTACTTATTCGAATGTGCTAAAACTATTTTTATCTCAGGAGTATTCGAATACATTCTATGGTATTCGAATAACCATGTTTTAATATTCATACGTTTCGTTTTAATATTCATACGTTTTCTGTTTTTCAAAGTGGTATTCGAATACCCCTCTATAGTATTCGAATAACCTGATTCCAATTCGAATGTTTCTGTTTCTTCAAACAAAGGTATTCGAATACGTCTTATGGTATTCGAATAACCTGATTTCATAACATACCTCTTTAACTAAGGTATTCGAATACCCTTAACTGGTATTCGAATAACCCAGCTTTGATTAGTTTTTTTTTAAAATGTTTTGGCAAGAGCTATTCGAATACCTCATAAGGTATTCAAATAACGTTTTTCAGAAATAGATTTACGAAGCTTTCGTAAATGGAAACAAACGGCCATAATTTCAATAATTATATGGTTTTAATTGCTCCAACGGCTATTTTATTTCATTGCTCTATAAATAGAGACCTTGGGTCTCTTCTGAAAACAGCTCAATCACTTGAACTATTATTTACTTGTGTCAAAACGTGATTTTCTATTTTCTCATATTTTCTGTGCTCTTTTCGCCAAATCCTTGAGATATCCTTAGAGAGCTTTCTAGCGCTTCAACTTGTAATATTTGCTCTAAGTGAGAGTTTATTTTTCATCTATTCTCTGCTTTTGTAAAAGGGTGAGGTATCCCTTAGTGAATTTGTGAGGGTGAGGTATCCCTCAGTGAAAGGGTGAGGTATCCCTTGTTGTAAAGAAGGTGAGGTATCCTTCAAAGGGGGTGAGGTATCCCTCTAGTAAATAGGGTGAGGTATCCCTGTTGTGTAAAGGTTGCAAGCACCTGTTGTTAAGCTTGTATTGAATAGTGAAAAATCTCGAATTGTGTTTCGGGGACTGGACGTAGGCCACAAGTGGTTGGTGGTCGAATCAGGATAAATATCGTGCTTGCCTTTCTACCCTTAATCTTTTATCTTTATGCACTATATTTATTCTTGCAATTTAATTATTAATTGTTCTTCTATCTTTCATCTCTTTATTTTCAGCAATTTATTTATTATTTTTTAATTATTTATTTACTGTTATTAAGGCATTTTATTATCTTTACACATATTCATTATATTGCTTCAAGAAATTGGTATTAAAAAGGGTTTGCGAAAAAGTTTTCTAAATACTCAATTCACCCCCTCTTGAGTATTGAAGCCACTTGGGTAACACAAGACTAAAAAATTCACATATATCATAATATCATCAAATCACATGGTCAAGTGCTATAACTTGGCAGTACCATCCTTCAATATAACCGGGTCCAACCCGACAGCATACCGCTGTTATTTTCAATCGTGTAAATATTTTACCGCATTTTCACAATCTCATGATTATTTTCCAACGTTTTCAAATTGCGTAGGTATTTTTCCACATTTTTTTATCACGTAAATATTTTTCAACGTTTCCAAATCTCATAGTTATTTTCCTACATTTTTAAAATCATTTTCTCATTCGCGTAATATTTTTAAATCATTTTCTCAAGCACGTAACATTTTTAAATCATTTTCTCAATAGCGTAATTTAAACATCATTATTTTAAATATGCGTAAAGTATTTCTACTATTTTTCACAGTATAAAATATTTCTTGACGTTCTAAATTAATTTTTAAAAACTTTCCGAAATTAAAAATCCTTTTTAATAAAATACTTAGAGCGCTAAATAAATTTTAAAACGTATTCTCAATTATCATAATAAAAATTACTAAATTGAGTTCTCATTAAATAAATCTTTTAAAACTACCTTTAAGAAAATATATATATATTTTTAATCTAAACACCAATTTTTGACTTGTTGGCCCAAAATTAATTTATTTTCCATAACCAAATATATAATCATTTCCTATCTCATTTTCCTTTGTAAAAATATTTAATCCAATTATTTGTTACTTAATCCTCTAAAATCTATACTTGAAAAATAATTTTAGATTAAAAGTATATTGAATGGCATGTGACCGAAATTTACTATGTCTTCAACAAATCAAGCATTTGAAAATACATACATCAAAATCAATCATACAATAAAGTAAAACCATAAACATTCAAGTAAATGAATCTTCATGGATTCTTCACCACACACAATCCATTTTCATACTACCAAAATAGTTGATGAGATTAAATCTCCCTCTTACCTCTTGAAGACTATCCTTCTTGAAAGCTTCCTTAGAGAGTTTTGCGTGGCTCCTAGAAAATACCTATCAAGCTTAAACAATTTACAAAATACAAAACTAAGCTTGAGAAAGAATAACCATGGATCAAACATGGCTTAGAAATTTAAAAAAAAATTAGAAATAGGAAACAAGAATTTTACCTAATAGGGTAGAAATTTCAACCTTGATTTCTAAGCTCAAGATGGTTGATTTTGAAGAAACTCACAACATGAAAGATGCTTGGAATGATGTTTAGCTTTAGGAAATGAGGTTGGATAAAATTATTAAAGAGTAGAAGTGTGATTTGGGAGTGGTGGCCGAATGGCTCAAGAAATGGAGAAAAGATGAAGTTCTTCTTTGTGTTCTTGTGTTCTTGAAGAAAGAGAATGGAGAGAATAGATAGGAGTGATGGAAAATGAAGTGGAGAGGTCTCCTACACTATATATAGCCATGTGGTGCATTGGAGGAGTGGGTGGAATGATTTGTGATAATTGCTTGGTGGAGCACTCAAGGAGACAAGCGTGGTGCGCATCTTAGCTCACTAAAGTGCATGATTAAGTGTGATGGAATCAAAATGATGGCCCAAAAATCATGTGCATTGTCTTAGAGTTACATGGAGTGAATGGATAGAAATTCATTGAATATTTGAGTGGGAGACAAGATAGTTGCAGGATGACTAAACTCCAAGTGATTATAAATGATAGAATGCATTATTATGCATTATTTGAAGAATCATTTACCTTCTTGATGGACATGGCCATGTGGCCTTGGTGAAATTCACCAACAAAGGAATCCCATTCCAAGTTATAATGAAGTGCATGAGTTGTACGTGGGTCAAAGTGTTTTAACTCTTTGGTTTCTACATTAAACATACTAGGTCCACTAACATGATTATCGAATCTAGGTAAATAGAAAACTTAATTACTAGGGCTAGGTAATTAGGTTTATGATTTCACTTAAGGTAAGTAGATTTATAACCTTAACCTAAGGTAAATAAATTTATGACTTTAACCTAGGGTGAATAAATTTTTATAACTTTAACCGACGGTAAATAAATTTACAACTTTAACCTAATATAAATAGGTTTATAACTTTAACCTAAGGTGGATAGATTTATGATTTTGCCTAAGGTAAATAGATTTATGATTTTACCTACGTCTATTTCTCTACGTAGATTTTAACCGGTAGTTAATTTCAGATTGACAAAAATTACTGCAGTAAAAACTAATTTTTACTGTCTAAAATTTACTGCAGTAAAAATTAAATTTTTTATTGTGGTTCAATAATAACGCGTATCTAGATAAATTGTCAAACAACGAAGATTTTCGAATACTGTTTCGGTTTCGGGTTTAGTAAGATCCCCTACACCAGAATCAGTTCAAAAATTCATCCGGCCTGGAAAATTATTATTTTCCGACTCGGAGTAATTCATACACAAAGATCAAAAACATTCACATAACAGTTAAAATAAATTTACAACACACAGAAATTACAAAACAGTACAGTTTAGTCATTACTGTAATTTATCAAAAATTGGGGTGTTACAACTCTCTCCCACTAACAGAAATTTCATCCCCGAAATTTTCCATACCTTAGAAAAGATGTGGGTATTGCTTCTTCATTTTATCTTCAACTTCCCAAGTCGCATCACCTGTTGTTGCGTTCCAGATAACCTTCACCAATATAATCTATTTTACCCGAAGTTGTTTCACTCTCTTGTCCTCAATCTTAACAGAAAGTGTCTCATAAGTCAAATTTTCTTTTAGTTGTACTTCATCGGGCTGTATGACATGAGTTGGATCAGGAATATATTTTCTCAACTGAGACACATGGAATACACTATGAAGGTTGGAAAGATAGGGTGGTAAAACTATTTGGTAGGCTACTGGACCTATCCGACGAATAATTTGGTAAGGTCCAATGAATTTAGGAGTGAGTTTTCTACATTTGATAACTCTTCCAACACTAGTCGTGGGTGTCACTCGCAAGAATACGTGTTCACCTTCCTCTAATTCAAGAGGTCTTCTTCTCTTGTCTGCATAGCTTTTCTGACGGCTCTGAGTCATCCTCATCTTTTCCTGAATCATCTTCACTTTTTCCGTTGTTTGTTGCACAAGATCAGGTTCAATGGTCATGCTTTCTCCATCTTGATACCAACACAAAGGTGTTCGGCATCGTCGCCGATACAGTGCCTCATAGGGTGCCATCCCTATGCTTGAGTGAAAACTGTTGTTGTAGGTGAATTCTATCAGAGACAAGAATTCATCCCAACTCTCCTTCTGTTCTAACACACAGGCTCTCAGAAGATCCTCCAATGACTGGATAGTCCTTTCCGTCTAACCATTTGTCTGCGGATGGTAAGCAGAGCTCAGACGTAATTTTGTCCCCATAGCTTCTTGCAAGCTTTGCCAAAACCTTGAGGTAAACCTTGGGTCTCTGTCAGAAACTATACAAGAGGGTACACAGTGAAGTCTAACAATTTCACTAATATACACTTGTGTTAATCGTTCCATTGAATACTTGATATTGATTGGCAAGAAGTGTGCAGACTTCGTAAGCCTATCAACTATAACCCATATAGCATCATGACCCTTCTTTGTTCTTGGCAAACCGGTAATAAAATCCATTGATATACTATCCCATTTCCATTCTAGAATAGCCAAAGGTTGTAATATACCAGCAAGTCTTTGATGTTCAACCTTTGCTTTTTGACAGACTAGACAAGACGTAACTCGCTCCGCAACATCTCTCTTCATCCTTGGCCACCAAAATATCCGCTTTAAATCTTGATACATCTTAGTCATTCCTGGATGCATACTTAATCTACTAGTATATGCTTCATCAAGAATCGCTTTCTTCAGGTCGGGATCATTAGGTATACAAATCCTACCCTTGAACCTTAAGACTCCATCAGATCCTTCTTCAACAGTTGCTGGATGACCTTGCTTTAAGAATTCCTTCTCATTCTGTAAAAACGGATCATTATCTTATTTCTTTCGGATTTCCTCCAATAAGTCATTCAAAACAGTAACCTTACTCAGACGAATCCTTCCTGGTGCCAATTCCACAAATAGTCTCATATCCCTAAACTGTGTTATCAACTTTTCTTCCTTTATCATCATAGTTGAGACACTGATCACCTTCCTACTTAAGGCATCTGCCACAACATTTGCTTTTCCTGGATGATATTGAAGTTGAAAATCATAATCTTTTAAGAACTCTAACCATCGTCTCTGCCTCATGTTCAATTCCTTAATTCCTTTTGATTGAACAGGTATTTTAAACTCTTGTGGTCACTGAATACATCGAATGTAATCCCATAAAGAAAATGCCTCCATATCTTTAATGCAAAAACCACTGCGGCTAACTCCAAATCATGCGGTGGGTAGTTCCTTTCATGTACCTCCAGTTGTCTTGAAGCATAAGCTACCACATTTCTATTCTGCATCAACACACATCCTAATCCCTGGTAAGATGCATCGCAATACACTTCAAAAGACTTGTTTGGGTTTGGTAAAGTCGACACTGCTGCAGTCGTCAATCTTTTCTTCAACTCTTGGAAACTCTCTTCACATTTGTCTGTCTAAACAAAAGCTTGATTCTTCCTCGTGAGTTGTGTAAGAGGTCCTGCTATTTTAGAGAAATCTGCAATAAACCTCCGATAATAACTAACTAATCCAACAAAGCTCCGAATCTCAGTCACCGTCCTAGGCCTTTCCCATTGCAGAATTGTTTCCACCTTTGATAGATCCACCGCAATTCTATCCTTAGAAATCACGTGACCCAAAAATTGCACTTCCTCTAACCAAAATTCGCACTTTGACAACTTTGCAAACAACTTCTTTTCTTTTAGGATCTGAAGAACTATGCTGAGATGTTCAGCGTGCTCTTCAGGACTTTGAGAGTAGATCAGAATGTCATCGATAAAGACAACGACAAATCTGTTTAGGTATAGACGAAAGATCCTATTCATGTAATCCATGAATATTGCAGGAGTATTTGCCACACCGAATGACATCACTTGATATTCATAATGCCCATAGCGAGTTCGAAAAGCTGTTTTAGGTATATCATCTACCTTGACACGAATTTGATGGTAACCTGATCGCAAATCTATTTTGGAGAAAACCGCTGCTCCCTTCAGTTGATCCATTAAATCATCAATCCTTGGAAGGGGGTACTTGTTCTTTATCGTAACTTTGTTTAATTGGCGATAATCCACACAAAGACGAGAAGTCCCATCTTTCTTTTTCACTAACAGCACTGGAGCTCCCCATGACGACACACTCGGTCGTATAAACTGTTTTTCCAACAGTTCCTCCAATTGCTTCTTCAACTCTACTAATTCTGAAGGCGACATCTGATATGGCACAATCGAAATAGGACCTGCTCCTGGTACAAGATCGATAGAAAACTCTATCTCTCTGTCCGGTGGTAAACCGGGTACATCATCGAGAAAAACTTCAGGAAACTCGTTGACGACAGAAATAACATTCACATCCTTTTCGCTCTTGACTTCTAAAGAAGACAGCAACATGTATCCTTGAGCTCCATCCCTCAATAATGATTCGACTTTAGCGGCAGTTAAAAATCCATAATTCTCATTCCTAGGAAAAATTAAGGTCTTATTGGAATAGTCTAATAGGATATAGTTAGAAGATAACCAATCCATTCCTAAGATTATATCTATGTCAACAAGGGGTAAACAAATTAAATCAATAGAAAAGACTCGATCATGAATGCCAACAGGACAATTCAAACATACTTTAGAAGTAACAATGGGCTTGGCAGTTAGTGTAGAAACAATCAATTGAAAACTCAGAGAAGACACAGACAAACCCAACCGATCCACACAGTCATATGCAATAAATGAGTGAGTTGCACCCGAATCATATAGTACAGTTAAAAGATTACCTGCTATGACACCTTCTCCCTTGATAAGATCTTCAGACTGGGAGGCTTCAGCTCCGCTCATCGTATATACTCGCCCTCCAGCTTGTGGTTGAGCAACACGAACGTTACTCAGTGATGGCTCCTTCTTTGGTTGGTCACATTCCCTATAAGAATGTCCAAGCTTTCCATATCGGAAGCAAATAAGTCCCTTGATTGAACAATCTCTGGATATATGACCACTCTTGTTACACTTGAAACATTTTGGAGTAAATGCCACCGCTTGCCCCACTTTGTTACCACTAGAACTTCCCCCAAAAGATTGATGTTGGGGTTAGTTCCCTGGTGGTCTCACTTACGGCTTCCGCTGAAATCGGTTGTTGTTGTTGTTGTTTCCTCCTTTTTGAAATCTGGTCGGTCCAAAGTTCCAGTTCCTCGTATCCCTTGACAGCTCTAGCTCCTCGAGTCGTCGACAAGTATCCATCAATGCTGGGAATTGATTTATTCGCATCGGCAGCACACCTTGTTTCAATTCCACTCGTAATCCTTCCTCAAACTTGCAACATTTCCAAATCATCAGGTTGGATCTGGAAGTACCTCGAGAACTTAGACAAGCTCTCAAATTTTGCAGCATATTCATTCACTGACATGCTACCTTGACGTAAGCCAAGAAATTCCATTTCTATGGCATGTCGTTCACTTTCTGGAAAATATTTTTCTAGAAATACTTCGCAGAATACTTCCCATATGATTGCTCTTCCCTCGGCTTGCAGTAGCCTCCTAGTTCCTTTCCACCAAGTCTCGCCATCACCCATCAGCATGAATGTGGCGTAAGTCACCTTTCGATCATCGGGGCATCCTATCCCTTTAAATATCTTCTCCAGCTCTTGAATCCATAGACTAGCCTTCTCCGGATCAAACTCGCCCCGAAACTGTGGTGGGTTATTGTGTCGAAACTCAGATAGGTTATGAGCATCAATATTTTTTTCTTGGCGATTGGCTGCTTGTCGGTTCTGTTATACTATAGCCTTGGCTATTCTTTGGATAGCCTCGATAGCTGTAGTCATCGCGTCGATGTCACGTCCGGTATTCATGTGTGTTCCTCTTCCACGAGACATGTCGTTCTTCAACAAGTCAAATCAGACAAAATAAAAGTTAGATGTGCCTGTTCAGAACAAATCATAGAGAATCACACAACACAAGCAAAACAGACCTAACCACAAACCCCAAAAGACTCTAACTTGGGCTCTGATACCAACTAATGTAACACCCAGATGTAGGGCGTCACATTTACGACAAATTAAAATAAAAACCTTCCCAAGTTATAAATCGTTTGATAATAAGTACAACACAAGTTGTAAAATTTTAGTTATGTATTCTAAGAAGATCAATAATTATCCTATACAAATCTAATCATCTTCCATTATTGATTCAACCTTCGTCCTATGGCCATTTCTTCTTGCGAAAAACATTACTAAATAAAATAAAAACAGAACATGAAATAAAATACATTATTACATACATACCATAATATCCATATGGTTTTGTTTAAGAAAAATAATTAAAAATCAACTCATAAATCGTTTGACACAAAAAAAATAGATAACAGACTTGTCTAAGTCCAACAGACTAAGAAAACCCAAAAAAATACAGTACAAACATAACTAACACAAAACAATCAAGCCAACCAGTAAGGATAATCCAACGGCTCGCCTCCTTCGTGCTGGTCCTCGGGTTGCTGCTTCTCTCATGAAAAATTAAGAGGTTGATTCTCTGCACCGTCTTTACCGTACATAGTAATAACACATAAATACATAGAAAGAGGTGAGACAATCTGTCATCATTACCATCAGGCAGTATAGAAAATGATAAATACAAACAGATATGTCATCAAAACATGTTATTGCAACATATATAACATTTCATAGAATATATCAGAATAACATAATATGCAGACTCATAATGCACATGTACACGACACAAACCTACTCCATGGAGCTAAACACAACCAATCAGAGGGAATGATCCCGGAAGAACCTGCCTGTCAACTCGGCTGCTGCGGGCCACGTGCTACACAGTCAAATTCGTCGTGGCTCACACAGTACACAGTCAAACTCATCGTGTACTACAGGCATTCTACAAGACAGTCCCCAACAAGATCGTGATTAAGAATAGTGCTTTGTCAAGATCACTAGTGTGTCATGCCCAGTACCACGACCCAGAGGAGCTACCAACTGTCCACATGTGGAATTTCCGCACACCAATGCCTCCAAGTTCAATAAATGAACAACACTACGCCTATCGCACCCAAACAGGGGTGTAATTCATCCTCTTAGGTATAACTCGTCAATGACACCAAAAACAACATATTCCTCAATACATGGTGCAAGACTCAAAAATTCACATATATCATAATATCATCAAATCACATGGTCAAGTGCCATAACTTGGCAGTACCATCCTTCAATATAACCGGGTCCAACCCGACAAATACATACATTGTTATTTTCAATCGCGTAAATATTTTACCGCATTTTCACAATCTCATGATTATTTTCCAACGTTTTCAAATTGCGTAGGTATTTTCCCACATTTTTTTATCACGTAAATATTTTTCAACGTTTCCAAATCTCATAGTTATTTTCCTACGTTTTTAAAATCATTTTCTCATTCGTGTAATATTTTTAAATCATTTTCTCAAACACGTAATATTTTTAAATTATTTTCTCAATCGCGTAATTTAAACATCATTATTTTAAATATGCGTAAAGTATTTCTACTATTTTTCACCGTATAAAATATTTCTTGACGTTCTAAATTAATTTTTGAAAACTTTCCGAAATTAAAAATCCTTTTTAATAAAATACTTAGAGCGCTAAATAAATTTTAAAACATATTCTCAATTATCATAATAAAAATTACTAAATTGAGTTCTCATTAAATAAATCTTTTAAAACTACCTTTAAGAATATATATATATATATATATAATATATATATATATATATATATATATATATTTTAATCTAAACACCAATTTTTGACTTGTTGGCCCAAAATTAATTTATTTTCCATAACCAAATATATAATCATTTCCTATCTCATTTTCCTTTGTAAAAATATTTAATCCAATTATTTGTTACTTAATCCTCTAAAATCTATACTTGAAAAATAATTTTAGATTAAAATTATATTGAATGGCATGTGACCGAAATTTACTATGTCTTCAACAAATCAAGCATTTGAAAATACATACATCAAAATCAATCATACAATAAAGTAAAACCATAAACATTCAAGTAAATGAATCCTCATGGATTCTTCACCACACACAATCCATTTTCATACTACCAAAATAGTTGATGAGATTAAATCTCCCTCTTACCTCTTGAAGATTATCCTTCTTGAAAGCTTCCTTAGAGAGTTTTGTGTGGCTTCTAGAAAATACCTATCAAGCTTAAACAATTTACAAAATACAAAACTAAGCTTGAGAAAGAATAACCATCAATCAAACATGGCTTAGAAATTTTAAAAAAAAAATTAGAAATAGGAAACAAGAATTTTACCTAATAGGGTAGAAATTTCAACCTTGATTTCCAAGCTCAAGATGGTTGATTTTGAAGAAACTCACAACATGAAAGATGCTTGGAATGATGTTTAGCTTTAGGAAATGAGGTTGGATAAAATTATTAAAGAGTAGAAGTGTGATTTGGGAGTGGTGGCTGAATGGCTCAAGAAATGGAGAAAAGATGAAGTTCTTCTTTGTGTTCTTGTGTTCTTGAAGAAAGAGAATGGAGAGAATAGATAGGAGTGATGGAAAATGAAGTGGAGAGGTCTCCTACACTATATTTAGCTATGTGGTGCATTGGAGGAGTGGGTGGAATGATTTGTGATAATTGCTTGGTGGAGCACTCAAGGAGACAAGGTGGTGCATGCTAGCTCACTAAAGTGCATGATTAAGTGTGAAGGAATCAAAATGATAGCTCAAAAATCATGTGCATTATCTTGGAGTTACATGGAGTGAATGGATGGAAATTCATTGAATATTTAAGTGGGAGACAAGGTAGTTGAAGGATGACTAAACTCCAAGTGATCATAAATGATAGAATGCATTATTATGCATTATTTGAAGAATCATTTACCTTCTTGATGGACATGGCCATATGGCCTTGGTGGAATTCACCAACAAAAGAATCTCATTCCATGTTATAATGAAGTGCATGAGTTGTACATGGGTCAAAGTGTTTTACCTCTTTGGTTTCTACATTAAACATACTAGGTCCACTAACATGATTATAGAATCTAGGTAAATAGAAAACTTAATTACTAGGGCTAGGTAATTAGGTTTATGATTTCACCTAAGGTAAGTAGATTTATAACCTTAACCTAAGGTAAATAGATTTATGACTTTAACCTAGGGTGAATAAATTTTTATAACTTTAACCGACGGTAAATAAATTTACAACTTTAACCTAATGTAAATAGGTTTATAACTTTAACCTAAGGTGGATAGATTTATGATTTTGCCTAAGGTAAATAGATTTATGATTTTACCTATGTCTATTTCTCTACGTAGATTTTAACCGGTAGTTAATTTCAGATTGACAAAAATTACTGCAGTAAAAACTAATTTTTACTGTAAAAAATTTACTGCTGTAAAAATTAAATTTTTTACTATAGTTCAATAATAACGCGTATCTAGATAAATTGTTAAACAACGAAGATTTTTGAATACTGTTTCTGGTTTCGGGTTTAGTAAGATCCCCCGGCTCCGCTGAACAGTTCAAAAATTCATCCGGCCTGGGAAAATTATTATTTTCCTGACTCGGAGTAATTCATGCACAAAGATCAAAAACATTCACATAACAGTTAAAATAAATTTATAACACACAGAAATTACAAAATAGTACAGTTTAGTCATTACTGTAATTTATCAAAAATTGGGGTGTTACATATAGTGATATAGGACTTGAGTTCCAATTGTCGATCCCACAAAGAATAAGAGATAATTATTAGATTTGCTAAATCCTTAGTTATTTAAACAATCATAAATGTAAAGAAAAGCTTAAAATAAAATTAAACTATAAATAAAGAAGAATGATGGACAATTAAACAATGTAGAGATAAATCAATTAAAGGGAAACTAGGGTACAAGGTTCACTTGAATCCAATTAACTAAATTTTCATTCATTTATTATGCAAAGTAATTCTCTTACCAATATTCTCTTAATTATTATTAAATCACAATGGTCATTGATAAACAATATTCTATTCCTAAATTATTCACCTATTTAGTCATTTAGTTGAATTAACTAGGAATACATTAAGCCTCAATTCAAGAGATGAACTAACATAATTGTCAATTCAATTAGTAGAATAAATTGATGTTTAGTCATTCACCAATCTAATCCTAGGTTTATTATATAGGTCCACTCATTGGTTGCGAATGGTCACTAGTCAACAATAAATTAAAGCATACTAAAAGTGATCAAGTCTTGACAAGAATTCAAACAATATAATAAACCTAATTGAAATTACCTTAATCAAATTTGATTTGAAAATCAATTAATTAAGAAAATAGGATCCTCCATAGCCCTAGCTATAGGATTAGTTACTTATGTTCAATACAAATAATCCTAAATCATAATATAAATCCATGGAAAGAAAAAACCTGAAGAAAGGGGAAAAACTAGAGGGAAGAGAAACCACAACCCCTTTTATAGAGATTGTGATCTTCAAGCCTTCAAGAATTATGTCTTCTCTTCATACTTGTCCTCTAAAGATTCGTGGCAATTCTCTCTTTAGATTTATCTCTCAAAGTCTGTCATTGTAAAAGTTGTTTTCAGGTTAATGGATTCGCTTCTATTTATATGGGGTCAAAACTGTTATTTTTATGCACAAGAAACCTTACACAGTCGTGTCTAAGCTCGACATACCTGTGTGAGCTTAAAAAAATAGTGTAATTATAACATCAAGAGGGAGACACAGTCGTATCTCCTAGAGATACTATAACACCCTTTGATTTAATAATCACAACACAATTGTCATTATTGCCACAGTCACTAAATCAAGACGCGCTACAATTTAACAACAAGTCTGAAAAATATAATCATTATGCATATATAGAAAATACGAGCCACGACATGAAATATATATATATTTATGTTTACTCGCATCCAGAATACAATGTCAACTTAATATAAAGTTATAATTAAACAATCCATACATAGAAGTAATATACAACATAATTAAACATAAGTTTTGCATAGCATAACTACCATATAAAAGATCGACCTCCCTCGAAGTCAAACACATGGAGAGAAAGGTCTTGCACTTGATCCTCCTCCGGATCCCCAACACATGACCTTCCCCCTTGCGACACGTCATGAAGGATGGGAGCCTGAATATGCGTTATAACCGAAACCTCTCTAGGGAGGAGATGATGGTTATCCCACATCTCCCCAAGGTGCATAGGGAACTCCACATGCGTAAAAATATAAGAGATGCTCATACCAGCTCCAGGGTCATTACCACACTGAACTAGGGTTACATCCCCTATGTAAGTAAAACGCTCCGCATCACGGTTGAGATGCCAGGCTTCCAAGCCTCCATGAAACTATATCCATATGTGACTGAGGAAAGCTTGTCCAGATGCCATCACAAGAAAACAAAAGTCGATCCCCAAAACTAAACTAAGCGAATTCAACTTGCACTCTTCACAGTCTTTATCCAACACAACATATGACAGAGTAATACAATAAAGAGGTAAGACACCTAACATTCAATACCAATACGATAGTAAGAAAACAGAACGGCGCAGGACGCCCACATAACATCACAACACGTATATTTGTCGATAGTAATAAATAAAATAAGCATTAAGAGAGAAACAACAATAAACAATAGTAAAAACAAGCAATGAAAGAGGAACAATGATAATATCTCATATAATAAACAATAAGGCAGTTCAAATAATCATAACTTCATTTGAAGCAATAGTCCAGTCATCATATAAATGAACAACAGTTTCATCATCATGAAAATGGATGAATGTGCAAATGTTAGATGTCATGCTGACTCACTATGTTCGTGCAGATGGTACAAAAATCCTACTCCATGGAGCTAGACATCAATATTCGGAGAGAATGATCAAGGAGTAATGCCAGTATCTTGTTAGCCTTAAAAATAATGTGTTTCATCTCATAAAAATATTTGCGCAATATGACTTATACATGGCACCTCAACAGTTGATCGCGATATAAGACAGCGTCTTGGTCCGGATCGTTGGTGTGTTTGCATCGGTCTGTCCCACAGCACAGAGGAGCTCATAACTGTCCATGTGAAGCACCCACACCCCGACGCCCCCAAGGTCAATACACATGACCTACGCTTAGTCTATTCGCACCTGCACTTAGGTGTAATTCAATCTCCTAGGCATACATCGCCTTCTCAACAAAGTCCAATGGACATCACATATGCATGACGACTTAATTTACATCATGTATGTGTATCAATGGTATGTTCCTCATAAACAATGCATCACATGCATATTCACCAACAAGGTATTTCTCATGGAACATAGCAAAATGGCATATAGACAATTCTCAACAATATCATACCACAATTTCATCAAGTACATATCAACAAGTACTTAGTCCCACACATGGACTCACAATAGCATAGACCCAATTCTCAATATCAACATATATATACATATGGTTCAACAAATATCATGATTCCATACTATGAGTTCAACATTATCAATTTCCTAAGTCTTGATCAATTATGAAAATTTTGGGCTAAAGAACCCTTCAAAAACCGTGGCCTCCCAAGATCATTACTAACTCAATTTCTTCCATTACAAGCATCAATTCTTCAATGCCCAATTATATAGGTTTTATTACACACAAATTCAACTGAAACCCTTAATATTCATGGCCAAAACCGTGGCCTCTCAATAAGGTAGTAAACCCTCAAAATTTCCCTTTCATGCATTAATCATTCAATACCTAATCACATAAGTTTTACTTTACACAATTCAATTCTAACCCTAGAAATTTAAGGCAAAATCATGGCTCTCTTAAGAATTATTGCTCAATTAATTCCTTCCATCTCATTATAGATTGTATACTTCTCTAAGTCCTCAATTCCCAAGGACGCACCAAGGCATCATTTGGACCCAAATTTTTCTCCTAAAAACCGTGGCCTCCCAAGGTCTTCAAGGTTCCAATTTCTTTCCACTTTATGCATTGGTCATCTAATACCTAATCACACAAATCTCATTTCACACAAAATTATTCCAATCTCTTAAAATCTAAGGCCAAAACCGTGGCCTCTCATTAGTGTAGTAAACTTTCAAATTTTCTATTTATTAGATCTAACATTATCATTCAACACTTAACCACATAAGCTTCATTTTATTCTTATACAAAATCAAATTCTCATCCTTAAATTTTAATCAAAACCGTGACCTTCATAGGTGATAGGAAACCCAAAATTTTTCATTCATCCAATCCATTATTATCAAGACATTTATACAATCAAACTTTAATCTTAATCAAGATCACACCAAGCATGAAAATCAATCAAACAAAGTAAGCACCCAAGATGGATTTCTTCATCAACAACTACACAAAGGTCTTCTCACCACCAATAATGATTGAAGTGAGTAAATCTCCCTCTTACCTCTTGAAGACAACACAAGAAAGTAATCTCCTTTGTTCTTGATTTTCGTTTTCCACTTTCAAGAAAACCCTAAGGATATCAAAACTTACCAAAATCATCATCAAAGCTTAGAAAAGGAACCCTTGATCACCCAAGAGATCAAGGATCACAAAAATGAGGAGAAAAGGTGGAAAAACCATGAACTTTACCTTAAAGTCTTGATAATCACATATTTTATTCATTAAGAAACCCTTATGTTTAGTCATTTACACTCTCCATATTCTTAATTGATTGAGTTTGGTATGATTTTGTGAGTTTGAGCTCAAATTGGTCCTAATTGAATATTTTCAACATTATTGAGATTTGACACTGTTTCTATATTTTGGCCATAACTTGAGTTCCTAATATCTGATGAACATGAATTTTACCTTGTAGGAAAGCTAAGAGGAAGCTCTACAACTTTGATGAAGAGCTCGAAGTCCGATTCAGATGTCTAAGGGACCTAAGTTTACATGGAAGTCAGAATATAGGTTCTGTCAGTAGAATCCGAACAGTGTGCACTCATAAAAACATATCTCAAGATGTAATAATGGAGATGGACTGAAATTTTGACAGTGGATAGTCAAGATCCAAATAAACAACTTTGATGAAGAACACATTTTGAGAAAAAGAAGTCTAGTAGGTCATTTTGAGCTTGCAAGTCGGAACAGAGGTGCTGAAGTTGGGTTTGAGCAACCTAAGGTATTTAGGACATATCTTGCGCTTAAGGAAGCCAAATTGGACGAACCAGCTATCCATTTTATAGCCAAGACAAGGATCTAAAACTTTCATGAAGAACACTTTTCGTGGTTCTGAAGTATAGTGGGTCGTTTTTGGCTTCCAAGTCAGACACGAAATTTTCGTCCTCAACCACCCACTCATCCATCCACTAATCCACTCATCCATCCACTAATCCACTCATCCACTAACTCACCCATTCATCCACTCATACACTAATCCAACCACTTAACCACTCCACCCACTCATCCACTAATCCATCCACTCACCCATTCATGTCCATAATTTCCCACTCACCAAAAGTCCTTTGGCATTTTTCACTAATTCAACCACTCAACCATTCCACTCACTCATCCACTAAACCAATCCACTAAACCAACCCACTAATCCATCCACTCAAACACTCCACTCACTCATCCACTCATCCACCCACTTCCCTTTGTCATTTTGTTACCTTAGACTTCTATAAAAGGCACCATTTATCATGAATAACATGTAATTCTCCTTCATTTCTCTCTAAGTTTCTTCTTGCTTCTTCATAGTTTCTCATAGTTTTGTATATTTTGATGCTCTCCTTCATGGTAATGGAGGGCTAAGCTACTTTGGGTCAATTTAGAACTCTTGAAGAGATTGTGGTTTGGATTCTTGAGACCTTGGTTATGCATTGTATTTGATTTGTAATTGAATTCCTCTTTCTTCTTCTTTTTCTTCTTCTTGATCTTGAATGCATGAATGGTGATTCTATTTATGTTGATCTGATTGATCTTGGTTTAAGATTGAGATTTGTGATGAAACTTAGAACTGATTGATCTAAACTAATCACATAAATGAAGATTGAGATTTGTGATGAAACTTAGAACTGATTGATCTAAATTAATCACAATTGAAGAGGTTAGGTTATTGATTTGTTCCTAAGTTAATTGAATTCGGTACTTGAAATTAACATAGATTTTCATGAATGATGCGATTGCGGATTTGTGTTTATCACTTGTTAATTGAATTCTAGACGATCGTCTAGTATGAATTCTGGATTTGATGCAGAGATCTCGGTTAGATCCAAATTAACAATTCAATTGCGCTTCAAGTGTTCTATGAAGGGTCTATGATTGAATCCACCCAATCTTGGATAGGTTTCTAAATTGACTGCTCTTTAATTGTCATTTCTTCCGTTAATTTTAAGTACGATCCTTGAACCATCAAAACCCCCTTTGCTAACTTTCACTTGATTTGATCAAATTGCATTTACGATCCTTGAGGAGACGATCCGGTGTTGTCACTGTGCTACAAACTTAGGTAATAACTTCGGTTATAATTTTGATGAGTTCGGCGTCGTCAAAATTTTGGCCAAATCGAGTCATGTTTGGGATTAGTAAGTGTAATCTTTTCATTTGAAGTGTTTTTACTAACTTTTGCTTTTTATTAATTTTTCTAACATTTTTAACCATTGTCTAATGTATTTTGCTTATTTAATTGTTTTTGTGTGATGCATGACTAGGTCTAAGCCTGATAACTTGGTTGACTTTGATCCTGAGATTGATAGAACCTTGCATAGGTTGATTAGAGCTCGTAGGCTAAGTGCAAGAATTGTTTCTGAATTTGATCTTAATATTGGGAGTGAACTTGAGATCTTGAATAATTCTGAAACTATGGCTGATAACATGCAAAATAGAACTCTTAAGGAACTTGCTGCTCCTGATATAACTAACTCTGGTCTTTGTGTATTCAATACCCAGATCTTGATGCTGATTTTGAGTTAAAATCTGGATTGATACATTTGTTGCCCAAGTTTCACGGTTTTGCAGGTGAGGATCCCCATAAGCATCTAAAGGAGTTCCATATGGTTTGTTCAACCATGAAACCACATGGGATCTCAGAAGAGCACATCAAGCTGAGGGCATTTCCTTTCTCACTTGCTGATACAGCCAAGGATTGGTTATTTTATCTTTCCCCAGGTTCAGTAACAAGTTGGACTGACATGAAGCGGTTGTTCTTAGAGAAATTTTTCCCTGCCTCTAGAATTGCTGCCATTAGAAAAGATATATGTGGCATAAGACAAATGACAGGAGAGACCTTGCATGAATATTGGGAAAGATTCAAGAAGCTGTGCTCGAGCTGTCCCCACCACCAAATCACCGATCAACTCTTAATTCAATATTTCTATGAAGGCTTGCTGTCAAATGACAGAAGCATGGTGGATGCTGCCTTTCGGAGGAGCCTTAGTAGACAAGACCCTCAAGCGGAAATGAGAGATTTGATAGCAAACATGGCAGCCAACACCCAACAATTTGGCACACGAATTATTACGTCAACCGAGGAGTCAATGAAATTCAATCGTCTCTTGTAGACCAACAGAGAATGGAACACGAGACTTGATGAATTGACTTCTTTGGTGAGGCGATTAGCAGGGGACAACAAGCACCAATGCAGATGGCCGCAACCGTTGTGGCATTTGCTCTTGTTCATCTCATCCTACCGATGCATGCCCTACACTTCGGATGGTGGTTCTATTTTTCCGAACAATGCATTGCGGCGGTATTTTTTTCCCTGGTAGACCCCAATATCGGCAATCACAAAGCAGCGTTCACGGATATGATCCATTTTCTAATACCTATAACCCTCGGGCTTCGAGGGACCATCCCAACCCGAGATATGGAAATTCCGGTCAACAACAACAATGTTCCCCTACCAACAACAAGAACTACGGTTTAGATACCAAGCTACGAGGCCCTAGCAACAAGTACCAACCACCTGCATTTAGGCAAGCACAACAAACTGCTCATGCCACCCATGCACGAAAGAGCCACTCCAGCCTACTGCTCCAAGCGGCCACTCCCGGTGAGCTACCTTTCGAAGACTTGATGAAACAATTTCGCGAATGTCAATGCCACCATCCGAATTTACAAACTCAAATTAGGCAGATGGCAACCACTGAGTGAGTGAAAAAAAGTCAAGGGTCGAACCAATTGCCTTCACAAACAGTCAACAACCCAAGAGGCAATGTAAGTGCCATTAACTTGAGAAGTGGCAGAGAAGTTGACGATCCTACTCCACCACAACCTGAAATACAAGTGTAGCAACCAGAAGGTGACCAAAAACAGAAGAAAGTGGATAGCTCAGTCCAAAAATCTATGACACAGAAGAAATGTGCAGAGAATTCAAATATGGCCATTCCACTACCTTTTCCAAACAGAGTCACACAGTCCAAGCATACTGCGCAAACAGAAATAGAAAGAGAAGTCATGGACACATTCAGGAAGGTGGAAATCAATATTCCTCTCCTTGATGCAATCAAACAGATTCCCAAGTATGCCAAATTCCTCAAAGAGTTGTGTACTCACAAGAGAAGACTTAAGTGCTTGAAAATAAGCATGGGCATAAATGTTTCGCAATGATTCTACCAAGCATGCCACAAAAATGCAAAGATCCTGGAACTTTCACAATTCCTTGCACGATAGGTAACTCCAAATTTGAACATGCAATGCTAGATTTGGGTGCTTCGATTAATGTCATGCCTATGTCAATTTATAAATCCTTGAACATTGGCACTTTGCAACCTACTGGTATAGTGATTCAATTGGCAAATAGGACCACTGCTCATCCTGCAGGAGTGCTAGAAGATGTATTAGTTCGGGTGAATGAGCTAATTTTTCCAAATGGACTTCTATGTCTTGGACATGGAAGATGAGTCTTCAAAGAAACCATGCTCCATTAATTCTAGGCGGAGACCGTTCCTCAAGACCGCCAAGACCAAGATAGATGTGCATGCTGGCACCCTTTCTATGGAGTTTGGCGATGATTTGGTACAGTTTAACATTTTTGATGCCATGAGACATCCCCTAGAGGAGCATTCTGTTTTTCATATTGATGTGATTGAGATCTGGTTGATGATGTTTATCTTTGATTTATATGCTGAATTCCCTGATATTGCTGACTTTCTGGATTCTATTTCTTGTGATACATGTGTTGCTTGTGATGTTGAGCCATGTGCTGCATGTGCTGAGATTTATGTTAGTATAAGTGATGATGCAACTGCTGACTTAAATGATACCACATGTGAAAATAGAAGTCGAATCATCTTGAATTTAATGTTCTTGAATTAGTTGTTTCAAATAGCTTGTGCCTTCCATTGTACAGCCCCATCCTTAGAGTTGAAGACTTTGCCGACCATCTTAAATATGTATATTTAGGAGATGGTGAGAAGGCTCACAGATGATTGTTGCTAAGAATCTGCAACCTGAACAAGAAGAAAAATTGCTGCAAGTTTTGAGGCAGAATAAGCAAGTCATCGGATGGACACTTACAGATATTCCTGGTATTAGTCCCTCCACATGCATGCATAGGATTTTATTGGAAGAGGATACGAAACCAGTAAGGCAACCCCAAAGGAGACTGAACCCCTTGATTCTAGATGTGGTGAAAAAGGAAGTGATCAAGCTACTTCAAGCGGCATTATTTATCCCATATCGACAAGAAATGGGTGAGCCCTGCGTGCGAGTTGTTCCCAAGAAATCGGGGTCACGGTAGTTGAGAATGAGAATAATGAACTTCTACCCACAAGAGTTCGGAACAGGTTGGCGGGTTTGCATTGATTATAGGCGGCTTAACCAGGGCTACCATAAAAGATCATTTTCCGCTACCTTTCATTGATCAGATGTTGGAGAGGCTAGCTGGCAAGTCACATTATTGTTTTCTGGATGGATATTCAGGTTATTTTCATATTCATATAGCCCCAGAAGACCAAGAGAAGACTACTTTCACTTGTCCATTTGGCACATTTGCATATAGGAGGATGTCGTTTGGTCTGTGCAATGCTCCGGGCACCTTTCAAAGGTGTATGGTAAGTATCTTTTCTGACTTTTTAGAGAATTGCATGGATGTGTTTATAGATGATTTTACTGTCTATGGTTCTTCCTTTGATGCATGCCTGGATAGTCTGGCTCAGGTTTTACATAGATGCATTGAAACTAACCTTGTTCAATTTTGAGAAATGTCATTTCATGGTAGAACAAGGTATAGTTTTAGGACATGTAATATCTAGCAATGGTATCGAGGTAGATCCTGCAAAAATAAATGTTATTTCATGCTTATCTTACCCCACATGCGTGCGGGAGGTTCGTTTCTTTCCTTGGTCATGCGAGGTTTTATAGGCGGTTCATAAAGGATTTCAAAGAAAATAGCTCTTCCACTATCCAACTTGCTACAAAAAGAAGTGTAGTTCCATTTTGACCAGAAATACAAGGATGCCTTCAATCACTTGAAGCAAGCATTGACCAAGTACACCTATCATCCAAACCACCGGATTGGACACTCCTATTTGAGCTCATGTGTGATGCCTCTAATTATGCTTTGGGAGTCGTTTCTTGCACAAAGGGTCGGCAAAATATCTCATGTCATCTCCTATGCTTCAAGAACTTTAGATCCTGCACAAGTCAACTCAACTACACCACACTAAAAGGAACTTTTAGCAATTGTTTTTGCTTTAGACAAATTTCGATCATATTTGCTTGGTTCTAGAGTGGTTGTGTTTTCGAGATCATACATCAAGTTTCTTCAGGAGAAGCTTGATGCAAAGCCTAGGTTGATTAGGTGGATTTTGCTCCTCCAAGAGTTCGATATTGAAATCCGTGATAAAAGTGGAGCGAGAGAATTTAGTGGTGATCACCTAAGCCGAATTGAAAGGGAGGTAGATACTTTTCCTATCCATGATGTCTTCCACGATGAGCAAAGTTTTTCAAGTTGCAAGGTAACACTCCTTGGTTTGCTTTGATTTGATAAATTTCTTAGTTCTTTGGTGTTTTTCCCGCACATTTTATTAGGGCTCATTGATAAATTGAAAAGTGAGTCAAAATATTATGTGTGGGATGACCATTATCTCGTTGAAATTTTGTAGTGACCAAGTCATTAGGAGATGTGTGCACGATAATGAATTCCATTCTATTCTTCTTAGCTTTTGTCATACACTTGCATGTGGCGGTCATTTTGGTCCCCAAAGGACTTTGCTAGGAAAGTTTTGGAATCGGATTATATTGGCCCACTCTATTTCATGATGCATATGTGTTTTGTAAATCTTGTGTTCAATGCCAAAAAATAGGAAACACTTCTCGAAGGAATGAGATGCCCCAGAAATCCTTATTATTCTGTGAGATTTTTGATGTATGGGGTATTGATTTTATGGGACCCTTTCCTGTTTCTTTTGGTTTTGTTTACATTTTGCTAGTGTTGATTATGTATCCAAGTGGGTGGAGGCGAAAGCTACTCGGACCGATGATTCCAAAGTTGTTGTGGATTTTGTTAGATCACGATTTTACTGCAGGTTTGGAGTTAGAAGGCCATCATCGGTGATCGGGGTTCACATTTTTGTAATCGAAGCATGGAAGCTTTGATGAAAAAGTATGGGGTCTTGCACGAGTTTCTACACCTTACCATCCCCAAACTAATGGGCGCCGAGATTTCTAACAGGGAGATCAAACGGATACTCCGGAAGACAGTTCAACCTAACGAAAATACTGGAGCAAGAGGCTTGAGGATGCTTTATGGGCTTACCGAACGCTTATAAGACACCAATCGGGATGTCTCCATATCGGATTGTTTTTGGAAAAGCCTTTGCCACTGCCAAGGTGGAAATTGAGCATCATGCATTCTCGGGCGTGAAAAGGTGCAACTTGGACCTAGATCAAGCGGTATGGAGAGGAAGCTGCACTGCAATTGGAGGAGATCCGCTTGGAGGATTATGAAAGTTCCAAACTCTATAAGGAGAAGACCAAAGCCTTCCATGATAAGTTGATTCTCGAGGAAAACATTTGAGATTGGTCAAAAAGTTCTCCTCTATAACTCCCGCCTCCGACTAATGTCCGGCAAATTAAGGTCTAGATGGGATGGACCATTTATTGTTACTAAGGTTTTTCCTTCAGTGCTTTGTTGGATTAAAAGTGAGGTCACCGCCAAAGCTTTCATCGTAAATGGACACCGCCTCAAACAAGATATCATGAACTTCCGAGAGAATGCGAAGTGGAGGTGATGAACCTTCTCCATCCGCATTATGAATGAAAAAAAAGAAAAAAAAAAAAAAAAAAAAAAAAAAAAAAAAAAAAAAAAAAAAAAAAAAAAAAAGTCATGTGTGTCCGACAATGAGGTAGGTAGTGCCATTAAATTTTGTCACTCGGAAGCAAGTGGAGGTCACTTTTTCTTCAACGACAACAACTGCAAAAATCTTGCAAGTATGGATTTTATTGGCCCATTTTATTCAAGGTCTTTACACCTTTTGCAAAAGTTGCGAAATTGGTCAAAAAGGTTCTTTGAGATTATCATCTGCGCACCTACTCCTTGAAAAATTGAGATCCGGTGGCGCGGTTCTTTTCTTTGTCAAACACGTGTATCCTCTGGGGCCGTAGATATTGAGGATCCTAGGAATGGTAATGCGCTTAAAGTTAATGGACAAAGACTCAACCATTCCTGGAAAACCAAGTTCTTGAGTTCTTTGTGTTGCCGGTTAAGTGGCGGATACGGTACTCTATGACTCTCAAGTCGGTTTATTTTTCAGTTTCTCAAAATAACTGAATCCTTCTTCTCCTTCAAAATGGATGTCATTCTTTCAAACCTGAGAAAACATTTTCCTTCTCTTCCTCAAAATGTTCTGAGAAAAATCTACAAAGTTCGATGTGAAAGATTGAGACTGTTAATGCACAAAGGTATGTCAAAAGATGTACTGTTGGATAATTGAAGCGAAGGTCCGATTAGCAGGTGAGTCCTCAATTTCATTTGACTCATATATGCCCTGGTCTTGGAAGAAGTTCATATTCTAAAAGGAGAAGAGCAAAAAGGTTACAAGTCCGTCACAAATGTGGACGATGGAAGCTTCCTAACAAGCGATGTCATACTTTGGGGATGGTTTCCGCAAATAGAGAAGATAAAATTTTCTTCATTAAGAATGGATGAGTAAGGAGTCATTAGATGATATCTTATTGACTCTTGAGACGCATTCTTGTGGATTGGTGCATCGTGAAGTTCTTAAATTGTGGAATCTCTTCAAGGATGAAGAAAAACGCTACGATCTTGGGAATCGACTCTAAAAGACCTGTTTGCCAATTTATAAGAAAATTGGATGGGAAGCTTATCCTCGACTCATAGAAGACGTTTAAGCCGTTCTTGGACGTTAAACTAGAGCGGATGTGAGCCATATCCACCAACAATCTGTATATATCATCTTCTTCTTCTTCTTCTTCATGTCATCTCTAAAAAAAAAAAAAAAAAAAAAAAAAAAAAAAAAAAACAAAAACAAAAATTATGTATATGTCTTAGGGTTGGCTTTGGTAACACACACCATGAATGGGGAAATGCATGCATCCCGATCCAGCCTTCTTAATTGAAAAACAAAGAAGGTAGATTGTATCACACATGTGAGGCATCACCAGTCGTATTATGGCCACTTGTCCCTTTTGGGAGCCCTATGTTCTTGCCTCGGTCTTGAATAGGTCGAATCTTGATCAACAATGCTTTGGCACAAAGCCGAAAGAAATGCGTACTACCTCCATCCCAATCTTAAGTAAGTATACACTCATCTTTCATCAAGTTTTTCTAACAATTTCAAAAAAAAAAAAAAAGAGACGTGATGTCTCTCTCTCATGACGCTTTGGTAAGATAAAGATACGCCATGGAAACTGTACATACAGGTATGTCATCATTTTCTATTTCTTTTATCTTTGTATCATTTTGTTGTATTTTGATTTTTGTACAGACGATCCTTTGAGCATGGTCCTTCAGGGGTTTCTAGACTTCTTTGCCTTGATGGTTTTCTTGAAGTCAAAAAAAATAAAAAATAAAAAAAATAAAAAAAAATAAAAAAAAAAAGAAAAAGAAAAAAAAAGAAGAAAAGATTCTGTGTTTCTTAATTTCAACCTTTTCTGACAACAGCCAACCTACCCTTATAGGTGCAATTATTCCCCTTTCCATTCTTTTTCTTATTTAAACACTCCATTTTCCTTCAACTCAGAGACACTCTAAGGGAGGAAGAGTATAGAATGGGGGCTTCTATTTGTAACCTTAAAAATGTCTGTGTTTTTTGTGGGTCGAGTTATGGGAAGGGATTAGAGTTTATAAACGCAGCTAGCACTCTTGGTCGATCACTTGCTGCGAGGAATATTCATCTTGTATATGGGGGAGGTTGTCGTGGGTTAATGAGGCCTATATCACTTGCTGCATATGTAAGAGACAGTCAGGTTTTAGGTGTCATTCCTGAACCTTTAGCTCAACAGAACATCAATAGAAAGACAATTGGAGAGGAACTTAAAGTATCATCAATGCATGAACGAATGAAGATCATGCTTGAAAACTCTGATGCATTCATTGCCTTACCAGGTGGTTTTGGTACTTTGGAAGAGATTTTTCAAATTGTCTCTTGGGCTGAACTGAACATCCACCATAAACCCATTGGTTTGTTGAATGTTAATAATTTCTTTAATCTTTTGTTATTTTTTCTTGACAAAGTACATCTGGAACGTAAATTTATCACTCCTTCAAGACAGACAACTTCTTATCTCTACCTCCACTATTGATGAGCTCATTGATAAATTAGAAGCTTTTGAGTATGTACCTGATAAGGTATTAGCTCAGATAGAATTGTCAACAGGAAGCAGCGAAGGAAGTAACAAGAAAAAAAAGCCAGATCTGACACTTTCTCTTTAATGGGTTTGATTTTATTAAAAAAAATTGTTGTTTTGTTTGGAAAATATGATATGATTGTCATGGACTTATTAAACCAATTAGTGATGGCAGAGTAAGGAGAATTTTACTCTTGAGACGCATCTTAATTGGTGGCAGAGGTCTGATGCGTAACTAACAGTGTGCTTCTTTTCTGCTTGGCGTTGATTCACTTCTTATCAGGTTGTGTTGCTCTTTTCTATATCTCTCTTTCACATTGAGGGCAATGTTATATTAAGTGTGGGGAGAGTTTTAGCATGTTTCTTTTGGTTGTTAAAAAAAAAAAAAAAAAAAAACACAAAAAAGGGATCATTACATGATTGAATAACTTTTCTCCCTTCTTGAACTGATATGCTTGGAGATGGATGATTGAATTGATGAATTGAGTTTGATGGATGCATACCTTGTGAGATTTTGAGCCTAATGGATGGATTCAACATTTATGTCATTCTCTTCTTTTTTGTGTGATTTTCACTCATGTTAATGACCATTCTAGAACTTGCTTTGATTCTTTTTGAAGCTACATTTCACTTGCATGCATGAACATGATTGAGGCCCTCTTTCTTAATTAGCTAGTTTAGCCAAATAGCCAACCTTGTTTTCAATATGATATCAAGCACTCTTTTGACTTCTTGAAAATTCTCTAATTCCTGCCAACCTTGTATATTTTCCTTTGCTTAACCCCTTTGAGCTTATTTGACCATTCCTTGTTTCTAGCTCATTATGTGCCTTAAATGAGAAACTATTTGACCATTCCTTGTTTCTAGCTCATTATGTGCCTTAAATGAGAAATCGTGTTCTTACTTTACTTTAGGGAATAAAAGAACATTAGCTTGGTTAATGGATGAGTTTTTGAACAAGTGTGGGGGTGTGTGTACAAAATGGTTGTTGAAAAAGAAAAGAGTGCCCAAAAAAAAAAAAAATGTATGTATATAGTTATGTTCATATATATAAAAAAAAAAAAAAAAAAAGAAAAAAAAAAAACCAAGTGTTTAAAAAAAGAAAAGGATTGGGAAATGAATATGTAAAAGGATATACACTAGAGTTGGGATGAACTTTTATGCTTGTTATTTGAACTCAGCTCTCATTTGCTTTTATTCTCTTTGGTATTTATCTTCTCATATCCATTTTATCCTCTCCTGTTACCTTGACCTCACTACAACCTTGAATAAAGTCCTCATGATTTGTGTGTGCATGTGTTTTGAGTAGTGGAGAAGTAGAAGATAAGCAAGCTTATGGTAGTGCAATTTCCATGGGTTGAATTGAGTGAAATACCTACCTTTTAAACACTTGAGAGATTGAGAGGGGATCTTGTGAAGATCTATCATTCTCGATTCATGTTGAAGATACCTTGCTTGTTGGTTTGAGATGTGGAGAATTGTTAACTCATGAATGTTTTGATCCCTTGAACCTTTGGTTGTTCTTCTTGATTGTAAACTTTTGGATTCTTGAATGTCGTTGGAATTTAAATTTTTGTTAATCTCTTATGTCCTTGTTTTGGTCTTGAGTGTTGCCCAGGAGTGCAAAAAGCTAAGTGTGGGGGAATTTGATAATCACATATTTTATTCATTAAGAAACCCTTATGTTTAGTCATTTACACTCTCCATATTCTTAATTGATTGAGTTTGGTATGATTTTGTGAGTTTGAGCTCAAATTGGTCCTAATTGAATATTTTCAGCATTATTGAGATTTGACACTGTTTCTGTATTTTGGCCATAACTTGAGTTTCTAATATCTGATGAACATGAATTTTACCTTGTAGGAAATCTAAGAGGAATCTCTACAACTTTGATGAAGAGCTCGAAGTCCGATTCAGATGTCTAAGGGACCTAAGTTTACATGGAAGTCAAAATACGGGTTCTGTCAGTAGAATCTGAACAGTGTGCACTCATAAAATCATATCTCAAGATGTAATAATGGAGATGGACTGAAATTTTGACAGTGGATAGTCAAGATCCAAATAAACAACTTTCATGAAGAACACATTTTGAGAAAAAGAAGTCTAGTAGGTCATTTTGAGCTTGCAAGTCGGAACAGAGGTGCTGAAGTTGGGTTTGAGCAACCTACGGTATTTAGGACATATCTTGGGCTTAAGGAAGCCAAATTGGATGAACCAGCTATCCATTTTATAGCCAAGACAAGGATCTACAACTTTTATGAAGAACACTTTTCGTGGTTCTGAAGTATAGTGGGTCGTTTTTGGCTTCCAAGTCAGACACGAAATTTTCGTCCTCAACCACCCACTCATCCATCCACTAATCCACTCATCCATCCACTAATCCACTCATCCACTAACTCACCCATTCATCCACTCATACACTAATCCAACCACTTAACCACTCCACCCACTCATCCACTCAATCCTATCCATCCACTCACCCATTCATGTCCATAATTTCCCACTCACCAAAAGTCCTTTGGCATTTTCACTAATTCAACCACTCAACCATTCCACTCACTCATCCACTAAACCAATCCACTAAACCAACCCACTAATCCATCCACTCAAACACTCCACTCACTCATCCACTCATCCACCCACTTCCCTTTGTCATTTTGTTACCTTAGACTTCTATAAAAGGCACCATTTATCATGAATAACATGTAATTCTCCTTCATTTCTCTCTAAGTTTCTTCTTGCTTCTTCATAGTTTCTCATAGTTTTGTATATTTTGATGCTCCCCTTCATGGTAATGGAGGGCTAAGCTACTTTGGGTCAATTTAGAACTCTTGAAGAGATTGTGGTTGGATTCTTGAGACCTTGGTTATGCATTGTATTTGATTTATAATTGAATTCCTCTTTCTTCTTCTTTTTCTTCTTCTTGATCTTGAATGCATGAATGGTGATTCTATTTATGTTGATCTGATTGATCTTGGTTTAAGATTGAGATTTGTGATGAAACTTAGAACTGATTGATCTAAACTAATCACATAAATGAAGATTGAGATTTGTGATGAAACTTAGAACTGATTGATCTAAATTAATCACGAATTGAAGAGGTTAGGTTACTTGATTTGTTCCTAAGTTAATTGAATTCGGTACCAAATTAACATAGATTTTCATGAATGATGCGATTGCGGATTTGTGTTTATCACTTGTTAATTGAATTCTAGACGATCGTCTAGTATGAATTCTGATTTGATGCAGAGATCTCGGTTAGATCCAAATTAACAATTCAATTGCGCTTCAAGTGTTCTATGAAGGGTCTATGATTGAATCCACCCAATCTTGGATAGGTTTCTATCTCCTCTTACCTCTTGAAGACAACACAAGAAAGATTCTCTTTAATTGTCATTTCTTCCGTTAATTTTAAGTACGATCCTTGAACCATCAAAACCCCCTTTGCTAACTTTCACTTGATTTGATCAAATTGCATTTACGATCCTTGAGGAGACGATCCGGTGTTGTCACTGTGCTACAAACTTAGGTAATAACTTCGGTTATAATTTTGACTGAGTTCGGCGCTCGTCAAGTCTCCAACTTTGAAGCTTGATGGAGCAAGATGAAAATGGTAGATTTTGGTGATGGTCACAACATGAAAGTTGCTTAGAATGGTGTCTAGATTCAAGATCAAGGGTTAGTTAGAATTAAAAAAGATGGATAGTGTATTTTGAGGGGTGAGGCCGTGAGCCTCCAAGGAGAAAGGTGAAAGCTTTTTAGTGTTCTTGCTTTATGAAAGAGAAGATGAAGATGGAAGCTTTTTAGGTGGATTCCAAGTAGAAGGAAGCTTAGAAGATGATGTAGTTTCAAGAAAGGTAGTTGCTTGAATTTTTTGCAAGTGTGGATGGGTGTAGGGATGGTGCAACCGTGGGGTAGAGAGAAAAGGAGAAGATGAAGTTTGAGAGAAAAGTGAGAGGAGAGAAATATTAGAGAGAGAAAGAGTAGCTTTTGTGTTTTGAAATTATAAATAAGTGTGATAAAGTGAGATGCAAAATTTTGGCTCTCCAAAATGGGTATTGTCGTGGAGTTAGAGAGAAGGAGGAGAAAATGGTTGAGAGAAAAGATAAAGATGAAAAGTAGAGGGAGAAAATGATAGTAAAGTGAAATGAAATGAAATGTGTAATTAGGTATATTTTGTGTAAGTATATTGAATAAAATGAATAGCCACAAAGAGCTCTCAAAATTGTGTGGTGGAGAGGAGGAGGGAGGAAAATGAGGCTTCTCCTACAAGCCTTGAGGAAATTACTAGGAAGCTTCCTCCAAGCTTTTTCAACAAGCCAAGTTCACCTTTTTGAAAAGTCAAGGTGATGTCATGGTGATGATGTCACCACTGTGATGTCACTAAAGTGCTTTCTAAATTAGTACTAACACTGTATCAAATTTATTATTAGTGGACAGAAATTACAGTTAATAAAAATTGATATTATTGCCTAACAGATAATAAAATTATTCTACGATTTTTATTTATCAGATAAAAATCTCAAAAAACATAAAACCTCGTAAGCCGTATCTGGCCTCGAGTTTAGTAAGATCTCTCATCGATGTTTTCACAGTTCAAGGTTCTCGAGAAAAATATCTTATTTCCCCAGCTTCGCTCAGTGCGCACGCAAAATGAGGAATAATATTAAAATATTCCACATTCTAAAAAAATTCTAGAAAAATTCACAAAAATCACTAATATTATAAAATGACTATTTATAATAAAATAAACAAATTTTAGAGGTGTTACAGACACGACTGTGTCTCCAAGTCAGAAGCGTTCTTCAAGTTAGACAGGGCCTTATCTAACTCAGGAATCACTTCTGAGTTGACACAAGGCCCTGTCTAACTTAGGAATAACTTCTTTGGCTTTGAAAATGCAGTGTCTTCACCTTCTTTCACTCCAAATGTGATAAATCCCATAAAATCTGCAAAAGCGAAGACAATGATAAGGATCTATCTAAAATTCATCAATAAACACAAGCAAATTACCAGAATTCATCTAGTTTGAGACTACAACATATGGACTTATCACTTCTGCCTTTTGGGTTTAGGGACTCCTTGGCCTCTGCACCCTTTGTTATTATGCCCTGGACCACCACAACTATAGCAAGTGAACTCAGGATACACACGCTTCAATTTGTGTGGGTTATGGTTCACAACTTCCTCTTTTCTATCTTTTATTCTTTGTTTTTTTTTTTTTTGCCTTCCAAGAGGCCTCTTTATTGGTGGTGGAACAAGCTTAAGGTGAGGTGTCTGCTCCCACCTGTGACCTCTCAATGGTTTGACAAAATAATCATATGTTGCATGATAAGTACCTATTATTAGCTAAGCATGGTAATAGTCCTCAAGTTTGTGATTGACATATGCTATTGCAGCAATATCATGCATGCGTGGAAGATCTACCATAACATATTTAACTAGTTAAAATAAGTAAATAAACAAATATGAACTAAAACTTAACAAAGTAAACTGAACTAAATAAGTGTGATTAATACCTGTGAGTTTCTAGAACCTACAAATGCATATGTGTTTGTTTAATACTACATTTACATTGCCTGGGTAGCCTTGTACCTTAAATCTATAGTGATCCTGGAAACTAGTCCAAATAGGAGTCCATCTGTTACTCTTCCTTTTCTTCTTGTCCAGCCTACTTTGTTGCAGAGGAGCTAAGGTCCCTTTAAACCTTCCCAACTTCAACTTATTTGTAGCCATGATCTTCATAGCCCCTTATCTCCTCTGCCATGGTTAAGATTGGCTTGCCCCTTATCTTCACAATCTTTGCTTTGAAAACTTCACATGCATTGTTGCAAATTTTGTCTAATTTAGGATACTCAGAGAAGTATGCCTTTGTCCATGCTTCTTTAGGCCACTTAGCTAGATACTCCTATACTTTATCATTTACCATCTTCACATTCTCCATGTTTGCATTAAACTCACTAACAGTGGTTGATCATGCACACTCCCATACCATACCCCTTAATTTCTTGCCTTTTCATATAAATTCCTCCATAAATGTTAAACACATAACCTGTGAGGCACTCCAGACATCACCTCTTACACAACTGGTATTAAGCCCTGAAAACAAAGTACTTCATATTAGTCCCTAACACATAGAAAACTAATTCACATTAGTCCCTAACACATAGACAACTAATTCATATTAGTCCCTGACTTGTAAATAAATATGTTAAAAATAATCCCTATGAAGTAAGTTAATTTTTGTATGTCTGAAATGAAATTATAGTCATGTTCTTTGTAGTCCCTCAGGTCATCATGCAGCAGTGTCAGGAACCACTTCCAATTAGCTTTGTTCTCCACATCCATGATGGCATAAGAAATGACAAAAATATCATTGTTGGCATCTTGTCCAAATGCTGACAAAATTTGGCCACCAAAATATCCCTTCTAGAAAGCTCCATCCAAGCTAATTAAAGATAGCCTCAAAACCTCGTTTGCAAGCTTCCAAATAGACATTGAACTTTTCAAATTGTGGTTGGGAATTGGAAATTTGGATCACACCCAGCTTCACAGTAGAACTAGGGTTGCTCCGCAACAAATTTGTAGAATAATCCTTTACCCTTCCACAACTTCCCTTGCCTCCTTCAAAGATCTGTATATCTTGGTGTCATTCAAATGTACCTAACACTTAACTTTTATGTAATCATAAGCTTCTCTATGGGTTAGAGTTGACTTATTTCTAAGTTTTCTAACAAGCTTCCAAATAACTCATTTCCTACTAGCCTGAGAATTCTTAAACCCCCTACTATAGCTGTGCTCATCCTTGAAAGTCTTAATCTGGAAACCATTGGTGACATTGCTCCATACATAATAGATAACCCATTTGCAGTTCTTTTTCTTACACTTGGATCCAGCCCTCTGCTTATCATTCTTCACCCATTTGATCTATTTACCGAGCTTAATTATATAGTCCTTAACCCTATGCTTGAATGCCTCTAAAGTCAGAAACTTTATTCTAAGCTCCAATCTTACATGTCTAAAACTAGTAGCTTCATTGAACTATTGGTATACTTCTTTGGTAGTTCCCTTATCTTTAGAACTAGTTAGAGTTTTCATTTTTTTAGACTTCTAACTATAATCACTGTCTTCACTAACTTCTTCAGTGTCATTGTAAACACTCTTTACATTCTTAATCACACCAATATTAGGTCCATAGCATTTTTTATGTCCCAAACCCCTCCTCATAGGTGCATCAGAGTTTATTGCTTCATCATCTTCTACAAATGCATTATACCCAAAGTTTGTTGCCTTATCAAAGTTAGTTTCTTCATCATCAAGGACATGTGCAATTTTCTTCCTAGACCTCTTTGGTGCAGTAATTTTACCAGTGGCAGTACTATTCTCCTTCTGTACATTACTTTTATTTATATTAGCCTTCTTCTTCTGTACATTACTTGTATCAACATTGGTCTCCTTCTTCTTCTTCTTTTTCTTCTTTCTTCTTCTTCTTCTTCTTCTTCTTCTTCTTCTTCTTCTTCACAGTAAGGCTTTGAACCCTTTTATTATTCTTCTTCAAAAGAGTAACAAGAGGCACTTCCTCATCCTTATCAGTAGCAACAAGAGGAGGCCTATAGGGACTGTTGTCTGCATAATCATAGTCATTACTGGAGGAACTCAAACTAGGAATGTCAACATCTATAAGTTCAGTTACATATTGGTCTTGTTGAAGGTCACTTGTTAGTTGGGGTTGGACTTCCTCTGAAATAGGGTTAGCTCTCATTATCATCATTTGGTGCCTCCTCATCATGGTATAATACAACAATTATGGGGTGTTCATAATATAGATGAACCACCTTATTATTCGACCTTGAAGCCTCATCCATCTCCAGAAGATAGGTATTTGTCTTCATGTTAATTAAACCATCTTCTAGTTGTTTACCAAGAATCAACCAATATCAGTTTTCCACCTTATAATAACCAATATATTTAGCAAAATTGATTAAACTAAACACATCTAATTATCCTCATGAACTTCAGGCCATCGCTCTTCTCCATTCCCTCGATAAGAAACTTTGCATCTAATTTCTTGAACAAAACTATCACCATAATGAAACACATGCCTAACCATCTACACAGATATACATAACACAACTTATTAAGTACTTATACATTTAAAAAACAAACAATTGGTCTTGTTGAAGGTCACTTGTTAGTTGGGGTTGGACTTCCTCTGAAATACGGTTAGCTCTCATTATCATGATTCGGTGCCTCCTCATCATGGTATAATACAACAATTATGGGGTGTTCATAATATAGATGAACCACCTTATTATTCGACCTTGAAGCCTCATCCATCTCCAGAAGATAGGTATTTGTCTTCATGTTAATTAAACCATCTTCTAGTTGTTTACCAAGAATCAACCAATATCAATTTTCCACCTTATAATAACCAATATATTTAGCAAAATTGATTAAACTAAACACATCCAATTATCCTCATGAACTTCAGGCCATCACTCTTCTCCATTCCCTCGATAAGAAACTTTGCATCTAATTTCTTGAACAAAACTATCACCATAATGAAACACATGCCTAACCATCTACACAGATATACACAACACAACTTATTAAATACTTATACATTTAAAAAACAAACAATGCATCTGATACACACATACACACCACACAACCTTATTAAATAATACTTATACATATAAAAAACTATAAGAAAAACATACAAAAAGCTAAGTGCACGTGTGCTGTGACAATGCAAAGCAATGAGGACCAACTTAACATACATTACATGAGTAAAGGGAACAATAAGAGGACCATACACACCAAAAAGGGAAGACATGCACGACCGCAACACCAAAAATGGAAGACAAGGACCACAATGACTACTCAACACAAGGAATGTTTGGAATTTAGGTCACATACCTTTCTAAAGCTAGAATCCCATAAGGAAGATGACAAATTCAATGGTGGTGGGGAGTCATGTCAACAAAACGAGGTTGATTGTAGAGAGAATCAACAAGTGAACTTTGGGATTAGAAAATGAATTGAGAATTTCAGGTTTTAGACCTCTTTTGTTGTTGAAATGGGGTGAGGGAATAAAAATCTTCCATCCACTTCCAATACGACATCATTATGAGGTTGAGGGAAAGTTGTTCTTAAGGAATTTTGGTCCAAAATGGTGTCGTTTTAGGGTTGGGAACTTTGTTTCTTCATGTATAATCGAAACTATGCCGTTTTGGACTAGGTAGGAAGTTACATCAATGTCTAGGTTAGCATTTAACGTGTCAAGCATGTGTCAATCAAGTTTAACTGACAGCAAAAGACCCGGGGACTAACGTGATAGATGTTTTGAGATTTTAGGAATTACATTGTCAGTTTTTTAAATTCAGAGACCAATGTGACTGGTGCATGCAATTTCAAGAGTTAAAGTAAAGGTTTACTCTTTAGAATTGATTATTTCAAACTCTACAATAGGACATACTACAATTTTTTTTTCTTTTAGAGGTTGTGTTGTTATACCTTGTATTTTTTTTTCTTGACCAATGTTAACTAAGACTATTTAAAACTCAAACCGATCTGAATAAACTTTGGTTGGTTTTGATTTTATATTTTTCACTTGAAAATAATTTTGGTTCAGTTAATAGTAATCGAACGAACCTAACTCAATTTTACTTTTTAACCAAGCCCATATAGGTATTTGTCATCAATTACAAGAAAAGAAAAATGAGTACATTTAAAAATGGAGAAAAAAGTATAAAATATTTTAAAAAATAAAAAACATGATAGAATTAAGAAGAAAGAGATGAAGAGAATTAATTTTAAGAAAAGTAAGCGTTAAATGGGAAAAAAGGGGAGAAAGTAAGGAAAGTATATAGAAAATATCATGAGTTTAATCATTTGTTGACTTTTTGTTTTTAAATAAATGGTGAAATGACAAATTGGCATTCAATTTTAAAATTAATTATGATAATAACAGATAGTATTTATTTTGGAATATTTGTGTCAAAATATAAAGATGAAATACTTCCTTTTAGCTTTTTTTTAAAAAAAAAACAAGTTGTAGTGATAAATGAATAATATAAATTTTAAATGTATTGATCAAAGTTAAAAATGTGCAATCTCTTTTTTTCCTTTTTTTCTCACAACGCTTTTCACACTTTTTAAATGTAAGATTAATTTTTGCTCAGAATTAAGAATGTCCTTCCATACAAATGCTTTTCCTCGAGTTTGAGCTTGTGACATTACATATGCCCTTCGATCGAGCTCAAACTACTATATAATGCATTAAAAACATTGTAATCCATCTATTATAGATAACAATATTATGCATTATGGTGTACACAAACCTGAATGTAAGTATTCCACACTTCATTATCCATATGAATGCACTTTTTCTCATCATCCTATCCAAACCCACCCTTGTTTATCATTTCAGACATTATATGATACTCATTGTTTAGCCTTCGTAACGCTGACTCGATATGTGGTTTCACCTTAATTCTAGCATTGGGAAATTTGCTAGCCAAAACTTTTTCTATTTGTTTCAACATTCCCGGCTTGAATTTGTTAGCATCACATCTCTTTCCTTTGGCCACAACTTCTTCTAAGCATTCAATCAATGCAAGTTCCTCCTCCTTAGCCCATGACTTACACTCTCTTTTAGGCTTAACCTGTGTGCTTATAGGTTCTATACCTACAAAATATTTTAATGAGCCACATAATAACCAATTTCAATTCAGTTTGTAAATGAAGCCCAAAATTAAATAGAGCACAAATCAGCAAAGAGCAACATAATATCAAATAAAGAGCATCATAATAGACAATATTTAATAAAATTAATACACAAAGCATCAACAAAATGTCAGACTAGCTTATTCTTATACAAATAATGAATTAATGTTTTAAGTACATTTTTGTTTCAATACATAATATTTAATAAAATTATTACAAATAGACCCTAAATTCTATGACCAACCCATTCATTATACATCTCATTAGCTAATTGATCTCTCCAAATAGACCAAGCATTACTAGCCTTAATTTTGTTTATATAATTTGTGTTCTCCTCATTATTTGACATTAGTAAATTGTCCAACTCTTCTTCCATAGGATCTGTTGACATCTCTCTCTTAATCAAATTATGTAAGAGACAACAAGTTATAATTATTCTAACTTGAGTTTTAATGGGATAAAAAGAAGGACTTCTAAGAATTGTCCATCAGATCTTCAACAAACCAAATGTTCTCTCAATCATATCACATTTCTTGCTACTGAATGCCTCCAATTAAACACTTCTTGAGGGATTGTTACAGCGCTACCATGTCTCTATTAATTCAAATGATAACGAGTTCCTCTATAAGGTGCAAGAAAACCTTCCCCATTCGTGTAACTAGCATCCACAAGATAATAACAACCTATTGCACCAAAACATACCATTCAATCTTAGTTTAGGTCATACATTGCATAACTAAACAAGTTAACCATAAAATTTTACTCATTGAAACTTTTAAGCCATTTTTCCTAGAAATAGCATCGCGCAGTACCCCAGAGTTTGAAGTAGAACCTTCCCATCCCGGCAATACATACATGAATTTCATGTCTCTTGAACATACCCCTAACACATTGGTGACTAATTCTCACTTCCTGATTCGATAACTTGATTTATCAACTTCGGGAACATTCACCTTAATGTATGTCCCATCTAATGCTCCAAGACAATTCTATCAACAATAAAGACAAGAATAAAATTCATAAAACAAAACAACCGACCAAACCACTATAGATGCAAAATAGTCATAATAATACCTTGAACCATTTCCACATATCATCGGTGTAATCCTTAGAAATAAGAGTTGGAGTCTCGAGTAAATATTTGTGTAGTCTTAAAAGAGAATTTAACACTAGATTAAAATATCTACTCACAGTCTCTCTGGAATGTTGAAATTTGAACTTGATAACTCAATTCTTAGAATGGTGGGCCAAAATGTGAATAAACATTACAATTTGTTCTTCTATTGATACCAACCCATCTTCTTTCAACCTGCCTTGATTACGACAAAGCTCACAAAGCATATGAAATGTTCTCGTATTCATCCTTAATTGCTCAATACATGCAACATCATCATTTAACAACCTTCCTAGGAACTCCTCCCTAATATTAGCCCTTATCATGGATTGTGGTATAAATCAACGCCTATTATATAGCCTATAACTAGCAGCACACACAAACAAATATGACATTATACAAGCTGCAAGCATCTCCAAGAAAGCTTCTTCCAAAATCAAATATCAAGCGACTTCCTCAATAAACTCATTTGGATCACTAAACTGCATAGTTGGATCCATCATCACCTAAAGCATCAAACACAAATTAAAATAATGTTACAATATGTTGCACAATTTTGGAGAAGTCTAAAATATTAGCTACCAAAATCAATGTTAGTAAGGAAAAGAAAGAACAAAAAAGAAGGATGTATATGAAACACAAATTCAATCATAAAGATGCCTAAACTAAAGCATACCATATTTCTGAAAATTAGGTTCCAAAATCCATTCACATAATTGTCATGCAATCTTTACAATAAACCCTAATCAAAACATAGTAGGTTTCCCCATAGAAGTACATCACAATAGAATCACATGAACAAAGAAAACGAAATGAGATAAAAAGAGAAAAGGCAAAACAAAAATCACCAACACTTGAATAGGGGTGAATATTCACAAGACCCATTCCCAATTTCACAAGATTACCCAATGACACTTCAAAAGCACTTTTGGTGGGTCTCAACATCAAAGTTGACACATCAATAAGCAATACTTCTTCATCTACTAAGCTTATGCAAAGTACATGACTATATATTGTTGCAGGAATCCTATACCATAACATGACTTTATAAGCAGACACTTTTGTGCTAATTAGCCACTTTTGTGATACACTTTAAGAAAGAAGGCCATTAGCATGTGATATTTCAAATCAAATGAAGACCTTTGTTTTCTATTTTTTGGGTTTTTTTTTCTTTACCTTCGTATGAATTGGAGAAGAGACTACTACTTAAAGGAGCAATATCAACATAAGAGATCTCAAAATATGACTATATAAGGTTCCACTAGGAGTATTATTTGTAGAACATTAATTGATAAGCTACCATAAAAAGTGAATATAGTTTTATGAATTGTCTCTGAACTAGGGACTCCTGCATGTTCTTTGGTTTGGTGAATTTGTGGTCAGTCAAATTCTTCCACTTTGTATCATGATATGATACTTCATATAATAAAGGAGCCCCTTTATACCTTCCTACTAACAATTTTTTAAACTTGGTATATATATTTAGATCTGCATTAGTTGTCCATCATTATAATTGAATTTTTATTATTTATTTGAACCCCTCTCATTTCACCTATAATAGTTCATACACCCAATTTAATAGATGAATTGACCTCACAATTCAGTGGGGCATCCAAAAGTATTTGAAAACAGATATGGACTGAAAGTAGCCTCAACCAGGTGACAGGTTGAAGTTTTTAGCAAATACCCAATTATTCAGAGCATCACATAGTAAACATAAGAAGCAAAATGAACAAAAAAAAAATCATAAAACCCAGAAAGTTCAAGACGATGATTGAAGGAGATTGAGGATATTTTTGGAAGATTGAAGCAAATATTGGGGAAGATTGGGGGAGATTGACCCAGAAAAACCATAAAACCCATAGAATGAATCGAAAGAGGAAAAGGTTGAGGATAATTGTGCTTACCTTTAGCATAGACAACGATATTGGGGGAGATTGAAGCAGCAATACAACGACACTACTAAAGAAGCAAGACGAAGATAAAGTTAGCAAGACGAAGCAACAACGATGGAGCAAATAGTTATTACGATATTAGGGTTATAGAGGACAAAGAAGAAAGTGAAATTGTGTTATTGGGTTCTTTATTATCGAGTCTTATCAAGGTGAAGGAGAGGGGATAAAGTTAGCAGGTAATAATAGGATAAAAACGAGTAACTAGATTTCATTATATACTATCAAATAATGACACCAAACATCTGATAACATGATAGTATTAATTATACTATTAAGTTGGTTCTTATTCGCTCCACCAAACAGGGCCTTATTAGTTTATAGAAGTTGAAGCATTTAGTCTTCATCTCATTTCATAAACTACTTTGTCTTGTTTAGTTTCATTTCTTTCCATTTGATATTTTACAAAAGAAAAAATTATTGAGACTTTCTTATATAAAGGGGTCTTTTTTGATGAACTTTATTTTTTTTTATATGAACCTTGTATAAAGAGGTCTATAAACTAGCCTAGCTAACTTAAACTTGCTGGAGTTCATTAATTCATAATTAATCTTATGACTTGAGTTGATTTACATCAAAGAATGTTAAAAATAAATTATTTGAGTTTAGGTTAATTCCAAAACAATTAACTGATACATTATGAATTTTTTCAAAATAGAATTTTTTTTATAAAAAGTAGAGTATTTAACGTATTGAGAATTAAAAAAATATAATTTTTATACAAAATTTCTTATTTTAAATTTCTTAAAAATTAACCTTAAAAAGACAGATATATGATATATACCCCAACGATAATAGTAGATTATCCTTGGCATGGACCATTCACCCATTCCAATATATTCTTTTTGACAATTGTAAAATAATACGTATTCTTAGCTTTGACTGAAGTAAATAATGGAGATGGGGAAACAAGAGTAATGGGTGCCAACCTTTTTAAATAAAAAATTATTGATCATGAGAAGTACAACTCATATTTTCATGCTATTATAATCAAACTTCAGTCACCCAAAGTACAATCTCCTTATAAAAAATAGAGTTTCCCATGCTATTCTTATGGTACATACGTCAATACTGAATTTATTTATTTGTAAATCTCACTGGTTTCTGATCGAGCAATCAAGGCAAAAGACCATGGTGGATCCAGCTATTTAATTGTAGGTTATTCCGATCAACATGATATAAGAAAGAAGTAATTTTTATAGTTTTTTAGCAATGGAAAAAAGCTGTTTTGATCGCTCCAAAAATCCTTTTTAGATTGAGCGACATGTACATTATTAATTACAAGTTATTTTATATGCACGGTTGATTTCATTTTCATATAATACTCTTAATCTTTAATTTGATAGACAAATTATATAGTGCATTTTTTAATACGCTTATTTTAATCTTAAAATTTACAGTCGGATATTTAAAAAAAAAGCTTATTCAAATTTTAATAATTATATGAGTCAATTTTGTTTTGTTTGTTTATTGTAATATAAGTGTGCACTTTTAATTTAGATATCTACATATAAATGGTGTAAATAGAGTAAAATATAAAGAAGAAAAAATTATCATTTTAATTTATTTTCTCATGTTATGTAAGCATCTTTATGACATGAAATAGTTATATAATTTTTTGCTCTTTGTTTTTTTTTTACAATTTTATTAATAATTTTTTTTACTTAATCTTATATTTTGATAACTTTTTTTCTTAAGTCTTAAACAAAGCACCTTTAAAATCACAAATACAGTTACGCCATTTATATATATTAGTAAAATTTTAAACATTTTTATACCAAAAAATTATTTTAAGCATTTTAAATTATGTTTTTTGGAAGAACATAATACACCCGAATTTCTTAAATTGTGTTCTTTGAAGAATTTTATGCATTTTAATTATTTAAGAAATCTTATATTTGGTAGTTAATATATAATAATATATATAATATTATTAGAAGGTAATTTAATAATAATATTTAATAGTACATTTAAAAATATAATATCAATAAGAGTCAGTAGTTATTATTGTCATTAATGCTTCCAATAAAAAAAAATTGTCATTAATGAATTTTACTAATATAATATAGATATAAATATTAATATAAATATTAGTCTCCAGATCCAAAAATTCATCTATGTATACCTCTTTAGGGCCCATTTGGTACGCATAACAGGATAAAATCTAATTGTATTAAATTTAATATTATAAAGTTTGATAGTATAAAATTTGATAAAATTTTAATACTATTTAGTATTTGGAGTGATGTTGTATAAAATATTATGTTGTATAAGATAATATTATCATGTATTTGCTTATATATTATATAATACTGAATATAATAAAAAAATTAACACTTTTGACAAAACTATCATTTAATAAAAAATATTTATATTCATCAAAATTTATCATGTTATACTAATTTTTTGAGAAATAAAAGTCTCCAAGACTAATAAAAAAAACTCATGACCACTATGTATATTAAATAAAAAAACAACTCAAGCCTTCACAACAAAAATTAGCAAAAATCTAAAAAAATGTTCAGATCTAATAGTCATTTTCGTCTTTATTTTAGCAAAGCTCATCTTAACAGTAAAAATTTATAAGCATTTATATGACTATTTAGTTTCTAAATACAACACATAATATGAAAAATAACTCAAGTCTATACCTAATTTCATAAATAGTAACTATCAAGTTCTAATTGGAAGTAAATATCTCAAAATATTTAGAATACATAAAAAAAAAACTCTTTGTAGAATAATTTCCAAAATTGGAATCAGCTCATCCTCTTCGATTATGGTCTCAATGTGTGGTCTTTTACTGCGACTCTTCAATTTTGCTGGTCTGCGCTCTCTCTGCAAGCTGCTGTGTGTCTAGTGCCTTCAGTTTTTATATCCAAATAATTACACCGTGTAATGTCCCTAATAAATAAAAATGGCATAATTAAAAAATAAAGAAATAACCCTAAATAAAATTATTTATTCGAATAACTAAAGAGTTATTCGAATAAAAGCCTAATGTGCCAAAAGTGAATAAGTCATTCTATTCAAATAAGGTTCCTGTTATTCGAATAAATGGCTAATGTTAGTACTTGAAAGCCAGACTTTATTCGAATAGAAGGAGTTCTATTTGAATAAAAGCTGAAAAACAAATTAGAAAAAATGGAAATGCAGCATATAGAATGGAAGCTTAAATTTATTTAGCTCAATTAGTTCCAATGGAACCAAACCAAGGGTATGAAGTAAGCATGATGATTTTATCAAGAGAAAAGTATCACGCTTGAATTTGAAACCATGATTATGAGGAACAAGTGGCAATAACAGGATGGTGAAGGGGAATCATGATTGAAGGAGAAGTAATGATTGAAGGAACAAATGTTCAGAAATAAGTGGTGAAAGACTTAAGTCAAGCATGATTATTAATCTAAACACAACCAAGAAACATAACAAGTGTGCAACCATTTATTAAGAATGACATAAGAAAAGGCATGTGCCATTCATAAGAAAAGGCATGTGCCATTCATGAAAGTATGATAATAATCATGATTGGAAGTGTTAATTATTGATTATTATTAATGTTCTTTATCAGTATTCTTATTTTTTATTATAATGATACATGTTTTAATTCAAGTTTATTATTGATCTATAGAGAAAATATTTTTGAAGTATCATCCCATGGATAAAAATGTATCAATGTGCAAAGAGATTATTATAGCGGCCGTGATGAAAGGATTAATGGATGCCTTAATTAATTAAGGATTATTATTGTGTCCATGATGAGAGGATCAAGGGATGCCTTGATCAAATAATTGTGACCATTATGAGAGGATCAAAGGATGCCTTGGTAAAATTATTGTGGCCATGATGAGAGGATTAATGAACGCTTTAATCATTTTTAATAATTGTGGTCATGATGAGAGGATTGAGGGACACCCTTATCAAATTATTGTGGTCATGATGAGAGGATTAGGGAATGCCCTAATCAAATTATTGTGGTCATAATGAGAGCATTGAGAGACGTCTTAATGAAGAGAAAGATGCAAATTTGATTAAGAGTACTAAAATGGGATGATACTTTAAAAGAAATGATAAAGTGATAATAAAATAAACTTTTTGAGCAATGATATGAAAAGAATATCCAGTTACTTATTTTTACAAAGCTATAAATTACTTATTAAATTATGTTATCCTTAATTAAATACTCATTTTTATGTTATTCACTCCTTTTTCACTCTATTTTATAAATATAAAGAACAGAGAAATTATAAGATTTACTATTTTTACAGAATTCCTTACTCTTTAATTATAGTTTTGAATTTACTTTTATATTTTTAATTTTGTATCACTTATTACCCATCTAATTTATTTCTTAAACATTGATTCATTTATTTATGGATTCTCAGTTATGGTTTTAGAAATAGAGAAAGGTAAAGAGTAGTTGGTAAATGTATACCTATTTTTGCATCTTCCTACTGAAATTTTTATCTCACTCCTTTTGTGATGTAACATTTCAGATAATTCCAACAATAAGAGTTCCAAATGAAAGTCGTGAGCAACAAGTTATATAAATCTTCAGAGCTAGAAGATTACGTTTATACTACTATTTTTTAGGGACTCTTGAGCAGATATAGTACTGAAGTTATAAATACATAAATTTGTTAGCACTTTATAAAGGCTTTTGTAAGCCTCATTTTTTATAAATAGGTGTTTAGTTTTAGAAAATATCAGTATGTAAAATCCTATCTTAACTTAATATATTATATTTTTTTAATAAAACTAGTAATGTGTATTTATCTAAAATTATATATTTTAAAATTAAATAAGGATGATACACACCGCCTCTCTTCCAATAATATGCTGCCAGCCTTCAAATTCAATTTGGTTAGATTTCTTCTCTTCAACAATTTTCATAGCAATGCACCATTTCACATTCAAAATACAAGCTAAAAGCCATTGCTGGCAATATATATATCAACGTTCATGGTGGAGAGAAAGCGAAAGATGAAAATTGACCTTAAATGGAGGAGTGAGATTGATGGAGTCTATCGTTGCCAAGTAGTGACAGTAGCAGCTTCTTGTCTACGGCCAAACGAGGAACGAAGGGGTTGGGGTTGGATTGAGAAAATTTTCACAAGATCGAACTTATACATCAAGTCTCAATCGGGCCTAATATCACCTCTTAAAATTTGATTAAATTATTCATTATTTTAATGTATAGAAGAATTTGTTGAATAAGCTTATACAAGATATTGTTTACACAAAACGTGTAAATGAAATCAATCAAGTAACACATTTTCACTTTTAATATAAAATGGTACTAGTATAATTAAAACAAACGTTGCCTCCGTTTAATGATTCTAGTAGCATATATGTAAATTCAGGAAAACGAGGATGTTTAAGCTTGGCTAATTTCTGAATAGCACGATACTGATAGAAGGTGCCATATATTTCTGAAAACAACTTAAATCAAATAACGATCAGAAAATTATTAATACGCAGAATTAATCTGCTAAAGTACATTGATTTCCCACAAAGCAGCAGAACAAGAATCCATTTTTCTGAGACGCTTAAATTAAGGACATTTGCGAATTTGATCGCGGGTGGTGAGGTTGGCGTAGCAAGGACAGGAGTCTCGGTTGCCATAAGTGCCAGGAGGGACACATTTGCACACGGCACAGCAACTCCCACAAGCCCTCTTGCACAGACGTGGCCTTGATGATTGTTTGCACCTTCCTTCACAAGCCACTCCACAATCTATATATGTACATTATATATGTGCACAAACAAATTAGAAATCACTAGCTATTGCTAGTTAAAAAATAATTAACCCAGAAAGAAAAATTAATGAGGTAAAGATAATGGAACGTACCTATTGTTTGGGGAAGAGGAGTTGGCGTTGGAGCTCCATAGATGCTCATCTGTTAGTTATAAACCGTGCATGTGAAGCAAAAAGGTTAAGGTGGGTGAAATTAAAAAATAACAATGCTATAAGTTCATTAACTAGTTAGTTAATTAGCGGGATAGATGATAAATCAGAGGAGGCATGCTTTACCGTCTGGTGTGCTTCTGCGAGATGAAGAAGGAGAAAGAAGAGAAGAAGTGACGAGGCAGTGAGAGTTCTAAAGAACGCCATGGAAGGTAACAGAGTGTTGAAAGGAAGTAAGGAAGTATAGAACAACTACTACACGAAGCAAAATGAGAAAGAAGACTATAAGTATTTATAGGTAGAAGGGGAGTGAGATGTTTTCAATAATAGATTGTATAATACGCAATGAACGGAAGCCAAAGAACTATAGTGCCATGGAAATCACCTCGAAGGTGCTTTTGCCAGGCTAGTCCAGCACTGAAAGATGAACCCCAGGGACGGTGCTGCTTGACGATGGACCTGTCACATGGGTCAACTAGTAAATACTTTAATTTTTTTAAGGAGGGAAAACATTTGCTTCGTAGAATACCAACAATGTATTTTATATTGTTATGCAATAGCATCCTAACACACATATTTAAATTTGAAGTTGGCAATGGCATACACCTCAGAAGCATCCAATGTAGGCATGCAGAATACATGATGTCGCGACCGGGATCGCGGCGGGATAACGACTTAAATTACAAAATTTAAGGGAGTCGCCATCAATTTTATTTAAATTAAAAAAAATTAGAAAACCAACGAAGATGGTATACGTTCAAAAACCTAAGTTCGGGAGCCTAATTATACACAGGGAAGGGTGGAGCCTTAACCCCACAGCACCCCTAATACATCCGCTCTAAGACGGTTTACCTTAAATCAGTTGTGCAAATTTTTATAACTTTTAAAAATATTTATTCTATCTATTTATTAAAAGATAAACTAAACAAAGAAATAAATTATGAAAATTTAATTTTGGCTTGACAGCGAATTATGATTAACTGCTCTACGTATCCTCTCCGATCTGATGAGGAATTAGTCGCGTCGTTCTTTAAAAACGATTGTGAGTTAGTTATTTTAATTTTAAAAAGATTCTTTTTTTTTTTTGAAAATTTATTTGATTTTTATTTATTTTGTTTTTTTTAAGAAGAATCATGTTGTCACTTAAATGATTTCCAAGTTTATAAGATTAACAGTTCGTCATGAATTTCAATTAATCATATTTTATTATTTTTTACCAAAGCTCAATTATTTTATCTTTTTTTTTTTACAAATCATCAAGTTGTCACAACTTAGATGATTTTTAAAACTAACGTTGAATTAATTTATCGCAATTCGATTAACCTCATTTTATTCTTTCTCTACAAAATTTAACTATTTTGTTTTATTTATTTATTTATTTATTTATTTATTTATTATTATTATTATTATTATTATTATTATTATTATTATTATTATTATTATTATTCCTTTTTTAATTCAAACTCAAATATAAATATTTAAACAATCACTGAAAATAAAACTAAGACAAACTCATTTCTTTATTGGGCCTTAGACTACTTAATCTAGCCCAAGTAACTCATATTTTGCAAAATGAGCCCAAACTCCCAAATATTAACTCATGGAGGCATTAGTTTTTGCTAAAATAAAAATTTAACAATTAAATTCAGACAAAAAATAAAATAAAAAAGAAGCAAACTACAAACAGATAGAAGAAACACAGAGACATGGTTCTGGGTTTTGCTCACAAGGCAGGGGAGCACGGAGTGAGATTGACGGCACAGGGAGGGTGGCAGTGGCTTCGGTTGGTTGGAATTCGCGGAAGACGGTGCAGATCCGGCGGTGGTGAGCGGGTGGAGCGGATACGCGACGAGCTCGGTTGGCTGCTCGCACGGTGGCTTCAGATCTGAATACGACGGCGTCAACGTGGGCGAGCTGCGGCGGTTTGGTTCTGGTTCTGGTTCGCGACGCGAGTCGTGATGCGGTGAGGATGAAGACGGTGGCCGAATCTGCAAAGATATCGTGGCTGTTGCACAGGGGCTTGGGCTCAGTTCACAATTATGGTGGTTCGAGTTGGAGCTCAATGGAGGACGAGCAGGGGCGGTGCTGTCCGGTGGTCTGGTTGTGTATGGGAGGTAGCCGTGGAAGAGAGGTGGGGGTGGTGTGATGGTGGTTTACGGGTTGTGATAGGGGATGGTTTTCGGGTGGGGAGAATGAAGGAAAGGGAGCTTTGGTATTTTTGTTGGCTTTTACTGTGTTGTTCCCCCTTTTTAGGTTGTTGCTTTTTCTTTTTTTTTTTTTTTTTTTTTTGGTGAGGGATTGAGGATGGAAGTCGATGGTGGTTTTTGGTGAAGAGTGGTGGTTGATGGAGGTTTTGAAGGTTGAGAAAGGATGAGATTTTGGGTGGTATTTAGTTGATGATGAAAGATTGTGAAAATTAGAAGCTGAAATTTCTGGTGGTGTATCTGGAATGCCCTCCCCCCTGAGACCAGAGACTCCGTTTTCTCTACGTTGCTCCCTATTATATAAGCACCAGAATTATTTGCTTGGCATGCATTGTGCAGATTGTGTTGTCCCTTTCTAGAGCAGCTTGTGTAGTCCCTTTCGCTCCATTTTCTTTGCTTGCTTTATTTTTCTTCTCTTCTGCTGGGCTGCATCCTTCCATCTTTGTATATATTCGTTTTCACAACTTGATCGTGCTAGTATTGAAGAGAAGCTATAACACGTAGGAGACAACTGCTTCTTTCCTTTTTGATGTTCTATTTTTAAAATCTCTATTATCACTTGCCTTTTTTTCTTCCGCCATCACCCAAAGAGGCTTGTTTTTTGTCTCTTGTTATTGGCTTATTGCCACCCCTGCTACATGTTAGCTTCCCTTTTTTTTTTTTTATATATATTAGAGACTTAAGACAAATGGGCTAAAATGAATTAAAGGGCTTAAATATTTTTTTCTTACTGGGTTGGGCTTGATTTGGGTCATGCAAATAACTTATTAATTAATTTTTGTTTATCTCACTTTCATTATCAACAAAACGGGTCCGGACAAAATCGAGTGTTCACACATGATATGTTATCATTTTAGATTTTTGCTAAAAAATCATGTCTAGTATATATGTATATAAAGAATGAAGGTTAACAATTTTTACATTCTATTTTAGATCAAAAGATAAAACTATTTTTTATAAAATTGATCAGTTTTAAAAGTATTTTAATAATTTTAAATTATTAAATTTAATAAAAAAATACAAAACCACATTTGAAATATAAAAAAGAATTTAATTCTTCTCATTAAATAAAAAAACAAAGAATATCATATTTATAATTATAAAGACTATTCAGTCTGGACTATTTTTTTCTGGTACTACCCAACTGCTTTTAAAATTGCGGTTTAAAGCTGGTGGGCCCACTCTATTATGTAACTGTTACGGGATGTCCAGTGACTCCATCATGTGGCCTATATAACAACTGGTGTTTTGTACTCTCTAACACACGAGATAATAAAAATAAAAGTTAAAATAAATAATTAATTTATATAGTTTTCATTTAATTTGAATTTTAAATTTATATTTTTTTTTATATTTATTCTTATATTTCTTACTTATTTGATTTTTATATAAATATATATCACTCATCTAGATTTTTAGTCTTCATTATTAAGATATTGGTTTTCATATTTTTTACTCATTTGAACTTTAATTCTTATAATTTTTACTCATTAAATTATTAGTTATTACTTTCTACGAAGGAATGCTTCTTATAATTTTCAATATTAAAGTATTGATTTGATTAACTAAAATCTAAATAAATGAAACTATAGTGATTAATATTAAAATAATTATAAGAATACCAATATTAAAAAAATTGTAAGAATTAAAATTTAAATTGGGTAAAATTATAAGAACTAATTATTTATTTGATCTAGAATAAATAATCTTTTCAAAGATTTAAGAAAAAAACTATCTATTAATTCTAAGGCATCAATATCAACATACAAAAAGAAAGAAAACATATAATAAAATAATTTAAAAATAAAAATTAATAATTACGTTAACAATTTATTTTTTAACAAATCCTATATAAAGAATATAAGTATTAATAGGACTATTACTTCTTGTAATAAGAAAAAAATATGTAAAAATAAAATGTATGTGTACATCTAAAAATAAGAATCCTATACTATTATTTAATTAAAAAAATTCATCTCTTAAATTTTCACACATTTCTTAAGGCTATACCAAGTTGATCCCTAATGTAAAAATCTTATTTTCATTTTTTGTCATTTTAATGTATCATTAGATAAAAGATTCATAAATAAAACTTATATAGAATTATACTAAGAACTCATCCCTTAATTTTTTTACCCCTATTTTTGAATACTATACCAAATTCAGCCCTAATATAAAAATTTAATTTTCTTTTATAATTATTATTGTATACCAATGGCAGAACCACATGGAGACAAGGTGTAACATCTCAAATTTAAAAACAACAGTATAATCTGTATTATACCACAATAATTAGATTCAAGCATGTTACTGACTATTAAAACATTTCTAATATAACATATTTCATCAACACTATATAAGAAAATATGAGTCACGAACGAGAGATTAAATACATAGCATTTGTATTTCTCATAAATACAAAATATGTACAAGGCTACAAACTAGGGCTCTTAAGGCACAAAATATACATGTTTTCAAAAGAGACGTAAAGATAAATTAAGTTAAGTCATCCAAGCTCCTACTTGTACTTCACTTTCCATAAGTCTTCTTCCTTAGAATCATTATCGAAACACACACATGGGGTGAGAATCACATATTCTCCGTAGTTAAATCTATAAAACATATCATCATAATAATGCTAGCTATTTCAGTTAAAAACACATTTCAAACTCAAGTCATATACACGTATAAACTAGAAAGGTGACAAAAGTCAAAACCAACTCCTTTATCTTCCTGTTGTTGGTTTTCCATAAGCGCACGAATTGTACAAATAGTAAATAAAGATCGTTCTCACGAGGATTGATTAATTACTAATTCTTACGGTTACTTTGATTGTTTAAGCGAATAAAGGTAATAGTGAAAGCGATATTAAAATCAGAACAAAACTTAAATCAATAACGTAAACAATTAAAACTAGAAAAAATGTTATTCAACAAAGATTTAAAGGCCTAGGACTCAGAATCCACTACACTACCCCCTACAATAAATTGTAATCCTATCTTTGTTAATGTTCAATTATGTTCTTGAAGGCGATTTGTCCTAAATTATTTAAAGCCCAATTTCTTGGCACTAAAAACATGCTAAAACTTCACTAATCTCATTCTCATGGAAATTAATCTAAGTTCCAACCCATTAAGATTCATAACAATCATTTAACTCTCGAAGGATTTAAGCCTATGTCTAGGTCTCAATTACTAAGTTTAATTCTTGGATTATCAAGCAATTAGATTTCATCTTTCGACCATTCACCTAAAGCCTAAGATCATATAAATATGGCTTGACATACCACAAGCATTAAGCATACCAAGAATGAATCAAGAATAATAATTTCATTAACAACGAATCAAATTAACAATCCATAATATGGAAATAGAGAGTTTCATCATAATCCTAGAAAAAGGGTTTAGCTGCTCATGGCAATTATAGCATAAACAAGAACAAAGGTTAAAGAAACAACCATGATTTCTAAAGAAAAAGAGAAGATGGAGAAAAGAACTTCAATGATTGATCTTCAAAGACTCTTGCTCTTGTCTTCAAAGCCTTCGCCTCTAATCTTTGCGCCTCTCCTCTGAAAACTTGTTGTCACACAAGTCTCTAGCCAAAAGTCCCTTTAGATTTTGTGTTTTTGCCCAACTTATAATGATTTGGATGCAAAGCTTCTTTTTTTTTCACATCAGGAAGACATACATTTCCTTGTCTCCCTTCGACACAGCTGTGTGAGCTTAAAAAGCAGTATAATTTTGATGTAGAGGGGAGACACAGCCGTGTGAGCTTAAAAAATAGTATAATTTTAATGTAGACATAATTGTGTATCCAAGAGACATGGTCGTGTTTCCCACACAGAAGTTTCATTGAAGTTAGTTAGGGCCGTGTGAGCTTGAAAAAAGCTTTTTCCAAGTTAGACACCATCTTGTCTAACTCTTAAATTGCTCAAAACGTCACTATTTAGATAAGTGATCTTTATGAAAGTTGTAACTCTTTTTCTTAGCTTTCCAATGCCACCAGAATCACCTCGTTTTGACCTCTGTAGCTCAAGTTATACTCATTTTATCGCGCAAAGGTCAAAAACTCTGTGATTCTTGGCCATATAAATTATGAGTTCAACTCCATTGCAATGAATCCATCCAAAGCTTCATGAAGCCATGTCAAAACATCTCTTTTGGACCTAAAAACATAAATAAAGACCAATCATGAGATACTAAGGATACATAGATTAAATGTGACATAAATTCTAACATAAATCAATCAAAGGACACCTAAATCCCCCTCAAATCAAGCACAAGATATGTGTATTTTATCCACACATTAAATTCTCCCCTACTTGAACATTGCTTGTCCTCACGCAAAGAGTATGAATCAAAATCAAGATTAAACTGAACATCAAGGAACATGAATCAAGGAACATGAATCAAGGAAAATTTCATAGTTAAAAAATTTAATGAATACTTAGCAATCAAATCCAATCAAATAAGATAATCTAGCACTTGATACAATTAGAAGCTTGAGTTTAGCTTGCTCTCTTCTCTCTACCAAATAATTGAGGTCACTCATCTTTCCATCTCTCAAGTGTTTAAGGGCAAAGAGATCACTTAAATTTCTCTTAACAAATGCATTACCATAAGCTTGATTATCAATTTCATCTCCACTATCAAGTTCACATACACAACATGAATCAAAAAGGACTTCCATTGTTTGTAATGAGGCCAAGGGTACAGTAAATGGTAGGAAAAATATGAATAAAGGTAAAGAGAGTTTATGGATAAAGCTATACAAAGTAGAATCAAGTTGAAAAGATAATTAATAGTGCATAATGCATAAAGTCATTCTCACTTTCAACCAGATTATTCTCACTATACTTCACCCATCAAACCTTTTTTTTTTAATTTCTCCTTGTTTTTCAACTTTCATTTTTTTATATATATCAATCCTTCAAGATAGAAACAAGCTTTTTTATGACTTCTCAATTACCACATCAGTTGCTCAAAAGAATTTCAACCTGATTAATCAATAAGGTATTCAGAAAAATTAATTTCAAGCTTAAATGGGGCAACTAAGGGATTATTTTATCAATGCAACTTTAGAAGTCATGAAAGAATTAAGCCTATGTGCCTTAATCATGTTCAAGAATGTATGTGAATTAATATAGTCTCAACAAGATATCAAATCAAATTCTAGCACGCATGAATCAAGAGAAAATTCACTCAGAAGAAGAGTAGGATTTTGTGTATGAAAAATCCAATCATTAAAGGCTCAAATCTCACTTTCTGGCTTAAATTAGTAAAAAGAATAAATTGCAAGCAGACATGGCTAATTTCCCAAATAAAATGCTAAATTTGTCAACATTCAATTGAAAAAATTGTCTTGCACAAAATCAGCTCATAAGTAGTGGATTCCCTTTTTCAAACATAATTTCTATCAGCTTAGAAATAATCAAGAAATCAACACACAATTCCTGCTTGATTCAATGCAATACTCAAGTGTTCATTAATTCAAAGTAATCAAAAGGATACCCTCCACACTTAAAATCAACATTGTCCTCAATATTGAAACAAAAATGATAAAAATAATAGAATAAAAGACAATGAAACTTCTCTGAAAATGGAAACGCAAGATCATGAAGGTGGTAGGAGAGGTGGAGCGGGGGAAAGGCGTAGCTATGAGCTCGAACATCTGAAAAACAAGAAAAACAAAAGCAAAAACTGAAAAACAAAATGCAAGAATTAAATGTAAAAATAAAAAGACTAAAGGAAAGAGAAGAAAAAAAAAAATTTTTTGGTAGTCGACGACTATATACATCCCCTACAAAGGCTCCGAACTCGGGAGGCACCTAAATCGACTCAATCAATAGCTAACTATGAAACAAAAATAGAAAAAAATGTTAATCAATAAAATAGGTAATAACAAGATAAGATCAAAATAAAAAAATAAGAGAATAAAGAAAAAAAGAGAAAATTTTGGGTTGCCTCCTAAGAAGTGCTAAGTTATAGTCATTAGCTTGACTATGGGCTGATTCTATGCTCAGGTGATGTCAATGGAGTGGTGCTCAGTCCCCACTCCTTCTTCATAGTGTTTCATTCTCTAGCCATTTATCATGAATGTCTTATGACCTTTTTTCTTTACCTCAAGCACATCGTACGATAAGACCCGAACAATCTCATATGGTTCAGATCATTTTGACCATAACTTACTAGGACAAAAACGTAAAAGCGAATTATCGATAAGATAAACTTGGTCTTTTATTGCAGGGTTTGGTCTTCTTAAAGTTAGTAGCAGCCTTAGGCAAGGCCTTTTTTAACATATCATCAGTCACAGATTCCTGCATATCTGAAAGCACAACACTATCCACAATTTCAGTAGCATCTATGTGATTACATGAATTACAGGAACTAGAATTTTTTTCAGAATTAAAAACATTAAACACTACTTCCTCAGTATGCAATCATAAAGTCAATTTCTCTTCGTGGACATCAATAATTGCCCTTCCAGTGGCCAAGAATGGATGCCCAAGTATGATTAGGATTTGAACATCCACTTCTATGTCAAACACAACAAAATTGACTGGCACCAAAAACTTTTCAACCTTCAAAGGAACATTCTCTAGTATGCCAATAGGATACTTGATCGACCTATCCGCCAATTAGAGAGATGGTGGTCGGTTTGAACTCCCCAATATCAGGCTTCTCATAAAAAGAAAATAACATCAAACTCACACTTGCCCCAAGATCACACAAAGCCTTGTTGATATGCATATCCTCAATTGAATACAAAATTGAAAAGCTACCCGGATCCTTAAGTTTATGAGGAAGCTTGTTTTGAATTATTGTACTGCATTCTTCAGCCAAAGCAACAGTTTCATAATCCTCAAGCTTCCTCTTATTAGAAAGGATCTCTTTCAAGAACTTAGCATAAGAGGGCATTTGGGAAAGTACTTCCATAAAAGGAATGTTTATGTAAAGCTTCTTAAGTACCTCAAAAAATTTTCCAAATTGATGATCAAGCTTTGCCTTTTGATACTTTTGAGGGAAGGGCAAATGTAGGATATATGCTGGTGGAGGAACATACTTTTTAGTGCTTTCTTCATCTCTTGCTTTGTCTTTGCTCTTCTCTTGCTTCTCCTCTTTTTCATGGGTTTCCTTATCTTCAAGCTTTTCTTCCTTTGTGGGGCTTTCAAGTTAATTACCATTTCTTAAGAAAATTACATTAGCTTGCTCCCTTAGGTTAGTCTCCGGTTGACTTGGGATTCACCTTTGAACCATGTTGAATAAGCTTGCTTGTTGGGCTATTTGAGTTTCAAGTATCTTAGAGTGAGTGACCATTTAATCTAAGTGAGTATGGATTTGCTTGATGGATTTCCCATGATGTTGCACCTGAGCTTGAATGGCTTGATTATGCTCCTTTTGAGTGATTATAAAATTCTCCATGAGAGCTTCTAAATTGGACTTTGCACCTTGAGAAGATTGTTGAGCTTGTTGGAATCCAAGTGGGTCCTCATTGTTTTGTTGGTTTCTATGGTTTCTCCAGCTGAGATTATATGATTTGGAGAAAGGATTCTCCTGAATCTTGAAATTGCCATTTTGGATATAATTCACTTGCCCCAAAGACTGGTCATGAGAATATGTTTCTACTGCATTGCATTCTGAAGTCAAATGCCCTCTTCTACATGTTTCACAAGTCATGTTAGGAGTAGTGATAGCATTAACATTCAGCTTCTCAAGTGACTTAGCCAAGATGTCAAACTTTGCATTCAACATAGTAATGACATCAAGCTCTATCATTACGGCTTGCTTCCTTGAAGTCAATCTCTCATTTGGCCACAAATAAATATTCAAAGCCAATTCATTAATCAAACCCCTTGCCTCTGTTGGAGTCTTGACCATCAAAGCACCGCTAGCTACGGCATCAAGAGCTATCTTTGTAGAGAAAGATAACCCAGCATAGAAGGTTTGGATGATAACAAAATCCTGTAGGCCATGATGTGGACACTGACGAATGAGATCATTATACCTTTCCCATGCTTTATAAAGAGATTCATCTTCCTTTTGAGAGAAGGTAGTGATGTCTTGACGAAGCTTGATTGTCTTTCTAATCAGGTAATACTTATCCAAGAAGGCTTGCTCCATCAAGTTCCAAGCGGTGAGTGAATTTAGGGCCTCTAATTGAATCCACTTTTTAGCTTTCCCCCTAAGAGAAAAAAAAAAGTTTTATCAGTATAGCATCCGTTGAAACCCCATTAATCTTTATAGTGTCTCACAACTCTAAGAACTCATCCAAATGTTGATTTAGGTCTTCAGTTGGTGACCTGTTAAATTGCAATTATTGTACCATCTGGATCAATGATGTCTTGATCTCGAAGTTGTTGGCTTCTATTTGTGGTCTAACAATAGAAGATTGACGATCATTAGCATTGGGAGTTCCATAATCTCTCAGCATTCGCTCTGGATTGGCAACTTGGGGGCAAAACTTTTTTTTTCACGTCAGAAGGACAGACACGGCCGTGTCTCCCTTCGACACAGTGGTGTAAGCTTAAAAAAAAGTGTAATTTTGATGTAAAGGGGAGACATGGCAGCGTCTCCCACACAGAAGCTTCATTGAAGTTAGACAGGGTTGTATAAGCTTGACATAAGCATTTTTCAAGTTAGACACAATCGTGTCTAACTCCTAAATTGCTCAAAATGTCACTTTTTGGATAAGTGGTATTCATGAAAGTTGTAGCTCTTTTTCTTAGCTTTCCAATGCCATCGAAATCACCTCGTTTCAACCTCCGTAACTCAAGTTATACTAATTTTATCACATAAAGGTCAAAAACTCTGCGATTCTTGGCCATATAAATTCTGAGCTCAACTCCATTGCAATGAATCCATCCAAAGCTTCATAGAGCCATGTCAAAACATCTCTTTTAGACCTAAAAACATAAATAAAGACCAATCATGATATACTAAAGATAAATAGATTAAATGTGACATAAATTCTAACATAAATCAATCAAAACTCACCTAAATACCCCTCAAATCAAGCGCAAGATGTATGAATTTTATCCACACATCACTTCTCGAAATAGATTCTCATTTTATAAGTTGTATAGAAAACTCATTTCCATAAACATAACTCACAAAACATCATCTCTATCTTAGAAATATGCAATTTCCCATTCAATTGCAATGTATGAATATGTTATGATTAACAACCGCTCATACAATTATCATGCTATGCCAAATTATGCCTTATGTTCAAGCATATGCAATAACTTAAATATGTAATGAATAATTTCATGATACCATTTACAAGAATCCAGTTCCATGGTAATGTTATGATATGCATGAGCCTCGAACAAAATAAAGGAAATCCATCCCAAGTCTTGAACAAGCACTGGAACCCAATTCCAACAATCTTTTCTCCGAGTAGTGGTCTCATCAACTACACGATCTTCAATAACCCTGGATAGTGAACTTATTAACTATGCGGTAATAGATGTCCTCTCTTCATGCGACTCCAAGAGTAAAGAAAGAATAACCACTTTCAACTGTTCTACAATAGGGATGGAGCTGCCCGTCCTCACGCTATTAAAGGTTTAGGATCACCTCTGGTAGTAAGGAATTCATCTCAACTATTCTACATTTAGGATAACATCTAGCAAAAAGGGAAGATCTCGCCTCAATTCCCAGAATAATGAGGAAGAGAAAGTCCATTCTCAACTCATCACTATAATAGGGAAAGGCTTGTTCGTCTTTACCTAACATAGATTATCCTCAAATGTGAGGATTACATCCTTCAACAATCACAAACATGTAAAACAATGATGCTAATCACCTATAATAACCAACATACCAATTTATTTGCATACATCATGTAAACACTCCATTAAATATCCCTATTAGAGCCTCAACACTCATTAAGAAACATATAAGAAGGAACTAGGCCAATTGGAAACTCCATTGCATCAAATGAAAATCCATGTTTCTCCCAGGCAGTCACGCCTCGGCGCAGCTCTGTCACACCTAGGCTCTGAGCTCTCTGTCCTACCCACGCCTCGGGTGGAGTTTAATCACGTTGTCGTGTGACCCTGCGAACAGAGTTTTCTACAGAATTTTACAGAAAACAACCATTATTTCATTGGCATAAATTCATCTGTAATCACTCAAACCTCAAATCCAAGTGATTTCCAATACCTCACAAGGTCCATTAGCATATTGCAACTCTCAAACAATTTTTAAACCACTTCTACATGAATCAAAGAACCAATCATCAACCTTAAAAACCTAAAACTCTACTTTCAACTCAAATAAAATCAAAGGTGTTTATGGGATGAAAATTCATCATCAAGCATCAAACAAACTAAAAATCATGTCTTTCTCAAGTTCTACAACAAGATTCAAGTATAAAACACAAGAATCACATCCAAGATCCATTTGCCTCACCAAGTTACCTCATGAACTAGATGAAGATAATGGATGAAAGGATGTTAAAACAAGTTCCCTATACCTTAAACTTCAGAAATTGAAAGAACTAAGAAGCTCCTCTTCTTCCTTTCCTTATTCCTCATCTTGGTTAGTTCATTATTCTCCTTTTGTTCCTTTATTTGCTTTCCCCTTTTGTTTCTCTGCTTCAATCTTGTGAGAGTGGTAAGAAATAAGAGAAATATCTCATTTTAAAGACAAAAGTCAAGGGTAGAAAAATGAGAAGAAACATGAGGCACTTCGGTCATTTAAGTGACCAATTGATAATTTCGATCTGTTAAGAACACTTAGATTTCACCAAATCTAGTTTTTTAACTTCCAATAAGTTTAAAATAAATACTAAGATTCATAAAAAATCTTGTTTCACTATTTTTATATTTTTTCATATCTGCTAGTAGTCAATCAGACATTAAAACACACACTCAGTATGCTTAAAAGTACCAAACTAACTCCGATTGATCTCAAATTTTAACTACACCATCTTCCACACATTTATGACCTAGAAACAAATTCTCCACATTTATTTCAATTAACTAAGCATTTTAAGCCAATTTTGGGGTTAATAACTGACTACGGGATTTAAAGATGCAAACCCAAGTGCAGGTTGTCTCAAGTAATAAATTTCTCGGGAGTCCGAGGTCGATCCACAGGGAATTGATGAAGAAAAATTAATTAAGGTACGAAAAGGATTTGTTACAACACTAAAAGTAATAAAAGATGTTCACAAATGAATTTAAGAACTTGCTTGGGTTAGGAGATTCACTCTTGGTAATAAATTAAAGGTAAGATTATTTCTCTTTATGACTCAATTGAAATCCACACACAACGGAGGTTCTATTCGGAAAATATAACATTCAAAGTTCAATTATATATGTAATCATATTATGATTCCTTTAATTATCTACCAATATTTGTAAATGAGTTCAAGCATTCACTGTGTCAATCCTATTGTCTACAATAAATCAAGATCTCTATTATACAAAGAAGGTTTCTAAATTGATTGGAAACAAAATACAATACATATAATGTCCATTTGATAATATATCATTTAAGCACAAGAAATAGAATAATCTAACCTTATTTCATTACCAAGAGCTTCATTCTTTCACTCAAGCAAGATGAAGATTTAGTTACTCATTGATAAGAAGAAAGAAAGAGAGAAGAAGAGAAAGATAAACATAGTTTCAATTTAGAACAAGAGAAAATTACAAAAAAGGAAAACAATAAACAAGCATAACCATAACTTATAAAAACTAAGCCTAACACCAAGAGCACCAAATGATAAGCTAATTGTGCCTTTTATAGAGGATTAGGGATACAAAATGACAAGGGGGCTGATTAAGAGTAGGTGGATGAGTGGAAAATGCCAAATGGTGAGTTGGTGAGTGGAAAATTATTGAGATTCCTTGTCTCTGAAATCATTCAATGCTGATCTCATGGATGCCATTAGAATGAAGCAACATGGTCTTCATGAAAGTTGTAATATTTTGTCTCAGCTTTCCAATGGCACTAAAATCATCCAAAAATTCATCCTACAGCCCAAGATATGATCCAATTACTGTAGACTATTCAAGTCCAGTTTCAACACCTTTGTTTTGACTTCTAGACCCAATATCACCTTCAAGTTATCTGAATGAGCTCTTATGTTGTTCATGAAAGTTGTAGATATGGGTCTTAACTTTCAACTCTCTAAATTTCAGCTTAGAAAGTTCCTACAGCTTGAGTTATGCTCTGATTACTGTACACTGTTTAGGTTCCAGTCACAAAACTCGTGTTCTGACTTCCAAGCCCAATTAGCTCCACTAGATGTCTGAATGAGACTTGAGCTCTTCATCAAAGTTGTAGAGCTTTCTCTCAGCTTTCCTACAAGGTAAAATTCATAATTTCTAGACATCTAGAACTCAAGATATGACCAAAATACAGAAACAGTGTAAGACCCAAATAATGCTGAAAAAATCAATTAAGTCCAATTTGAGTCCAATCTTAGAAAACATAACCAAACTTAATCAATTAAGTACATGAAGAGTGTAAATGACTAAAAATGAGAATTTATTAATGTATAAAATATGTGATTATCAAATTCCCCCACACTTAGCTTTTTGCACTCCTGGGCAAAACACATAAGACCAAAGCTAGGAAATAAAGAAAAATGACACAGACTCAAAAGCTAAAAATTCTAAAAGACTCGATGAAGCAAGAAGAACAACCTGAAATTCAAGGAATCAAAGCATTAATGAGGTAACATTTCTTCACATCTCAAACCAACAAGCAAAGAAACTTCAATTGAAAAGAATGAATCAAGAATGATAGATCCTCACAGAATTCATTCTCAATCTCTCAAGTGTTTAAAAGGTAAGTATTTCACTCTATTCAACCTATGAACAATTGCACTACCATAAGCTTACTTATCTTCTACTTCTCTGCTACTCAAAACACATGCATACAAAAATCAAGAGGACTTTATTCAAGGTTGTAATGGGGTCATGGTAAAGGAGAGAGGATAATATGGATATGAAAAGATAAATACCAAAGAGAATAAAAGAGCATTATGGTTCAGTTAGAGTGGAGAAAATGTTTGAGAACATTCATTATAAAGAACAATCACCAATATTTGACTAATGTTTTGTTGAAGATCAATCCCAAATTGGTGAATTGAATTCATTGTTAGACTTGAACATTCTCCTTTTCTTCCTGTTGTTTCCAAACATCCACCTTTATTCTAGACTTTGATAATCCTTTGATTGCAATGGTGGTCAATTTTTTTTTGGTTGATCATTTTGCACACACAACTCCACACTTGTTCAAGAACAAGGTCAATGCTCTCTTATTCCCTAAGGTTGGGTAAAAACATATTTTTTTTTTTTTTTTTTTTTTTTTGAAGGTACGAAATGAGTTAAAAACAAGGAATGATCAAATAAGTTCAAAAGGGTTACACAATGAAAAATATACAAGGATGGCTATTTGGTCAAAGTAGCTATTTCAAAATGCCTCAATCATATTAATGTATGCATGTGAAAATATAGCCTAAAAAAGAATCAAAGCAAGTTCTAGAGTAACAATTCCATGAGTGAAAATCACACAAGAAAGAGGAGAATAGTACAGATATTCAATCCATTCATCAATAGGCTCAAAATCTTACAAGGCATATTTCTATCATTCTTAATCCACCAATTCAACATCTATAACCAAGCATGTGAAATTTAAGAAAGAAGATAATTTATTCAATCATGCTATGATTCATGAATTTCAATTGCTTCAAAGGATATGAGAGTGCATTTGCTTGAATCTTTCAAAAGAAATCAAATAGCAAAACTTTGTTACTTCCACAAATAAATACTAAATAGTTACTACCCCAAATAAGATGCATCTCAAGAGTAATAAATTGTTTTCAAAATTTACTCCTTACTCTGCCATCACTAATTGGTTTTACTACGAATAGGTTTCTGACAGTTATATCACTAAACATACTTTCCAATTTAGATGCGTCTCAGAAGTAAAATTACTCCTTACTCTGCCATCATTCATTGGTTTAGTAAGTCCATGACAATCATATCATACTTCCCAAAAAAAAAAATTTTTTTTTGGTCAACTATCCTTCCCCCCCAACTAGATCACAACATTGTCCTCAATGTTAAAATATAGATGAGTAAAGGATAGAAGATATTATCTGTTGGAGAAATCTAACACAAATTTAAACAGAAACAAAGTACGATAAATAAAATCAAAGGTAAAGGAGAGTTATAAATAAAGTGTCAGATCTGGCTTTCTTTTCATCCTGCTTCCCTCACTGCTTCATGCTGACCAATCTATCTGAGTTATTACTGGGTTATGTTTATGAACAAAAGCTTCTAATTTATCAATTAACTTCTTAATAGTGAAAGTAGAGATAAGAAGTTGTCTTGTCGAAGGTGTGATAAATTTCTGTTCCACAGCATGGTCAAGAAAAAGTAACAAAATATCAAAGAAATTATTTACATTCAACAAACCTATGAGTTTATGGTGGATGTTCAGTTAGGCCTAAGCGACAATTTGAAAAACTTCTGCCAAGGTACCAAAATCACCTGGTAAGGCAATGAATGTATCAGAGCTGTGATGTGGTGTCCCAGGGCCGACGAGGGCGGGGAGTGGATGCCGGTGTAAGAGAAGCACGTACAAGGAGCGGCTCCTGGCAGGCTTCTAGGCAAAGGGTCCCATGAATGAACTGAATACGCACCAGAATGAAAGGGATTCAGAGACTGTGCAGGTATGGGACTGCATAGTTGAGGATGGCTTAAAGGAATTAATTAGGCGTAGCCATATCAACAAGTTGCAACTTCTTTTCGGGAGCCTAGAACATAAGAACTTCATGGTTAAGCATGCTTGACCTAAAGCAATTGTGGGATGGGTGACCTCCTGAGAAGTTTCCTAGGATGCGTGTGAGTGAGGATAAAGCAAGCTGAAAAGACCCGCGTTAGTTTGTGGAGACACTCGTCAATCTTGCAGGCAGTCCCAGGATGTTACATGTGAAGCATTATCTTCATTCGTTCATGCATTGATGATACCTTAAGTTCCTCCCCAATTGTCTAAAGGTTTAGGAATGACACCTAAAACTTGACTGCATCCTATATATGCAACAAGTGATATAGGCCTTATTAACCTACGGCAACCTCCCCCATATACAAGATGAATATTCGTCGCAGCAAGTGATCGACCAAGAGTGGTAGCTGCGTTTACAAACTCTAAACCCTTCCCATAATTAGACCCACAAAATACGCAGTTATTTTTAAGTTGACAAACAGAAACACCTTCTATTTCTATTCTCACCTTCCCTTTGAATGATTCTGAGCTGGAAGAAAGTGGAGAAAATGAAGTGTTTAAATAGGAAAAAGAATGGAAAGAGTAATAATAGCACCTACAAAGGTAGGTTGGCTGTTGTCAGAAAAGTTTGAAATTAAGAAACACAGAATCTCTTTTTCTTTTTTTTTTAACTTCAAGAAAACCATCAGGGTAAAGAAGTCTAGAAACATCTGAAGGACCCTGCTCAAAGGATCGTCTGTCCAAAACCAAAATACAGCAAAATCATACAAAGATAAAAGAAATGAAATAGCAAATGATGACATACCTGTATATACAGCTTTCATGGCGTATCTTTATATTGCGCGTCATGAGTGTAGTAGTGACATATCTTTATACTGCATGTCATCAGTGCAGTAGAAACTCACGTCCATTTATTCGAAGAAAGGAGAAAGAAGAAACCATCGTGGGTTTCCATGCTGGGTCTGGAACTTGGAGCGCTCACACTTGGGCTCGTAACATCAACAAAGATGCTAAAATCTGATACCCGTAATGTCCAAGATCCAAAATATCCCATCCTATGGCGTTGAGAGCGCCTTATAATAAAAGAGAGGATCAAGCTCAGATGCCTTATACGCTTTGGCAGTCGTGGGTTACTTCTCACTAATAACTAGAGTGAGACGCTTCTGCCTGTCCATCAACTCCACAGTGCCTAGATAGTAAATATTGGGTTATGGAGTGCGGCTCTCTACAGAGCATGGTACATGAACTTTTTTAAGGACTAGCGTGCAAAGGCCCACCCGAGTCAATGACAGGTCAGCCAAGGGCTGGGGCTCCACAACTAATTAAAGTCATGGTACTCCTTCCGGATCACCCTTGTTCAAACATTTTTTATTTTTTTTTCTTTTTTTTTTTTTATTTTTTATATTTTTTTTGAAAGATGACATGAAGAAGAAGATGATGATATGTACAGATTATTGTGGATATGGCTCATATCTGCCTCTGGTTTAACGTCCAGTAATGGCTTAAACGCCTTCTATAAGTCAAGGATAAGCTTCCCATCCAATTTTCTTATAAATTGGCAAACATGGTCTTTTAGAGTCAGATTCCTAAGACTGTAGCATTTTTCTTCATCCTTGAAGAGATTCCACAAATTAAGAAGTTCACGATGCACTAATCCATAAGAATGCATCTCAAGAGTCAATAAGATATCATCTAATGACTCCTTACTCAGTCCATTCTTAATGAAGAAAATTTTATCTTCTCTATTTGCGAAAACCATCCCCAGAGAACGACATCGTTTGTTACAATTCCATCGTCCACATTTGTGACAGACTTGTAACTTTTTTGCTCTTCTCCTTTTAGAATACGAACTTCTTCTGAGACCTGGCATGTATGAGTAAAATGAAATTGAAGACTTACCTGCTAGTCGGACCTTTGCTTCAATTATCCAGTGTACATCTTCTGGCATACCTTTTGCATTAACAGTCTCAATCTTTCACATCTAACTTTGTAGATTTTTTTTCCAGAGCATTTTGAGGGAGAGAAGGAAAATGTTTTCTCAGGTTTGAAAGAATGACATCTATTTTAAAGGAGAAAAAGGATTCAGTTATTTTGGGAAACTGAAAAACAAACTGACTTGAGAGTCACGGAGTACCGTTATCCGCAACTTAACTGGCAACACAAAGAACTGCAAAAACAAGGCAACAAAATTAGAGTGAATTCTATTCATTACAAGGATAAAAAAGAGAGATGAATTCTACCTCATCAACTTAGTTTTTTCAGAAATGGTTTGAGCCTTTGTCCATTGACTTTAAACACATTACCATTATTAGGATTCTCAATATCTATAGTCCTATGAGGATACACATGTTTGACAACAAAAGGACCACTCTACCTAGATCTCAATTTTCCAGGGAATAGGTGCAGACGAGAATCATAAAGCAGAACTTTTTGATCAATTTCAAAAGATTTTCTCAAAATTGTCTTGTCATGAAAAGCTTTTGTTTTAGCTTTATAAATCTTTGAGTTCTCATATGCATCATTTCTTAATTCCTCAAGTTCATTTAATTGCAATTTGCGTATCTTGCAAGCATCATCAAGATTTAGATTGAAAGCTTTAATGGCCCAAAATGCTTTATGTTTCAATTCTATAGGCAAGTGATAAGGTTTTCCATAGACTAACCGATAGGGTGATATGCCCAAAGATGTTTTAAAAGCAGTACGGTAAGCCTAAAGTGCATCGTTTAGTCTAAAAGACCAATCTTTACGATTTGGGTTAACCATTTTTTCCAAAATTTGTTTAATCTCTCTATTTGCCAATTTAACTTGTTCACTTGTCTGAGGATGATAAGGGGTGGTAATTTTGTGTGTAATACCATATTTCTTCATTAAAGATTCAAATGATTTATTACAAAAATGTGTTCTCTCATCATTTATGATAGCTCGAGAGATTCCAAATCGACACAAGATATTTTCTTTTAAAAATTTGAGAACAGTTTTATGATCATTGTGTCGGCATGGAATCATCTCAATCCATTTTGAGACATAATCAACTGCAACCAAAATATACACAAATCCAAATGAAGATGAAAATGGACCCATGAAATCAATTCCCCAACAATCAAAAATTTCAATGACAAGGACGGGGTTCAGAGGCATCATGTTTCTTTTTGAAATTGAGCCCAACTTTTGACAATTTTCACAACTTCTGTAAAAAGTATAGCAGTCCTTAAATAAAGTGGGCCAATAAAATCACACTGTAAGATTTTTGCAGTTGTTTTCTTTGAAGAAAAGTAACCTCTACATGGTTCTGAGCGACAAAATTTAATGACACTACCTACCTCACTGTTGGGCACACATCTCCGAAAAATTTGATCAGCATAATATTTGAACAAGTATGGGTCATCCTAATAAAAAATTTTCACCTCTGTAAAAAATTTCCTTCTATCTTGGTGCGTCTATTGAGGTGGCATCTTTCTTGTTACAAGAAAGTTGACTATGTTAGCAAACCAAGGCATGGAATTGACAGAAAATAAAAATTCATCAAGAAAAGAATCATTGATAGGTGTGCTATCAAAAGGTGAGCTTGTTGTAAGTCTAGACAAATGATCAACGATAACATTTTCGGCTCCTTTCTTATCTTTTATTGTAATGTTGAATTCTTGAAGCAACAAGATCCACCTTATCAATCTTGGTTTGGCATCCTGCTTAGACATCAAATATCTAACAACAGAATGATCAGTGAAAATCACAATAGAAGAATTAATTAAGTAAGATCGAAATTTGTCTAGTGCAAAAATTACAGCAAGTAGTTCTTTGTCAGTAGTGGTGTAATTCATTTATGCACTGTTTAAAGTTCTACTTGCGTAACAAATCACATGAGGCTTACCTTCCTTTCTTTGGCCTAAAACAACATCCACAACAAAATCACTAGTATCACACATTAACTCAAAAGGCAAAGACCAGTCAGGAGATTACATGATAGGAGCAGATGTCAGAAGACCAATTAATTTTTCAAAAGATTTTTGACATTCTTGAGTCCAATTAAAGTGCATCTTTCAACAGAAGATTACATAATGGTCTAGATATGACACTAAAGTCCTCAATGAATCTTTTGTAAAATCCTGCATGTCCTAAAAAAGAATGAACTTCTCTGACTGTTTTTGGGGAAGGCAAATGAGCAATTAATTCAACTTCAATTCCTTTAGAAGATATCACATGACCTAACACTATTCCTGAGGTAACCATGTAATGACATTTTTCCCAGTTTAGCACAAATCATTTTTCTTCTCATTTTTTAAGAATTTTTTCTAAATTATCAAGACAATTTTCAAAAGAATTTCTAAAAACTGTTAGATCATCCATGAAAACCTCTAAATAATGCTTAATCATGTCACTAAAAATGCTTAACATGCATCTTTGAAATGTTGCCGGAGCATTGCAAAGGCCAAAAGATATTCTTCTATATGTAAAAGTACCAAAGGGACATGTAAAAATAGTCTTTTCTTGATCTTCTAATACAATTGGTATTTGATTATAACCCGAAAAACCATCAAGAAAATAGTAGTATGGATGTCCTGCTACCCTTTCCAGAATTTGATCAAGAAATGGTAAGGGAAAATAATCTTTCCTAGTAGCAGCATTTAATTTTCTAAAATCAATACACATACGTCAGCTAGATGAGACTCACGTAGGTATTAATTCACCCTTATCATTTTCAACCATTGTTATTCCAGATTTCTTAGGCACAACTTGTGTAGGGCTTACCCATTGACTATCAGAGATAGGATAGATAATTCTAACATCAAGCAATTTAAGGATGTCAGCTCTAACTACCTCTTTTATGTGTGGATTTAATCTTCTTTGAGGTTGTTGAGAAGTTTTAGCATTATCCTCTAAATGTATTCTATGTGTACAAATTAATGGATTAATACCTTTTATGTCTTTTAATGTCTATCCAATTGCACTTTTATGCCTTTTAAGTACTTCTGTTAACATACCTTCTTGTTCTTCAGTAAGAGACGAGGAAATTACCACTGGAAAGTTTTACTTTTCTCCTAAAAATATGTACTTCAACCCAGCAAGTAATGGCTTTAGTTCCAGTATGAGTACTTCTTCATGGGCATTATCATTCATGGGTTTTAGCTCTTCAAATCTTGGCTTCCATCCCTTGTACTCCATTGCCTGTGTACAATCAAGCAAAGAACATATTTTAGAGATATCATCTTCTAATTGCATGCCTGAATCAAATGAATTGACTAAACAAATTTCTAATGAGTCAGAAGAACTCCTTGTTTAAAGATGATCATCTATAATGACTTCACGTCCTTCAACTTCCTCCTTTTCATCAAGGACTTCCTGTGGTTGCTTACACATGTTAAAAACATTGAGCTCCAGTGTCATGTTTCCAAATGTTAGCTTCACCACTCCATTTCTGCAATTTATCAAAGCATTTGATGTTGCTAAAAATAGACGGCCTAAAATAACAAGAATTGACTTACAACTATCAACTATAAGTTTAGTATCCAAGACAGTAAAATCCATATGATATATGAATTTATCAACTTGAACTAACACATCTTCCACTATTCCTCTTGGAATTTTAATTAATCTATCGGCAAGTAGAAAAGTTACAGAAGTTGGTTTTAACTCACCAAGTTGAGTTGCTGATAAACTGAATATGGAGGCAAATTGACACTAGCACCAAGATCAAGTAAAGCTTTTTCAATTTTATGTTCTCCAATAATGCATGAAACTGTAGGACAACCAGGGTCTTTATATTTCAACGTATTATTATTCTGAAGAATGGAGCTTACCTGTTCAGTAAAAAATGCTTTCTTTTTCACATTTAATTTTCTTTTAACAGTGCACAAGTCCTTCAAATATTAGCATAATAAGGAATCTGTTTAATAGCATATAACAGAGGAATATTGATCTTCACTTGTTTCAAAATTTCAAAAATTTCAGTGTGGTGGTCCAATTTCTTTGGATTATTTAATGCTTGAGGAAATGGGGGTGAAGGCGAGAGTTTAGTCTCCTTTTGGTCAACTTCTTCATTTTCTTTGGGAATTGGTTCATCTTCTTTCTCACTGGGTTTAAGAATTTGTTTTTCAACAACCTTTCCACCACTCCTAAGAGTTATCACTGACTTGACTTGGTCCATTTGTTGGTTTTCTGAACTCCCATCATTTAGACTGTATTGACCCTTGGGATTTGGTTAAGGTTGAGAAGGAAATTTTCCTTTCTCGTGAATAGTGAGTGCAGAAGAAAGTTTAGCAAGAGTGTCTTTTATGTTATTCATGGTTTGATTGTTTTGTTTATTAATGGCCTCTTACTTTTCTATGAATACATGCAATGTTTTTTCAAGATTTTTCCTATATAGTGGGACATAAGGTGCATATCCTTGAAAATTTTGAGAGTCTTGTTGTGCCTGAGGAGGTGGTGGTTGCACGAATTGTGACTGATTATTATTCCTCCAGCTGAAGTTCAGGTGATTTCTCCATCCTGGATTGTATGTATCTGAAAAAGAAGAAGTAAATGACTTTTTAAAATTATTCATTGCATTTATTTGCTCATGTACAACTTCTTTAAAAACAAGAATATTGGGACATTCATGTGTTGAGTGTCCTAAGTCATCACAAATGCCACAAATTTCTTTATTTTGCACAGATTTGATTTCTTTTGCTTTTCTTAATTCCATGACTTCAACCTTTCTAGCCAAACTGGCAAACCTAACATTTAGATCTTCCTCTTGACTAAGGTAATATTTTCCTTTATTAGCACTTACAAGATTAGATCTAATTGAATTTTTGAAGTGTTAGTACTATGCCAAGATTGAGAATTTTCAGTCAACTGGTTCAAATAGTCTAAAGCTTCATCAGGTTCTTTATCAAGAAACTCACCATTACACATTGTTTCCACAAATTGTTTAGTTTCAGGTGTTAAACCTTCATAAAAGAAGCTTATAGTGAGCCATTTTTCAAAACCATGATGTGGGCAAGAATTTAACAAATCTTTAAACCGTTCCCAACATTGAAAATATGTTTCATTTGAATTTTGGGAAAAAATTTGGATTTGTCTTTTCATAGCATTGGTTTTATGTGTTAGAAAAAATTTCTTTAAGAACTCACCTTGCATTTCTTGCCATGTGCCAATTGATCTTGGTTTCAAAGTGTTAAGCCAAGATTTTGCTTTATCTTTTAAAGAAAAAAGAAACAATTTAAACTTAACAATCTCTTCAGTACAATTTTGGTCATTGAAACTAATACATACTTCCTCAAATTCTTTCAGATGTAAATATGGACTTTCAGATTCTAAACCATGAAAATTAAGAAGTAAAGAAATCATACCTGGCTTAAATCTAAAATTGTTGGCATTGAGTGAAAAGATAAAACATGATGGACTAGAATTTCGAGGTGGTTGCAAATATTCACGCATGGTTCACAATGGTTGATTTTCATGTTCATCATGTACACTTTCATTATCAGCCATTGTGTCAATTGTGTGTGATTATGATTCAAACAAATCAACATATAAAGTACTAGGATTAATTTTAACTAAACGATCAGAATTTAAATCACGATACCAATTAAGCATAAATACATAAATAACTTAAAATAAATAAACAAAAATAATGTACAAGCTGACGGTATAACCCGCCATTAAATATTAACAAGGATGTGGTATAAACCAACCACCCAATAAATATTAATAAGTAAAAAGTTAGATAACTGATAAAGTAAAAAGTTAGATAATTAGAGAGTTAATAATTAGTAAGTTAGAAAGTGCAGAAAGTAAAGAGCGAAAATAAAGAGCAGAAAGTAAAGTGCTAGAAAATAAATTGTAAAAAATAAATTTAAAATATGAAAACCGGAGAGAGACAGAGCCCCACATAGTGGCGAAAGAGAAGAGAAGAAGAAAGATTATTTCATTACGTTAAAAAGCAATAGTAAATAACAAAAATTAAAAAGTTAGAGAAGCGAGAAAATAAATGACGTAAATTAAAAAGTTAGAGTGCAGAAAATAAAAGTTAGTAAGCAAAAAATAAATATTAGTAGGCAGAAAATAAATGACAGAAATATAAAAGTAAGTATGTTAACAAGTTAGTAGGTTAGTAAGTTAGATAGTTAGAAAGTTAGAGAGATAGTAAAGAAACCAAAGGATCGGCAAGCCGATCTTTTGCTCCGGTGAGGGAGAAGAGAGAATAGATTTTATTAAAGTATGAGAACCTCAATAAATTAAAACTTCAAATCAAGTCCCCGGCAACGGCGCCAAAAACTTGATTGTGGGATTTAAAGATGCAAACCCAAGTGCAGGTTGTCTCAAGTAATAAATTTCTCGGGAGTCCGAGGTCTATCTACAGGGAATTGATGAAGAAAAATTAATTGAGGTAAGAAAAGGATTTGTCACTAATAAACGATGTTCACAAATGAATTTAAGAACTTGCTTGGGTTAGGAGATCCACTCTTAGTAATAAATTAAAGGTAAGATTATTTCTCTTTATAACTTAATTGAAATTCACACACAACGGAGGTTTCAATTGGAAAATATAACATTCAAAGTTCAATTATATATGTAATCATATTATGATTCCTTTAATTATCTACCAACATTTGTAAATGAGTTCAAGCATTCACTGTGCCAATCCTATTGTCTACAATAAATCAAGATCTCCATTATACAAAGAAGGTTTTTAAATTGATTGGAAACAAAATACAACACATATAATGTCCATTTGATAATATATTATTTAAGCACAAGAAATAAAATAATCTAACCTTATTTCATTACCAAGAGCTTCACTCTTTCACCCAAGCAAGATGAAGATTTAGTTACTCATAGATAAAAAGAAAGAAAAAGAGAAGAAAAGAAAGATGAACATAACTTCAATTTAGAAAAAGAGAAAATTATAACAAAGAAAAACAATAAACAAGCATAACCATAACTTGTAAAAACTAAGCCTAACACCAAGAGCACCAAATGATTAGCTAATAGTGCCTTTTATAGAGGATTAGGGATACAAAATGATAAGGGAGCTGATTAAGAGTAGGTGGATGAGTGGATGAATGAGTGGATAATACCAAATGGTGAGTTGGTGAGTGGAAAATTATTGAGATTCCTTGTCTCTGAAATCATTCAGTGCTGATCTCATGGATGCCATTTGAATGAAGCAACATAGTCTTCATGAAAGTTGTAGCATTTTGTCTCATCTTTCCAATGGCACCAAAATCATTCAAAAATTCATCCTATAGCCCAAGATATGACCCAATTACTACAGACTATTCAGGCCTAGTTTCAGCACCTTTGTTTTGACTTCCAGACCCAATATCACCTCCAAGCTGTCCGAATGAGCTCTTATATTCTTCATGAAAGTTGTAGATATGGGTCTTAACTTTCAAATATCCAAATTTCAGCCCAAGAAGGTTCCTACAACTCGAGTTATGCTCTAATTACTGTACACTATTCAGGTTCTAGTCAAAAAACTCGTGTTTTGACTTCCAAGCCCAATTAGCTCCACTACATGTCTGAATGAAACTTTGAGCTCTTCATCAAAGTTGTAGAGCTTTCTCTCAGATTTCCTATAAGGTAAAATTCATAATTTCTAGACATCTAGAACTTAAGATATGACTAAAATACAGAAATAATGTAAGACCCAAATAATGCTGAAAAAATCAATTAAGTCCAATTTGAGTCCAATATTACAAAACATAACCAGGCTTAATCAATTAAGTGCATGAAGAGTGTAAATGACAAAAAATGAGGATTTATTAATATTTAAAATATGTGATTATCAATAACAATTATTTTTCACATATAGTGCTACAGTAAAGTGACTAAACATGCTCAGAAAGTCACAAAACTTTATAGGCATGTTAAGCAAGTACTAGGCTACCTTCGTAACCATTTATAAGTCTAACATGTTTTCTGAGGGTGTTACACGAGGGGGAGCATATGCTCCCTGTAACACCCCTAAAAAATAACACTAATAATAATAATATAAAAACTATATGAGATACTCTTCAAAACAAACTACTCAAATGAGAAGACTCTTATTCAAATAACCAAAAGGTTATTTGAATAGAATTTCTATTGTTCAAATGAATAGGAGAAAACCATAATATTATTCAAATAGCAATTATGTTATTAGAATAAGACATCAAATATCAACAAAACATGCAAGACATATTGCATGACAAAAGAAATGAAAATCTAGTTTCATTCAGTTCTTTTTAGTTCATCTAGTTACAATGGGACTAAATGATGAAGGAAGAAATAATAGAGAAGCATGGACAGAACAGGTGGCAAGAAGGAAGACTTGGAAATTTTGAAAACAATGATTATAGGGGACATGTGTCAAACCTTGAACTTGGCCAAGGAGAAGAACAAGTGTCTAAGCATGAAATGAATGGTGAAGTCATCAAATGACATTAGCAGAGACAAATGTCATTACCGGGAGTTTATGAAACATGGTAATGATTGATAATGACAGGTGACAAGCCTTGAATGTCCTCAAACTCAGAAAATTATGGAATGATGATGAGGTATAGGAAGACAAGTGGCCAAGATGAAGTTTACGTGTGATAAACTTGATAAACATCTTATCAAGGACATGATTACGGGAAGAGATAATTCCGAAGGAATGAATCCCGTTTGGATAGCTAAACATTCCAACATCATCCTTACATCATCCTCCAACGAAAGCAAGCTCAAGTTTTGCTCTATAAATACTCCATCACCTATCTTTCTTCGTCACACAACGCACTCACTCAACCCACGAAAATAGCCCCTGTTTTCTGCTACTTCAACTTCTCCACTTTTAACACAAACCAACTCTCCTTTTTAACTTGCTAAAACCCGTAGCAAAGGTAGGAAATGACAAAAACACTACTCTTTCTTCTCTATTTCTTCCAACTATACCTCCTAGTCCATCCTTTTTCATCTATTCAAGTTCTTCTATTTTATATTAATGCAATAGTGACATTCTGGTTTCTGCAAAAGTGATTTTCGACTACTTTATTCAAATAACACTAATTTTATTCGAATAAAGTGACACTGCAGAAGTTTGGAAAGTGATTTTTGACTACTTTTATTCGAATAACAATGGTTTTATTAGAATAAAGTCTACTAAAAACTCTTCATAAACTGTTTTCCAGAAGATTTATTTGAATAATTTTTTTTATTTTGATAAAAGATTCATTCTGATAAAATTTTCCTTATTTGAATAAAGGATTTATTCTAATAAAATTTTCCTTATTCGATCAAATTTTCCTTATTCGATAAAATTTGACAAAAAACTTTAGAATTGAGACTTTAAACATGGTTAATTCTTTTATGAACTATTCTTTTAACTCTTTTTATCAATCTTTCATCTAACCAATTTTATTATGAGCTATTCTTTTATGGTATTCTTTATATTAGATGTGTTAATTATTGATCATTATTAAAGTTCTTTATCAGTATTCTTATTATACTATAATGATACATGGGTTAATACAAGTTTATTTTTATGTTAAATGTTGCTCTATGGAGAAAGTATTTTTAAAATATCACCCAATGGATAAAAATGAATCAATGTGCAAGATATCATTGTGACCATGATGAGAGGATTAAAGGACACCTTAATCAAATTATTTATTGTGACCATGATGAGAGGATCAAGGGACGACTTGGTCAAATTATTGTGACCATGATGAGATCATTAAGGGATACCTTAATCATTAATAATGATTATGGTTATGATTAGAGGATAAAGGGATACCTTAATCAAATTATTGTGGTCATGATGAGAGCATTAGAGGATGCCTTAATGAAGAGAAAGATGCACATTTGGTTAAGAATATTAAAATGGGATGACAAAGAGATGACAAAAAGAAGATTTGGAGAATTGATGTGAAAAGAATATTTGATTATGTATTTGAAATTATGAATTACTCATTCATTGTTGAGTTATTTTATTATGATTTTAATACTCCTTTTTTCATGATATTTATCTCTTCTCTAATTTATTTTACTGATTTATTGATTGGACTCTCAATTATGGTTATGGAAATAGAGAATGGTAAAGAGTGGTAAACGTATAATTATTTTTACATTTTTTTACTGAGATTTTATCTCACCCTTTTGTGGTTTAACATTTTAGATAATGTCAACTATTAGAGTACTAGTAGATTTTCGTATCGAACAAGTTTATAAGTCAAAGCTCGGAGACTACGTGTTTTCAGTCACTTTTGGAGACCTGTTCCCATAATTTTATTGTTTGACAAGTAGTTATAAAAATAGTAATGCTTGTAAATATGTAAATAGAGGCATAGTGACATCGTAAGAATGTTTTGAAAATCTCACTTTTGGGATATAGGTGCCTAAACTTAGCAATAATTTGTATGTATAAACTAACATGTAACCATGTAAAATATTGTTCTTAGTATATGATAACCTCTGTAGTACTTTGTGATATTTGGTTACACATTTTTTTAATATACATAAGAAAAATTGCAAAAATGGAAAATAAGAAGTAGGACGTTACACTCCCCCTAAAATTTTGGAAAATAAAAATTAAGTACTAGAAGTAAAAAAAAAAAAATTGAAGACATAAGTGTTCCTAAATAATAATGTTATTCCTCTTTATATCCTTTAAAATTTATATCAAATAAATTGTTTTCTCAATTCCTATCTTTCTACTTGGCAAATGTCGTAAACAACAAATTCCAGTTCCAATTTAAGTAGTAATTACAAGAAAAAATTGATTCAGTTTATTAACTTCTATCCAGCTGATTTTTCTCCCACTAGTTTGTTACTTTTTGAAAATAAGTTAGACACATATATTATTAATGTGCAAAGTAGTGATGATTTTCCAAAATTAAAAGGGATTTGTAACTTAGTAGAGAAACTAGTTGAAACTATGAAGCATTTTGTTTATCCATTCCTGTATTTACTTATAAAGTTGACTTTAATTTTACCTATTGCTACAAAAAACAATTGTTGAAAGAGCATTCAGTGCTATGAAAATTGTGAAAAATTGACTAAGAAATTGAGTAGGAGATGTTTGATCGCTTATATTGAGAATAATATATTTATTGGCATTAACAAGGAGCTTATTGTTCAATGATTTCATAACATAAGAACTTGCCGAAAACAATTATATAAGGTATTTTTTTTTATTCACATGACAATAAATTAATTTTGATTATCTTTCATATATGTCATGATATTATTAATAGATTTATAGCATAAATCTTTATAATTATTTGTGCTCCCCCTAACTTCCGGGACTTGGCTCCGCCATTGTTGTATACCCTTAAAGATCTCAAGAAACTTTATTACATGTAAAATTGTATGAAATTAATCCAGTAGATAAATTTTCAACCCTGCTTTCAAGGGTGTTACAAAATGATCCCTAATGTCAAATTTTAACAAAATAATAATAATCTTAAATTAGAAGATATTACAATGACAATTTTTTTTTAAAAAGAAACTATAAAAAAAAATATGACGATCAATAACAATATAGACAAATCATATTTAATGCATTTAAGTATCTTAAAATTTTATAACCTATATATTTAACTTACACAATTTAAGTAGATTAAATAAAAGTAACACATTGATTTCACTCATAACTAATAATTTTACATGGCACTTGAATATTGGGGTCACCTGCTATTATGCATACATATTTATGCTAACATTGTCTTGAAGTTAAAAGTTAAAGTTTTAAGAATTCCGCTTTAAATTAAATTTACATAGTGATGCTAAAAAAAAATTCATAGTTATATGATAACATCATTATAATTCAATATATTGTAATGTAGTAATATAAAAATTATATTTTAGGACTGAATTTTTTTTAAAAAAAGTACAGTATTTGGTTTTAATATTGAAATTCATATATTAAATGTATCTAACAAATTAAAATTTTAATTCGAAACAATTAACTTTATATGAATTCTTTAATGAAATTAAAGCATGAATATTATATTTAACATACTCTTGTGTCTTATATCATATTCTTTCTAAATTTATTTTTTAAATAATTATGAAAAAATTACTGGATAAGTAGCTTTATATAGTGTCTCAAATACTAATAATAACATACTTTCTAAATCCAAATCTGGTAACACCCGTGAGATATATGCAAAATAATCAAAATGAGTAAACAATGCAAAATAATTTAAAGGAGAGAGAAAAAGGAGAAGTAGAAAGAGAAATTCAAAAGGGAAAAAAGAAAGAGAAATTTATGTAAATATGATGATTCTCAATTTTATCCATAAAATTTTATTTTTGTTGCTTAATCAATAATTAATAAATTTGTGATTTTCAAGTTATATTTATTTCTTTGAATAATTACTTTTTATTATTTGTACAAAAAAATCAAATAAAAATAAAAAATTAATTTTTAACAAAAAGTAATAAATAATAAAAATGAAAAAATATTTATAATCAAAATAAAAATAAAAAACAAAAAAACCCAACTCACTCCCAATCATATACCAACTCCCACACACCTACTCTCAATCATATACCAATTCTCACACACTCACTCCTAATCGATACCAACTCTCATACACCCACTCTCAATCATATACCAACTCTCACATACCCACTCCTAATCATATACCAACTCTCACACTCACTCTCAATCATATACCAACTCCCACACTCACTCACTCCACTCTCTATTTAGGGATTCTCACCACTACACTCATCATTTTTTCTTTAACAAACCACCATTCCGTTTCACCATTTTTCAACTCAAGAAATCATTATCATCATCTTCCTCCCCGACCACCTATAACCTCCATAATCTTCCACTATCTCCATAATCACAACCACCTCCTAAACCACCATTAAACCAAGCTCCTACAACCATCAACAACCACCATATTCCATAAACCACCATCTTCACTCACCTCACCTTCATTACTAATCTCACCACCACCATCTTCCATAACCACTACCCAATTTTAACCATCCTCACCACCATTAACCTCCATTATCATCTTCCTCACAACCATACTTCACCACCTTCACCATTAACAAACGACCACCATAACCACCATTAACATCCACCATCATCTCCTTTCCTTCATCACCACCATTCACCTTCAACCTTAACTCTCACCACCTTCAACACCAACAACAACCCACCATCCACCATAATCACCTTCAATCCACAAGCCACCACATTCATCACCTCACAACAACCAAGCCTCCACCATCAAAGCCACCACACACTCCCAAATCGAAACAACCCACCAGAACCGCGAACCACCACCTGCCCGCGTCGTCAAACGGCTTTGTCGCACCAGCACCGCGCAACCCAGATGAGTCAGTCTAGTCCCCTGCCGCTCTAGCACCGAGCCGCACCCTGCACCAACGCCGACACCACGTCTCCATTCGCACCGTCCGCGACCCAAGGCCCCGAAACTCGCATCACTCTACATCATATCAGCCTAAACCATGTCGTCCCTTGCTCTAGATCCAGCTCTGCGTCGTCGCCCCTACCGAGTTCGTTAAGTCCCCCGCAGCTCTAGATCTACCCAGTAGACATGGCATCGTCACGCATGCCCAGGCCTGAGCTCCACCGCGTCGAACCTGGAAAGTCGTCAAGTCCACACCACTCGCAAACTGTCGCTCCATCCAGCTCGTCGTCGGACCAGCTCCACCACGCGCTGGATCCACCACCGTGCGTGACCCAGCCAGCCGTGGTACCCCTCTGTTCTTCTCATGCACCACCATGAGCTCCATCCTCACACATTCCTTTATTTTTTCTTTTCTTTCATTTTGTTTCGTTTTCTCATTCTAGAGACTAAAGTCTCTTTATTCTTCTTGACTTTTATTATTATTATTATTATTATTATTATTATTGATAGGTGTATGCTAATGTGTTATCTTCCTTTTAGAGGGTAAAGCCCTTATATATATATATATATATATATATATATATATATATATATATATATATATATACTACCTATATTTTCATTTAACATACTCTTTTTTTTGTATTAATGAATTAATCAAGCAAATTAAAACCGACTGATGATAAAAAAATTGGGAGAGGATTGGAGCGTCGATCAAATACACTCTTCCCAATACTTTTGAGACTTTATATTAGATCTTGTCGGGAGCGTTGGTGAGGTCTAATCCCCACATTAAAACTAAATATTTTCGCGAACCAAAATACAACATTATCTTGTAAAAAATAAAATTGGCCAACGAAGGAAAAATTGGGAGAGGATTGGAGCGCCAGTCAAATACACTTTTCCTAATACTCTTGAGGTTTTATGTTGGATCTTGCCATGAGTGCTAGCGAGGTCTAATTCTCACATATAAGTTAAAATATTTTCATAGACTAAAATACAATATTTTTGTAAAAATAAAATCTTCAATTTCATATAGTCTCAACATTATGATTATGGTGAATTCAAAAACTCTTTTTGTTACTTTTCAAAAAAATAATTTTTTATTTGCAAAATTCCTTTTAAATCATTTTCTCCCTCATTAAAAATCAATATTTTGAGAATTCTCTTCCTTACAAAATCAACACAATCTTAATTCACCATTTTTATATAATATGTTTTTGGTTTAGAATTTGTTCCAAAATAATGGCTATTGAGTCACCCATTCCATGTCTTAGTCATTTATCATTCTCGATATTATACTCGACAAAATGGGACATGTCAAAATAAAAACAAAAGACAATTCATTTTCTTTTTAAGGACCAATTTAATTAATCTCGTAAATAACATTAGATTAAATAGGTAACCGTTCTTAGAATGGACGGTATAGGGTGCTAATACACTCCCTATCTGTAATTAACCCTCAAACCTAAACTCTGAAACATAGACCATCTTTTTGGTGTCCAATTGCAACATTCCATTTAATGGATAAAGTGATTGGTGGAGACTCCCAACACTCCGAGGTCCTAACCTCCACTTCCTCTTTCTTTCAATTTCGCAGTGCCCCTTTAGGACGGTTGCGACAGCTGGCGACTCCTCTGGGGAGATTAGAGGGTTAAGCCTTGTTTAAAATCTTGTGTATTTGCTCTTTGATTATGTTGGTCCACTTTGTTTTGTTTGTGGCTTCATATTGTTGTACATTTTGTTTGCATTACATGTATTGTATTTATGCTTTGTGAATAAAATTGCTTGCATGTTCCCTCATATACACTTGCACACACAAGTTCTATACACGAGCTCGGTACCTTGTAGGCTTAGATAGAGGGTGAAATAATGTTGCTTTGAGAGACCTTTGGTCTCTGAACAGGTATATGAAAACCCCTCATTCAAATTGAACTCCTTCCGCTTGTAACCTATCATGGGTGAGGATTGAGGACTCTTGCTAGCCAAAATATTGGCGATAATAAGAGGCAATTTGGGGACCTTTTGTCCAATAGGGGTCTAGAACCAAAGTTATCACTTGCTGAAATAACCTTAGAGCCACCATGGTCTATAGAACCCATCTTTTAGGATAGGTACCAAGCATATGATCATGTCTCTGCATGCATAATTTTACTTTTGTTTGCATTTTTTTCATCACATTCTTAATAAATAATAAATATAGAAAAAAGTTGTCTCTACGACACCCGTATAGGACTCGCTCCCAATCAAAGGTCATGGATGAACTGGGGCTGTCACAGGAAGAGTTGAGGGATGAAGTAAGCCAGTTGAAGAACAAATGACCAAAATCTTAGAAGTTCCGCAAGCTTTGGAAAGAACAAAAAACACAGAGGGGACTTTTTCAGGAGCGAATGGTGATCCTCCTGCCACGCTTGCTCACCTACTTGGCTTTACGCCAATTCCTTGGTAATATCTTGGCGTCACTTCTCAAAGGGTCATGATGTCACTCACCATCTACAAAAATGCACAAAACTCTGTTACTAATAATCAAGAAACTCATGCTTCTCCATTTCCACCATATGGCCATCCACCTGGATACGTGCTACCATTAGCCACCAGTACCCCTGAAGGTAGTGCACTGGCGGTCACAACAACTTCAAACTTGCTAAACACTACCCAAACACAAGGATCTCAGCCAGGTGCTAGCAAGATTCCTCAGTTCCCTATTTTCATGCCACCATATGGTTTTCCCTCGGGTTTTGTGCCCTCACAAATTACCAACCCTCCCGAGAGCGGCACACTATCAGTAATGACTACTTTAGGGTCACGAAACTCGACTCCGACCCAACCTCCTTACCTTGGTGCTAATGGGACCTCATCAATGCCATATCCAACTCCTTTTTATATGCCACAATGTTTCCCCCTTTGGATTGTTAGTACTTCTCTGCTGAACCCTTTAACTGAAAGCCTTCAATCCAAGGAGAAATTAGAAGTTCTTGAAGAGAGACTACGAGCCATAGAGGGAGCAAACAATTATTGTCCTTTGGATGCCTCAGAACTCTGCCTTGTCTCGGGCATGGTGATTCCTCCGAAGTTTAAAGTCTCAGATTTCGACAAATATAAATGGATCACTTGTCCAAAGAACCATTTGACCATTTACATATGCAAGATGACTCTGCACACTCATGATGACAAGTTGTTAATCTACTTCTTCCAAGACAGTTTAACTGGGACAACTTCGAATTGGTACGAGCATCTTGAGCGTGCCTATATAAGGAGTTTCAAGGATTTAGCTGATGCCTTTGTAAGGCAGTATAAATACAACATTGACATAGCACCAGATAGAATGCAACTACAAAACATGTCTAAGAAGGATGCTGAGAGCTTCAAGGAATATGCTCAAAGGTGGAGGGAAATAACTGCACAAGTAGAACCCCATTTGTCAGAGAAAGAGATGGTTGCTATGTTCACTGATACACTTCACGCGCTATTCTATGATCATATAATTGGGAGTGTGTCATCAAATTTTTCAGATATCTTAATAATTGGTGAAATGATTGAAAGCGAAATGAAAAAAAGGAAGATTGCATCAAATGAATGACGGACAAGCAAGTATGGAAAAAGTTCAACTTAGTGGTGATTCATTTTCTAATTGCTGCGAATGAACAATACCTTGGAGTCCTCCATCATTGGGCATTTCTAGGCGATTAGTATTTTGATTTGTTTATCAAGTTGTTACCATGAAACGATGGTTTAATTGTACTGACCCTATACTTGTTCAATCATTAAAATCATTTGGGTTTTGAAGTGATGTAAACTTTCTTGAAGCATTAATGTAATAAATTTGTGTGAATCTCAACATACCTTGTTGTCTTTTCCTATGTTTTTGGCACTCATGTTCTTGTCAGATCTTTCTTGTCATTCTTTTTCTTTCGTTTACTTGTTTTCTTTTGGTTCGGATCCCATAGGACCCTCGTTCTAGAAAACTTTTGGTGGTCATGAAGCCCACATGTACAGGCGTTCTTTGCAAAAAAAAAAAACAACAAAAAACAACAAAAAACAACAAAAAACAACAAAAAGAGAGGTAAAAAAAAAGAGAAAAATAAAGGAAGCAAATAAATAATCACTTAGTGTGTATTATCCTTTTGTCTCTAAATTAAATTTTTTGAAAATGAGCATTCATGATTTGAAATGAAGATTGACCATTTTTCTCTATCCTTCATAAGAATTCATCTTTTCTTTTCATTATCTTTCGTTGTCCCATTTTGAGCTTGAAAGTTTTCTTCAATAAACCTTGGACAAGGATCACCTCTACACTAGGGGATATCACAAAACAAATGTTGATTGTCATGGTGACTATTTTGAAGCATAATGAAAAAAAGAAAAGGTGAAAGGAACACAAAGTAAAAATGGAGAACAATAAAAGAAAAGAGTGTTTGAAAGCGCAAGAGCAATTGACAAAGTTTAAGTCTGAACAAGGATCCTTGGTTTTATTTAACCTTTAAACAATTGTTTGAGCCTTATATCTTTTATTTCATAACCACTAACTTTGGCCACATTACAATCCTTAAAAAGTCCATTCTAATCAATGAATGATTGTTTTTATTTTCACAAGTTTTAATTTTGAAACAAAAGATTGTACTCATATAAGTATCTAGTTCATTGCTCCTTTTAAAAAAAGTCTGTTAGGCTTAAAACCCGCAAGGGCGATCTAAGAAAAAGATAAGGTAAAAAAAAAAAGAGAGAGAGACTTACAATAAGAGCAAGTTTCTATCTTGTTCGAACTGACCCTACACTGGGGCAATTTCTCTAACTCGATTTGGCCTATACTGAGGCAAATCTTTTGGTTCAATCTAACTCTACACTGGGGCACATTTTTTCTCTAGCTCGATTTGGCCTACATTGGGGCAAATCTCTTAGTTCAATCTGACCTTACATTGGGGCACATTTTCTCTAGCTCGATTTGGCCTACATTGGGGCAAATCTTTTGATTCAATCTGGCTCTGCATTGGGGCAAGTCTCTACCCTTTTCAATCCAACTCTAAATTGAGGCAATTTTTCTAGTTTTATTTGACTTCACACCCAGGCAAAACCCAAAAAATCTCAAGTTCCCCACACTGGGACAAATTTTTTGTTGTCAAGTGGCCTACATTAGGGCAGTTTTGTTCTCAAATGGTATACCTTGGGTCAAATTCATTTTTTGATACCTTATATAGGGGCATTTTTTTGTAGATACCTGATGAAACAATGATCATGATGTCCAACTGTTGAGTAAAGATCAATCACATCTAAATTAAAAAAAAAACCTCTGGCTTTCTTGCTATTCCACTTCTTGTGTCTTTATTCTTTGTAAATGTCCTTCGTTTAGTCATACTCCCAATATCAGTCAAGAAGTTACTCAGTTAATAAATTTCTTTCCTGTTCTATTTTTAAATCCATGCATGTATGGTACATGATGCTTCAAGTTGTGTAAACATGAGTACAATAGTACAACTTAACCATCTGATGGTAGTCTTTTGTTGAACAACTCAAGCCAAAGGAGCTCCAAAATTTCAATCGATGAAGGAAATGACATCCTTAATGGATAATTCAGATTGAAGTGTGTACGGTGGAAATAGGAATCTTTGGAGGAAGAAAGTCAGAAGCTTCTACGCAGACCACATCTAATGAAGAAAAATTTGAAGAAGATGAGATTGGCAATGATCCCTTTTGAATATGGGTTTGGTTGGTCAAAGTTTTTCAATAAGCGTTTAGTTCAAAACTTTGGTAGAAAATGCTTTTCTCAAGTACATTCACTTCTTTAGCTTATGGCTCATTGTACAAAGTTCTTGAGCTCAAGGTCCACTGCATGAGTTTTGAAACTCAAGGCTTATTACACAAAGTTCTTGGGCTCAAGGCCCACTGCATAAAGTTTTCTAGCTCAAGGCCTTTTAAGGTTATTGATGAGAAAAGGAAGAATAACCAGGCAAATCATAATGCAAATTTTGACCTTGATCATACTATAGGAAGAAGTCCTTAATGGTGTTGTGGAACCAAGAGCGATCCAGCTAAAGCTCTGATATGTCATTTTCATTTACCCAATTTATTCATACCGTCGGACATATATTGCATCATGCATCACATGCACTGTCCTCAGGCATCACATCCATTGTATCATCATGCATCTATTGCATCATGTACCATCTCAAGCATCACATGCATTTACAAGGTTAACACTTTTTCTTTTTAGTTCTCAGGGCCTTATGCTCATTGCCATTTCCTTTTCGGGTCCTTGCACCCATCATCATCGCTTTCACGGCAAGCCCGGGCCTTATGCTCATTTCTTTTCTTTCCAAGGCCTTATGCCCATTGCCTTTTTTTTTTGGTCCATGTACTCGACGCTTCCACGGCAAGTCAGGGCTTTATGTTCATTGCCTTTTCCTTTTCGGGTCCTTGCACCCATCCCTTTCAGCTTGCATGGTGAGTCAAAGCCTTATGCTCATTGCCTTTAAATTTTTTAGGTTCCAGCACCCATTGCCTTTAATTTTTTTTTGTTAAGCTTTAGCAGATACCCAACTCCGCAAGCTTTTTACCTTATTCCTATCAAACTTCGGCGAATACCCAACCCCACAAGTTTTCTATCTTTTTATCTTTCTATCTTTAAGCTTCAGTAAATACCCAACTCTGCTAGTTTTTTACCTTGTTCCTGTCAAGCTTTGAAGGATACCTGACTCCGTAAGCTTTTCTATCTTTCTATTCAACTTTAATGGGTCTCCGTACCTATTGCCTTAAAGTTTCTGGGTCTCCATACCCATTGCCTTTAAGTTTCAGGATCCCCACACTTATCGTCTTTTAGTTTCTGAATCCTCGCATCCATCACTTTCTCGGCAAGTCGAGGCCTTATGCCTATTGCCTTTTCATTTTTGGGTCCTCGCACCTATCGCTTTTACGGCAAGCCAGGGCCTTATACTCGTTGCCTTTTCCTTTCCTGGTCCTTACACCTATCCTTTTCGCAGCAAGCCAGGGCCTTATGCCCATTACCTTTTCCTTTCTGGGTCCTCACACCCATTGCTTTCGCGGCAAGTCAGGGCCTTATGCCCATTGCCTTTTCCTTTAAGGGTCCTTGCACCTATCGCTTGCATGGCAAGTCAGGGCCTTATGCCCATTGCCTTTTCTTTTCTGGGTCCTCGCACTCATTGCTTTCATGGCAAGTCAGGGCCTTATGCCTATTGCCTTTTCCTTTCTAGGTCCTTGCACCCATCGCTTTCACCGCAAGCAAAGGCCATATGCTCATTGGCTTTTCCATTTCTGGGTCCCTGCAACCATTGCTTTCACGGCAAGCCAGGGCCTTATGTCAATTGCCTTTTCATTTCCGGGTCCCCATACCCATCGCATTCACAGCAAACCAGGGCCTTATACCCATTGCCTTTTCATTTTTGGGTCCCTACACTTATCGCTTTCACGACAAGTCAGGGCCTTATGCCCATTGTCTTTTCCTTTCTGGGTCCATGCACCCATTGCCTTTAAGTTTTCTGTTAAACTTCAGCAAATACTCGACTTTATCATTCTATCAAACTCCAACGAGTCTTCGTACCCATTGCCTTTAAGTTTTCGGGTCCCTATACTTAATTCCTTTAGGTTTCTGGGTCCATAACACGTGGCCTATACCTTTTCGGGTCCTCATACCCCATACTTCTACCTTGTTCTTGCATTGATTCGCACGGGAAAATTTTCACAAATAAAATTAAATCAATTCCTTTGCTTCCCATTTATTTTAAATGTAAAGCAAAGAAGGGCAGCTGTTGATACCCAATTTTATCCTTAAAATTTTATTTTTGTTGCTTAATCAATAATTAATAAATTTGTGATTTCTAAGTTTTATTTATTTCTTTGAATAATTATTTTTTATTATTTGAACAAAAAAATAAAACAAAAATAAAAAAATAAAAAATTATTTTTTAACAAAAAATAATAAATAATAAAAAAGAAAAAAATATTTATAATCAAAATAAAATAAAATAAAATAAAAACTCAATTCACTCCCAATCATATATCAACTCTCACACACTCACTCTCAATCATATACCAATTCCCACACATTCAATCCCAATCGGTGCCAACTCCCATACACCCACTCTCAATCATATACCAACTCCCACACACCCACTCCCAATCGGGAACCAACTCTCACACACTCACTCTCATTCATAAACAAATTCCCACACACTCACTCCCAATCAGGTACCAACTCCCACACACCCACTTCCAATCATATACCAACTCCCACACTCACCCATTCCCAATCATATACCAACTCCCACACTCACCCACCCACTCCACTCTCTATTTAGGGGATTCTCACTACTACACTCATCTTTTTTTTTTGTTTAACAAACCACCATTCCAGACTTCACCATTTTTCAACTCAAGAAACCATTATCATCATCTTCCTCCCCCACCACCCATAACCTCCATAATCTTTCACTATATCCATAATCACAACCACCTCCTAAACCACCATTAAACCAAGCCCCTACAACCATCAACAACCACCATCTTCCATAAACCACCATCTTCCATAAACCACCATCTTCCCTCACCTCACCTTCATTACTAATCTCACCACCACCATCTTCCATAACCACCACAATCTTCCACAACCACTACCCACTTTTAACCATCCTCACCACCATTGACCTCCATTATCATCTTCCTCACAACCATACTTCACCACCTTCACCATTAACAAACGACCACCATAACCACCATTAGCATCCACCATCATCTCCTTTCCTCCATCACCACCATTCACCCTCAACCTTAACTCTCACCACCTTCAACAACCAACAACAACCCACCATCCACCATAATCACCTTCAACCCACAAGCCACCACATTCATGCTCACAACAACCAAGCCTCCACCATCAAAGCCACCACACACTCCCAAATTGAAACAACCCATTAGAACCGCAAACCACCACCGCCCGCATCGCCAAACTGCTCTATCGCACCAGCACCGCGCAACCTAGACGAGTCCAACGAGTCTTCTACCGCTCTAGCACTGAGCCGTACCCCACACAAATGTTGGCACATCATCGTTCGCTCCGCCTGCGACCCGAGGCCTCGAAGCGTGACCCGCCGTCGATCGGCCTGCACCACTCCGCGGCATATTCGCCTAAACTGCATCATCACCTCCACCAGATCTAGCTTCGCGTCGTCACCCCTGTTGAGTCCATCGAGTCCCTCGCTGCTCCAGATCCGTCGTCGTTGACCCGGCACCATCGCGCACGCCCAGGCCCGAGCTCCACCGCGTCGAACCCAAAAAGTCGTCGGGTCTGCACCACCTGAAAACTGCCGCTTCGCCCAGCTCGCCATCGGACCAGCTCCACCGCATCCTGGATCCACCACCGCGCATGAACAAGCCAGCCATGGTACCCCTCTGTTCTTCTCACGCACCATCGTGAGCTCCATCCTCACACATTCCTTTATTTTTTCTTTTCTTTCATTCTGTTTTCTCATTTCTAGAGACCAAAGTCTCTTTATTCTTCTTGACTTTTATTATTATTATTATTATCATTATTATTATTATTATTATTATTATTATTATTATTATTATTATTGATAGGTGTATGCTAATATGTTATCTTCCTTTTAGAGGGTAAAGCCCTAGACTCACGAGCCACATTCCAATATATATATATATATATATATATATATATATATATATATATATATATATATATATATCCCTTTTATATTACCTGTATTTTAATTTAACATACTTTTTTTTTTGTGTTAATGTATTAATCAAGCAATTTAAAATCGGCCGACGATGGAAAAATTGAGAGAGGATTGGAGCCGATCAAATACACTCTTCTCAATACTCTTGAGACTTTATATTATATCTTGCCAGGAGCGTTGGTGAGTTCTAATCCCTATATTAAAACTAAATATTTTCACGAATCAAAATACAACATTATTTTGTAAAAAATAAAATTGTCCGACGATGGAAAAATTGAGAGAGGATTGGAGCGCCGATCAAATACACTCTTCCCAATACTCTTGAGGCTTTATATTGGATCTTACCAGGAGCACTAGCGAGGTCTAATTCTCACATATAAGTTAAAATATTTTCACAAACTAAAATACAATATTTTTGTAAAAATAAAATCTTCAAATAAAAGCAAACAATTTCATATAGTCTCAACATTATGATCGTGGTAAATTCAAAAACTCTTTTTGTTACTTTTCAAAAAAGTAATTTTTTCTTTGCAAAATTCCTTTTAAATCATTTTCTTTCTCATTAAAAATAAATATTTTGAGAATTCTCTTCCTTACAAAATCAACACAATCTCAATTCATCACTTTTATATAATATGTTGTAGGTTTAGAATTTGTTCCAAAATAATGGTTATTGAGTCACCCATTCCATGTCTTAGTCATTTATCATTCTTGATATTATGTTCGACAAAATAAGACATGTCAAAATAAAAACAAAAGATAATTCATTTTCTTTTTAAGGACCAATTTAATTAATATCACAAATAACATTAGATTAAATAGGTAACCGTTCTTAGAATGGACGGTATAGGGTACTAATACGTTGTCTATCCGTAATCAACCCCCGAACCTAAACTCTAAAACGTAAGCCATCTTTTAAGTGTCCAATTATACCATTCCATTTAATAGATAAAGCAATTGATGGCGACTCCTAATACTCTAAGGTCATAACCTCCACTTCTTCTTTCTTTCAATTTCGCAGTGCCCCTTCGGGACAGTTGTGACAAAATATAAAGGAATATCCAATCTAACAAACATAAATACTTCAACCTGAAAAGTGAAAGGAAATATAGTAAATTGAAAAAAAAAATATGCTGAAAAGACAAATTCATATTCTTTATCTAATGAATCATGTTTCATCAAAGGATGAGGCTATTGACACTTCTAATTACTTAATTGAAACTCCATTTTAACTAATCATAATTTTTTTTATTTTCTTAAAATAATTAGTTAATAAAAAGTGTGAATAGATAATTAAAAATGCTAATAACCTCACCTTTTATCAAAATAAAAAGTTTCAGAGAGCAATGTAATTTTGCAGCAAATAATAGATGAAAAAAAAAACATTAGGAGGGAAAAATTTTCCCCACTCGCCTCCATGTGGACCACTACTTGAATGCTACTGTGAAATAAGCTCCTCTGTTTTGTAATATTTATAGATTTAAATTTTGAACTCATATTTTTTTATATCCGTTTTTATATTTTTTATTCATTTGGTTTTTATTCATATATATCACTCATCTAGATTTGTAGTCTCCACCATTAAAGTATTGGTTTTTATACTTTGCACTCCATTTGATCTTAATTCATATAGTTTCTACTCATTAAGTTATTAGTCACTATTTTCATAAATGATTGGTTCTTATAATTTTCAATACTTTGAGATATTTATTCGATTGACTAGAATCTAAATGAGTGAAATTATAATGACTAATATTAAAAAAATTTATAAACACCAAAATTTAAATCGAGTAAAATTATAAGAACTAATTGTATATTTAACCTAAAATAAATAATATTTTCAAAGATTTAAGAAAAAATCTATCTATTAATTCTAAGGCATCAATCAATATTAACAACATTAAAGAAAGAAAACATATAATAAAATGATAAAAAATAAAAAATAAAATAAAAATTACATTAACAATTTATCTTTTAACAAATCCTATATAATGAATTTAAGCATTAATAAGAACATTACTTCTTGTAATATGAAGAAATTACATAAAAATAAAAAGTATGTATACATCCCAAAAATAAGAATACTTATTATTAAAAAAAAATCATCTCTTAAATTTTCACCACCTTCTTAAGGTTATGTCAAACTGATCCCTAATATACAAACATTATTTTCATTCATAGTAATTTTAATGTATCATCGGATAAAAATTTCATAAATAAAATTTATATAAAATTATACTAAGAACTCATCCCTTAATTTTTTTACTCTTATTATTGAATACTAAGCCAAATTTTTTTACTCTTAATCAAATGTGTCTCTTTCTCTTGACAATGAGGCGTTTTCCAAAGTCCTCTGATTATGACCACAATAAACTCTAATCAGGACGTCCTCCAATACTCTAATCATGGTCATAATATTAATCTTTAATCTTTTCTCTTTGACAATGAGGCGTCGCTCAAAGTACTCTGATTATGACCATAATAAACTCTAATCAGGACGTCCCCCAATACTCTAATCATGGTTATAATATTAATCTATATTTGATTAAGGTGTCCATTAATCTTCTAATCATGACCACAATAATTCTCTTTACACATTAATAAAATATGTTAAAACCCCATTTTCAATCATCTTATTCGAATAGATAAAACGTTATTCAAATAAATTATTAAACAAAGCAATAATAAAGCAATTTGTCAAATTGCTATTTGATTGTGGGATTTAAAGGATGCAAACTCAAGTGCAGGTTGTCTTAAGTAATAAATTTTTCGGGAGTCCGAGGTCGATCTACAGGGAATTGATGAAGAAAAAATTAATTGAGGTAAGAAAAAGATTTGTCACAACACCAAAAGTAATAAAAGATGTTCACAAATGAATTTAAGAACTTGCTTGGGTTAGAAGATCCACTCTTGGTAATAAATTAAAGGCAAGATTATTTCTCTTTATAACTCAATTGAAATCCACACACAATGGAGGTTCTAATAAAAAAATATAACATTCAAAGTTCAATTATATATGTAATCATATTATGATTTCTTTAATTATCTACCAACATTTGTAAATGAGTTCAAGCATTCACTGTGTCAATCCTATTGTCTACAATAAATCAAGATCTCCATTATATAAAGAAGGTTTCTAAATTAATTGGAAACAAAATACAACACATATAATGTCCATTTAATAATATATCATTTAAGCACAAGAAATAAAGTAATCTAACCTTATTTCATTACCAAGAGCTTCACTCTTTCACCCAAGCAAGATGAAGATTTAGTTACTCATAGATAAGAAGAAAGAAAGAGAGAAGAAGAGAAAGATGAACAAAGTTTCAATTTAGAACAAGAGAAAATTGCAACAAAGGAAAATAATAAACAAGCACAACCATAACTTTTAAAAACTAAGCCTAACACCAAGAGCACCAAATGATAAGCCGATGGTGCCTTTTATAGAGGATTAGGGATACAAAATGACAAGGGGGCTGATTAAGAGTAGGTGGATGAGTGGATGAATGAGTGGAAAATGCCAAATGGTGAGTTGGTGAGTGAAAAATTATTGAGATTCTTTGTCTCCGAAATCATTCAATGCTGATCTCATGGATGCCATTAGAACGAAGCAATATGGTCTTCATGAAAGTTGTAGAATTTTGTCTTAGCTTTCCAATGCCACCAAGATCAACTAAAAATTCATCCTACATCCCAAGATATGACACAATTACTGTAAACTATTCAGGTCCAGTTTCAGCACTTCTGTTTTGAATTCCAGACCCAATATCACATCTAAGTTGTCCGAATGAGCTCTTGTGTTCTTCATGAAAGTTGTAGATATGAGTCTTAACTTTCAATCCAAATTTCAGCCTAAGATAATTCCTACAGTCCGAGTTATGCTCTAATTACTGCACACTGTTCAGGTTCAAATCACAAAACCCGTACTCTGACTTCCAAGCCCATTTAGCTTCACTAGATGTCTGAATTTTACCTGGAGCTCTCTTGAAAGTTGTAGAACTCTCTCTTATCTTTCCTACAAGGTAAAATACATAATTATTACACATCTAGAACTCAAGATATGACTGAAATACAGAAACAATGTAAGACCCAAATAATGCTAAAAAAATCAATTAAGTCCAATTTGAGTCCAAACTTACAAAACATAATCAAACTTAATTAATTAAGTATATGGAGAGTGTAAATGACTAAAAATGAGGGTTTATTAATGTATAAAATATATGATTATCAAATTCTCTCACACGTAACTTTTTGCACTCCTGGACAAAACACATAAGACCAAAGTTAGGAAACAAAGAAAAACAACATAGACTCAAAAGTTAAAAACTCTAAAAGACTCAATGAAGCAAGAAGAACAATCAGAAATTCAAGGAATCAAAACATTAATGAGGTCACATTTCTGCACATCTCAAACCAACAAGCAAGGAAACTTTAGTTGAAAAGAATGAATCAAGAATGATAGATCCTCATAGAATTTACTCTCAATCTCTCAAGTGTTTAAAAGGTAAGTATTTCACTTTATTCAACCTATGAACAATTGCACTATCATAAGCTTGCTTATCTTCTACTTCTCTGATACTCAAAACACATGCATACAAAAATCAAGAGGACTTTATTCAAGGTTTTAATGGGGTCATGGTAAAGGAGAAGGGATAATATGGATATGAGAAGATAAATACCAAAGAGAATAAAATAGCATTATAGAACAGTTAGAGTGGAGAAAATGTTTGAGAACATTTATCATAAAGGACAATTACTAATATTTGACTAATGTTTTTTTGAAGATCAATTCCAAATTAGTGAATTGAATTCATTGTTAGGCCTGAACCTTCTTATTTTCTTCCTGTTATTTCCAAGTATCCACCTTTACTCTAGACTCTGATAATTCTTTAATTGCAACAGTAGTCAGTTCTTTTTTTTTTTTATCATTTTGCACACACACCCCCACACTTATTCAAAAACAAAGCCAATGCTCTTTTATTCCCTAAGGTTGGGTAAAACATGTTTTTTTTTTTTGAAGACACGTAATGAGCTAAAAACAAGGAATGATCAAATAAGCTCAAAGGGGTTACACAAGGGAAAATATACAGGGATGGCTATTTGGTCAAAATAGCTATTTCAAAATGCCTCAATCATATTTATGTATGCATGTGAAAATGTAGCCTAAAAAAGAATCAAAGTAAGTTCTAAAGTAACAATTCCATGAGTGAAAATCACACAAGAAAGAAGAGAATGGTACAGATATTCAATCTATTAATCAATAGGCTCAAAATCTCACAAGGTATATTTCTATCATTCTCAATCCACCATATCAACATTTATATCCAAGCTTGTGATTTTTAAGAAAGAAGACAATTTATGCTAAAATCCAAGAATCCATTTGCTACTATTGCATAAAATAATTATCTCATCAACTAAGATGCGTCTTAAGAGTAAAATTACCTCCAAGGCAAAATTTACTCCTTACTCTGCCATCCTTAATTGGTTTTACTACAAATAAGTTTCTGATAGTCATATCACTAAACATACTTTTCAATTTAGATGCGTCTCAGAAGTAAAATTACTTCTTACTCTGTCATCATTTATTGGTGTAGTAAGTCCATGACAATCATATCATACTTCTCAAAAAAAAAGAATTTTTTTTGGTCAACTATCCTTTCCCCCCAAATAGATCACAACATTGTCCTCAATGTTAAAATATAGATGAGTAAAGGATAGAAGATATTACCTGTTGGAGAAATTTGACACAAATTTAAATAGAAACAAAGTACGATAAATAAAATCAAAGGTAAAGAAAAGTTATAAACGAAGTGTCAGATCTGGCTTTCTTTTCATCTTGCTTCCCTCACTGCTTCCTGCTGACCAATCTATCTGAGCTATTGCTGGATCAGGTTTATGAACAAAAGCTTCTAATTTATAATTAATTTATCAATAGTAGAAGCAGAGATAAGAAGTTGTCTTGCCGAAGGTATGATAAATTTCTGTTCTATAGCATGGTCAAGAAAAAGTAACAAAATATCAAAGAAATTATTTATATTCAACAAACCTATGGGTTTATGATGGATGTTCAGTTGGGCCCAAGAGACAATTTGAAAAACTTCTTCCAAGGTACCAAAATCACCTGGTAAGGCAATGAATGCATCAGAACTTTCAAGCATTATCTTCATTCGTTCATGCATTGATGATATCTTAAGTTCCTCCCCAATTGTCTTTCCAATGATGTTCTGTTGAGCTAAAGGTTCAGGAATGACACCTAAAACCTGACTGCTTCCTATATATGCAGTAAGTGATACAGCCCCTATTAACCCACGGCAACCTCCTCCATATGCAAGATGAATATTCCTCACAACAAGTGATCGACTAAGAGTGGTAGCTGCATTTACAAACTTTAAACCCTTCTCATACTTAGACTCACAAAATACACAGATATTTTTAAGTTGGCGAATAGAAACACCTTCCATTTCTATACTGAATGATTTTGAATTGGAAGAAAATAGAGAAAAATGAGTGTTTAAATAGGAAAAAGAATGGAAAGGATAATAATAGTACCTATAAGGGTAGGTTAGTTGCTGTCAGAAAAGTTTGAAATTAAGAAACACTGATCTTTTTTTTTATTATTTTTTTTGTTTTTTTGTTTTTTTTTGTTTTTTGTTTTTTTTTTTTACTTCAAGAAAACCATCAAGGTAAAAAAGTCTAGAAACCCCTGAAGGACCCTGCTCAAAGGATCGCCTGTCTAAAATCAAAATACAACAAAATCATACAAAGATAAAAGAAATATAATAGCAAATGATGACATACTTTTATATACAGTTTTCATAGCATATCTTTATACTGTGCGTCATGAGTGTAGTAGTGGCATATCTTTATACTGCGTGTCACCAGTACAGTAGACACTCACGTCCGTTTATTCGAAGAAAAGAGAAAGAAAAAACCATCGTGGGTTTCCATCCTAGGTCTGGAACATGGAGAGCTCACACTTGGTCTCGTAACATCAATAAATATGCTAAAATCTAAAACTCGTAATGTCTAAGATCCAGAACATCCCATCCCAGGGCGTTGAGAGCCCCTTCTAATAAAAGAGAGGATCAAGCTCAGATGCCTCATACGCTTTGGTAGCCACGGGTTACTTCTCACTAATAACTAGAGTGGAACGCTTCTGTTTGTCACGTGGGTGACCCGGGTTCGATCCCCAGCAACGGCACCAAAAACTTGATTGCGAGATTTAAAGGATGCAAACCCAAGTGCAAGTTGTCTCAAGTAATAAATTTCTCGGGAGTCCGAGGTCGATCCACAGGAAATTGATGAAGAAAAAATTAATTGAGATAAGAAAATGATTTGTCACAACACTAAAAGTAATAAAAGATGTTCACAAATGAATTTAAGAACTTGTTTGGGTTAGGAGATCCACTCTTGATAATAAATTAAAGGCAAGATTATTTTTCTTTATAACTCAATTGAAATCCATACATAACGGAGGTTCCAATTGAAAAATATAACATTCAAAGTTTAATTATATATGCAATCATATTATGATTCCTTTAATTATCTACCAACATTTGTAAATAAGTTCAAGTATTCACTGTGTCAATCCTATTGTCTACAATAAATCAAGATCTCCATTATACAAAGAAGGTTTCTAAATTGATTGGAAACAAAATACAACACATATAATGTCCATTTGATAATATATCATTTAAGTACAAGAAATAGAATAATCTAACATTATTTCATTACCAAGAGCTTCACTCTTTCATCCAAGCAAGATGAAGATTTAGTTACTCATAGATAAGAAGAAAGAAAGAGAGAAGAAAAGAAAAATGAACATAGCTTCAATTTAGAGCAAGAAAAAATTATAACAAAGGAAAACACTAAACAAGCATAACCATAACTTCTAAAAACTAAGCCTAATACCAAGAGCACCAAATGATTAGCCAATGGTGCCTTTTATAGAGGATTAGGGATACAAAATGACAAGGGGGCTGATTAAGAGTAGGTGGATGAATGGGTGAATGAGTGGAAAATGTCAAATGGTGAGTTGGTGAGTAGAAAATTATTGAGATTCTTTGTCTCCGAAATCATTCAGTGTTGATTTCATGGATGCCATCTGAATGAAGCAATGTGGTCTTCATGAAAGTTGTAGCATTTTGTCTCAGCTTTCTAATGCCACCAAGATCAACCAAAAATTCGTCCTACAACCTAATATATGACCCAATTACTGCAGACTGTTCAGACTCAATTTCAGCACCTCTATTTTGACTTCCAGACCTAATATCACCTCCAAGCTGTCCGAATGAGCTCTTGTTTTCTTCATGAAAGTTGTAGATATAGGTCTTAACTTTCAAATATCCAAAATTCAGCCCAAGATAATTCCTATAGCCTGAGTTATGCACTGATTACTGCACACTATTCAGGTTCCAATCACAAAACCCGTACTCTAACTTCCAAGCCCATTTAACTTCATTAAATGTTCGAATTTTACCTGGAGCTCTTCATGAAAGTTGTAGAGCTCTCTCTTATCTTTCCTACAAGATAAGATACATAATTATTACACATCTAGAACTCAAAATATGACTAAAATACAAAAACAGTATAAGACCTAAATAATGCTGAAAAAATTAATTAAGTCCAATTTGAGTCCAAACTTACAAAACATAACCAGACTTAATCAATTAAGTACATAGAGAGTGTAAATGACTAAAAATAAGGGTTTATTAATGTATAAAATATGTGATTATCATTATTCGAATAAAAGAAAATCTATTCGAATAGATCATTAAAAAAGTCAATATCATAAGTAATTTTAAAAAAACTTATTCGAATAACAACAATGTTATTCAAATAAAACATTCAAAAATACTTTTTTCAGAAAGTAGTGGAGTTGCTGTCTCAATAAGAAAAATAGAGTAAATCAAATTTGGATGCAAAGTGATGTACTAGGAGGTATGGTTAGAAGAAATAAAGAAGAAAGAGTAGTGTTTTTGTCATTTCCTGCCTATTTTTAGAATTAAGATGAGTAGGAGAGTGGTTGAAGTTAAGAGAGATGAATTTGAAAGAACCCAAGCTTAATTGCTTGTGAATCTTGGTGGGTGTTTTGTGATGATATTGGGGAAAAGAAATAAGCTATTTATAGAGCTTGTCACACAGGTATTGTGAACCAAATATCTCCCCCTTTAATCATGGCTTTTGCCACTTGTTCTTGATGATCTCATGATTTATCTCATCTTCAATCATTACTTGAACACTTGTTCATTCTTAACCATTATTCACCATTTGATTTGACACTTGTTTCCTTTCATCATTTCGTAGATAGGCTTATGCATTAAGCCTTGTTGCTCATCCATCCATCCTTTAACACGTCCAATTTCTAGATTTCTCTTAACATTCTTAATTCTATAAGTTCTATTAATGACAATTGTCCTTTGATGATATCACCTTTCTTGCCTCATCAATCTTGCCTCATCATCTAGTCTTAAAAGAGTCTGAATAAAATTAGAATTTCCCCTCTTGTTACCTTGTTACGTGTTTTCCATTTTCTCTAATTTCTTCTATGTTATTCGAATAACAAGATTGTTATTCGAATAACCCACTTTATATACATTTTCTCAATAGCTTGCTTATTTGAATGGAAAAAGTTCTATTGGAATAGAATGTCACATTTTCTCTTCTATAGCAACACTCTATTTGAATAACCATTTGATTATTCGAATAACATGACTAATTTAGTTATTTCATATGGCTTATTCAATAAACTTCAAGATTTTTGTTAGTCTCAAGCCCGTTGTTTGACACTTGTCAGCATACTTATCTCACCTTGCTTGACTTACAATGACTTTTTCAAGAAACTTTAACATTTTTCTTTCAATGACTTCTTCAAGAAGTCTTTAGATATTTATTGCAATGGCTTCTTCAAGAAGCCTCCAATTAGCTTCTTCAAGAAGCCTTGAGATATTTATCTCTTTACTTAATATTATTATTTTTACTATTTTAAGGGTTGTTACAACTATTAAATATTTAAGTTGTCCAGGGGCCACTGGGAATGGACATGGAATATCCATCCCCCACCTATAAAACCACCAGGGAATCAAGATAGTATTCAGTTCTTTAGGTGGAGTGGCATAGATGTCGCAAAGTGTTGGCACTTGTTTCATTTTTGTACATGCTCCATGTCATCTGCTTCTATAGTTAGCTAGTAGAAGCAAATTCTCAGCTCTTTCCCTGCTAGAGGCTTCCCTTTGAGATGATGTCCGCAGCTTCCTTTGTGGATTTCGGCCATGACATATTATGTTTTACGTGGATCGAGACACTTCAAAAGAAGGGAGGAGAAATCCCTATTGTATAGTTGATTATCGTATAGGGTGTAGTTTGCCAAGGTTTGTATTAGCTTCTTTGGGATCATCAAGAAAGATCTCGTCTTTCAGATAGTTGGCGATAGGCTTGATCTAGCTATCTTTTTCATCGACAACATCACAATTTCTGTGTCTGAGATGCTAGGAGCCACCAAGGTTTCCTCGATAAGGATTTATTATTCCCAAGACTATTAGCGCTTGCGAGTTTGGATAATATATCAATTCGAGAATTGTGTTCTCTTGGAATATGTTCAATCTTTGTCTTAGTAAAGCTATTTAGGATCCCTCTTACTTTTATTAAGTATTTTGCAAGAGGGGTTCCTTGGCCTAATATTCGCCGAGGAATTGGGAGGTTACCATCTATGAGTTGCTACAAAGAATGATATCAGTTGCCCCCAAATCCTTTGATGTTGTCAGTCTGGCAATGCATGCTTCATACTTAGCCTAGTTGTTCGAGGTTGGGAACTCGAATCTCAGGAAGTATTCAATAATTATGCCTTTTTTTTAGAATTACCCTAGCACTACATCCTTTAGGGTTAGATGACCCATCAACTTAAATGGTCCATGCATTTCCTATAGGAGGGCCAGTGTCTTGTGTCAACTCTATGACGAAGTCGAATAAGGCTTTGGCTTTGATGGCTTTTCGAGGTTTGTATGTAATGTCAAACTCGAAGAGTTCTATTGACCATGCAGTCATATGTCCAGCAATGTCTGGCTTGTGAAGTACTTGTTAGATTGGTTGATTTGTCCTCACAACTACAGGATGACATTGGAAGTATTGTGAAGTTAACGAGCCATTATAAGGAGAGTTAAAGCTATCTTTTCAATTTTCTGATAACGAATTTTGGGGCGTTGGATTACTTTGCTCATGTAGTACACTGGTCGTTGTCTTTCTTCTGTCTCTCTAATCAACACGGAACTCATGGCTTCCTTATTTCCTCATTAACTAAGGGGTAGACATAAAGAGTCTTGTCAAGTTCCATTCTCGTGAGTATTGGGGGTGATGTTAGGTAGGCTTTTAGGTCTATGAAGGCTATCTCACATTTTGAAGTCCACTCAAAATCCTTTTTTTTTTTAGGAGTTTAAAAAGGGGAAGAGATTTATGAGGTACTTTTGCCATAAATTGAGTAAGGGTTGCAATCTGTCCTATCAGTTATTAGACTTATTTCATAGTTTGAGGTCTACGCATGTGTATAACCGCTTGGCATTGATCCGGGTTTGTCTTTATGTTGTGGTGTGTTAACATGAAGTCCAAAAACTTGCCTACTTCTACACCAAAGGTGTATTTTCCTAGATTGAGGCTCATTTTATGCTTTTGAAGTTATTGGAAGACTTCTTCAAGGTCCTGGATGTGGTTACCCAAGGTTGGGGTGTTGACAATCATGTTGTTAATGTATATTTCCAGCATTATGCTTATTTGGTCTTTAAAAATGTTCATCAAACGTTGATAGGTTGCTCTAGCATTTTTTAGGCTAAATGGCATGACGCGATAGTAGTAACTAGTTTTATCCATTATGAACATTGTCTTGTCTTCATCATCTGGGTGCATCGAGATCTAGTTATACCCCGAGTAGGCATCCAGGAAGGAAATAAGCCAGAATCCGGAAGAGTTATCCACTAACTTATCAATATTAGGAAATAGGTAAGGGTCCTTAGTACATGCTTTATTGAGGTATGTGTAGTCCAAGCACATACGCCACTTCTCATTGGGTTTTTTGACAAGGACAACATTGGATAGCTAGGTACACTATCTCTCTGATGAAACTGACATTCAAGAGGTCTTTAACTTGTGTTTCGATTATCCTTTGCCATTCGAGGCTAGCTTTCCGTTTCTTCCCAAATTTCTACTTGGAGTCAGGATGAATGGAAAGCTGGTGTGCGATGAAGTTTGGGTCTAAACCCGACATGTTAGCTGAGGTCTAGGCAAAAATATCTTTGTTCTTTTTAAGGAACGCAATAAGTTAGTCCCTTTCTTCCATTGTGAGTTGTCTGCCAACCCTGGGGATTTGATCAGGCTTATCACCGAGTTTAAGGAAGATAAGTTCTCCTTTAGGCTAGGGTCGCATATCTCAAATCTCTTCATATTTTTCCAACTCACTCAAGAGGACATTTGAGTGGTCTGTAGTGACTTGATTCTGGGTACGAGGTGTTGTCTTTGAAGGCCATGTTCCAATCTTCAAGTTGGCATTATAAGCACTTCTTGCCACTGTCTGATGTCCTTTAACCGTGATGATCTTGTCATCAATACTTAGAAATTTCATTGCCAAGTGTGTAATTGACACCATGACTCAAAATATTCAAAGAAGGGCGGCTAAGGATCATGTTGTAGGCAAAACACTACAAGAAAATTAGTTATTTGGAAAAGATAAATCTACCGCAAACTAGCTAAAATTCACCTCAAAATCAAAATTTATGGCGGATTTGCAGCTGATGTAAAAAGCCTCAACGAAAAATCATTTGTAACAGATTTTCATTTTTGCCGCAAAATGTAGCAAACATCTCTGGCTATACACCAGTCAATGTAGTCAGAGTTGAGTTATTACGGTATATTTTTCAGCCACAAATTTATGGCAGCCAAATTGATCGTGAATTATGACAACATTATTTGCGGAGAAAAAAATCCACCTCAAACTCCAAAATTCTAAAAAAAAATAGTCTATATATTTATATCCAAAGCCTTTAATAATAATCCAAATAGTTTTATATATCCAAATCTTTTGGTCCAAACTTCTAATAACAGGAAAGTATGCTTAGAGGGTCTAAGTAGGGTAACGTAACGGCCAAGAAAATTAAAGTAATAGGTGTTGTTTTCAACATCAACCTACTGGTCAATCCATAAATTAACCAAGGAAAAAGAGATTCTGTGATGCAAATCAGCACCCAATCAAGAAGGGAGATCAGGGTAATAGAAGAATATAAAGATATAATAAATTACTTACAAAAGGCCAAAAGAATAAATAGATGAACATCAACTATGCCTCATATAGACTAAATTTAACCATTTGGGAACTTGACTTCTGGTATAAGATTAACAATTATAAGGATTAAGGCCCTAGGAGACACTGATATAAATATGTGTAATAAAAACATAATACAACGCACCCAATACTCAATAGAGGCTTTAGATGCTAATTTCATAGGCGAAGTCAATTACTGTGCCTGGCACAAGGTTGGATTTAGATCCTCTCAATTTTTTTCTCTCAAGTTGTCAAGTTGAGGAGAGAGATAGATACAAAGAAAGTTATTAGTAGGACTCAGTTACAATGTGTGAAATTTCTTTTATAACTTTTGTGTCTATCTCTCTCATTCACTTGACCATTTAAGAGAAAAAAATCGAGAGGATCCAAATCCTACAAGGCTTTAGTGGAATTATAAGGAGGCGCAAAGACTAGATTCACTAGAATCAGTTCTAAAACAAAATTGTTTGAAGTACTCGAAGTCTCAAATGGAGACAGAAACATAGGTCTTATAAGCAGTAAAAGATTAAAAAAATAAAAAAGAAAAATGACTATAAACTTGTAAGTCTTGGCCTCTTCACAGCACTTGGAAAGAAAATTTGAAAGTCCCAAACTCATTTCGTATGTGTTCACTCTTCACCAACAAAGAATGAAAGTTGTTGTAAACAATGTAACAAGTAAAACATTTACATAAGAAGCAGAAATATAAAGTCCTGAGTAAATTAGTAGCTGCATAGGCAGAAACACTACAAGAAATCAGTAAATTAGCGAGGAAAATTTCCCTCGCTAATCCCTCGCAAAAATATTTTGCAAGGGATTAGCGAGGGAAAAGTCTGTCAATTTTTTTTGGTCTCTAATTAGTGAGGAAATGTATTCCCTCGTTAATCCCTCGCTAACCACAGAAATTTCCCTTGCTAATCCCTCACAAAATTTAAAACAACTGGCGACTGTATTCCCTTGCAAATTAGCGAGGGAAATTCCATCGCTATATAAAGAATATATGTACCAATTTTAGATCTATTACAATCAAAATCCCTGGCTATTCCCTCGCTAATCCCTCGCTGACTTCCTTCGCTATTCTTTCGCTAATCCCTCGCTGACTTCCCTCGCTATTCTCTCGCTAATACCTCACTAATTTTCCTCGCTATTTCCTGGCAAATCCCTCGCTAATTTCCCTCGCCATTCCCTCGCTAATTCCCTCGCTAACCGTCGATAATTTTCCTTGCTATTTTCTCACTAATTTCGTTATATAATTTCCTCGTTATTCCGTCGCTAATCCATCACTAATTAGTTTTTTTTTTTTTTGCCAATTTAAATGTAAAAGACTTAGTTTTTAATATCCAATATACCTGTAAATCTTTTCAATCAAGATGAAATCTAGCAAAAAATGAAAAGCAACAAAATACAAATAATCCAAAATAAATCTACTAATAATTCAAAGTTATAAGTTATGTAAGTTCAAAATTTCATACAATGTCATACAAAACAATAATAAACAAAACATGCAATCAATCTAAGTTTGCTTTATCTTCGTCTTTATAATTATCATCCTCTTGACCCTCCCCAGTTGCTTTACCTTGCAATGGTGCTTGTGGAGCAACATTTGTTGATTGGATCGTAGATATGGAGGGCGCAAACATAGGGACTAGTTGAGTCTGGACAAAGGAAGCCACCGATGTTACCACTGCTACACTTACGACTATATTTACAGCTTTAGTTATGTCATGTGTCAAAGGTGTAGAGCGAGAAGGACCTGGAACCTCCGAGGATAAAGCATGCATGGTGTTATTATTAATGTTAATGTGTAAGTTGTTACCTATGCCATGCACTCGTCCCTTCTTGTTGGGACCTGTCGCATCCAACCATACCTATGGGTCAACTATAGGATGAGTGAAAGAGTTTTCTCCATATTTTTCTGACATCGCGGTGTCATATGACTCCTAAAATAACAAAACAAGAAAAATATTAGCAAAAAAATCAATAACTTAACAAATATAAATGATTTAAATTATAAAGACACCCACAATGAAGTTCCTTGAGCGCTCAAAGACATAGCTTCCATCTTTCTACTTATGAACTTTGACATAAAGATCTCTGTAAGAAACTGGATGCTTTAACTCTGCATCCTGTAATCACATATAAAAGAATATATAATAAACACATGTCAAAAGTAATTAGACAAACCCTCTAAAATACCAATGTCTTTATATCATACTCAAGATAGGCAAATAACTCAAGTAATTACAAAAAATAAGAGATTATCCTCCATGAATATATAGCTAAACACTGCACAAAAGATTAATTACTTTTATATTTACAATTTCCTTAATGAGTTCTCTCCTAGTCCTAGTCCTGACAGCTGTATTGCTAGCGTGGATTATGTATATTATCACTCTCTAACAGGTTGTACGGCTAGTACGTTTTACTCTCTCCAAAATCTCATAAAGGTGAGAGTGTCTTGTGCATTTGAGTTAAGAAAAAATGAGATTTTCATGAACTAGAGAGTGCTCAATAATATCAACACAGAATTTCTAAACCACTATTTACTTCAGCCGAGAAACATGCAACCATTTCAATTACACAATCCATTCAATAGATACATATATAGGTATCCACATAATCAATACATTAGTAAAGAGCTTCCACGATAAAACATGAAATTTTCACTAATCGAGGACAGTATTCATTTTACCCATGCTATTTTATTTCATGTCAGGATGATCTCCCTTATTCAACCATGGCATGATCCTTTCATATGGTGCATGCTTTGTCATGAGACACAATCAAACAAATAAGAGGCAGCACTATGAATTGGCCTTAATTTCAAAATTTACCTATCATAAGTGTCCTCCAATAGGGGGTTTTATACGTAAAATGTGGTCTCTGACTTAGAGTTTGGCTATATTTCCTTTAGGGAGTTTAAGAAGAAATATGAGACATCTAATGTAACACCCGGAAAATTTATAATTTTATGATAAATAGTCAATTTATAATATTTGTGATTTTTTTGAATCTTTCTAAATTTTTCTGAGAATGCGGAATATTTTAATATTATTTCTCATTTTACGTGCACATTGAGCAGAACCAGGAAAATGAGATATTTTTCCTGAGAACCTTGATCTGTGAAAATGTCGACGGGGGATCTTACTAAACCCGAGGCTGGAACACGGTTTATGAAGTTTCACGTTTTTTGAGATTTTTATCTGATAAATAAAAATCGTTGTGTATTCTATTATCTATTGGATAATTAACACTGACTTCTGTCAACTGTAATAATTGTTCATTGGATAATAACTTGTAGTAGAAATCTTATCTTATCCTAAGGTAATCCACTTTATGTCAAATCAAATCACCTTTAAGTCAAAAATAATATATTTTAATCAAAGGTTCTCATAGAAGCTTTGACTACAAATGACTAAAATGCCCAAAACTTGTAGGGGAAGCTAATTTCTCCCTTTCCTTCTCTCCTCATTGCCGCGGCTAGGAGCCCATTTTGGGGGGGGTCAAAGTTTGGTTTTTACTTTCTCATTTTTACTCAAAAAATCTAAAACACAAAAGCTATCACACTTTTTCTCTTCATTTCCTCTTCCTACATTTTTCTCTTCTTCCTCTCTTCCTTTTCTCTCCACGGTTTGCAGCCCTCATTGGTGGCCATTTTCATTTTCTTGCTTCACTACCACCATTTTCAAACTGCACTTCTCATTCTAAACATTTTCTCTTTAGAGATTTTCTTCTAAATCCATAATCTTCTTCACCTTTTCTCAAGAACAAAACTTGAAACTTTTGAGGTAAATCTTTGATTCTTCACTTTCTCTACCTATTTTTCGTTTCTATGGTCATATTCTTGACCATGGATCCTTTCTTTTTCAAGTTATTGGTGTTGATTCTTTGAGTTTGAATTCCTAGGATTTGGTGGAGCTTTTGGCCGAAAATCACAAGCACATCAAGGAGGTGATTTTCATGTTCTTCTTTTAGGTAAGAAGGAGATTTGCTCACTTCAATCATTATTGGTGGTGAGAGAACTTTTGAGTGGTTGTTGATGGAGGAATCCATAAAGAATTGCTCTCTTTGTATGTTTATTTTTCATGATGTGTGCCTATTTGATTTGTATGGTAATGTTAGTTGTTTCGAATGTCTTGATGATGGTAGATTGCTTGGATTGGATGAATAGAAAATTGAGGGTTACCTACCATTTGGGGAGGCCACAGTTTTGACCAAAATTATTAAAGGTTTGAATTGATTTTTGTATGAAATGAAACTTGTGTAATTAGGTATTAAAGGATTGATGCATGAATGAAGAAAAAAAATTGTGTTTTGTTGCTCAAGGGAGGCTCACGGCCTCTAAGGAATTTTTGGGTTCAAGTGGTGCTTTTGTACATTCTTGTGAATTAAGCAACTTAGAGATATGTAATTAATAATGTGATGGAAGAAATTGATTGAGTATTGGTTCTTGAGAGGGGCCGCAGTTTTAAGGATTTCTTTGAACCAAAATTTGTGTAATTAATCAAGACTTAGGAAATTAGGAATTTTGGATTCATGAAATGAAATTGTGGTTTGAGTTGAATCTTATAAACGTGTGATGTTATTAAGAATTGATTTTATGTCATTGTGAATCCATGTGTGGGACCAAATACCTATTAATGTTTAATTGACCAAAATTATGGTATGATGCTATTGAGGATTTATTATATGCCATTGTGGTATGTTTTATGAGAAGTATATTATTGATGAATATACATGATATGCAATGTTTTATGAAAAACATATTATTGATGAATATATATGATGTACATTGAGTCATCATGCATTTGTGAATGTCCGTTGGACTTTGTTGTAAAGGTGGTACGTGCCGAGGAGATTGAATTACACCTTAGTGCGGGTGCGAGTAGACTAAGTGTAGGTCATGTTGTTGACCTTGGGGGGCATCGAGGTGAAGTGTCTCACAATAGACAGTGGTAGCTCCACTGGGGCCATGGGATAAACCGATACAAACACACCGATGATCCGGATCGAGACGCTGTCCTATATTGCGATCTTGTTGAGGTTCTATGTATAAGCCATGTTGCGCAAAATATTATTTTTCTGATAAGCACTTTATTTTAAGGCTAACGAGATACTAGCATGACTCCCTGATCATTCTCTCTGACTGTTTATGTCTAGCTCCATGGAGTAAGATTTTGGTACCATCTGTATTATGCGTTGTCAGTTTGATATTTCATCTGGCATGAGCACTTATGACTATTAGATTATTCTTTTTAATGTTGTAATAATTATCTGATTGTGAATTGTTGACTGCTTGAGATATTAGTGTTGTTTACCTTTTATTGCTACCTTTGTTATACTTATTGTGGTTCTTCTCTTACTGCTCATTTTATAATTACTGTTGATAATTATGTGTTGTGATGTTATGTGGGCACCCAGCGCCGTCCTGTTTTCTTACTACCGTATTGGTATTGAATGTTGGGTGTCTCAACTCTTTCCTGTATACTTGTATTTCTGTTTCATTTATGTGCTTTTGAGAAGACGTTCGCAAGGAAGGGGAAGCGCCTGAGTTTCCTGGTTTCTGGCTTGACTACGATTAGAGCTTGCTTGAAGATGTTGTCACGTCCACATAGATTTTTGGGATATGCGTGGATGACCTTTCAAGAAGGACTTGACTGTTGGCATATAAACTTGTGCACGGACCGTTGCATCTACCACGGGGAGTTGACGGTGTCACTAGCTTAGAGTCTCTATGACCCACCTGTTTTTTATTTTATTGCTTTTGTCCACTTAGAGTTTTACCTACCTGTCCGTGATCTGTGGGATGATCTCTATTACACCCCATAAGAGGATTCATTCCTATCCACTGCTCGAGCCTCTGCTCGAAATTCGGTCGCTCCAATGATGATCTCATCTGACGAGGAAGGCCCTGAGGAGGATTCTGCCACAGTTCCTTCTCGTCAGTCTTAGGGGGTGATACTATCGGTGGCTACTGATGGCTATCCGTATATCTTTTTAAGAAGCTTGATGTTTTGCTATTTTGATGGGCTGTATATTTTATAAACATCTTGGGGTGGGTAAATCTTTTGCATTTTGTATACATGATGATATAATTAAACAAAGCTTGATGCAATATATATATATATATATATATATAAAATATGTGAATGTATGATTTTCTTTCTTACCGACTTTTACTGTAACTGTATTTAATTATTCATTCTTAATAAAGAAAAAAATGTATATACGCTACCCAATTATTATACATGTTCTATTTGAAGGAGTTTATTTATTATAATATATAAATGAACTGGGTCTTAATTTATGATTTTATTTATATATTTTCTGCATTATATTTCACTCTATTATGGTGTGACATTCCTTCTTCTCCTAGAAAGAGAGGCATTACAAATAGTTTTAAAACACACACATGCAATCCTTTATTTCTTAGATAATAGATAAATGAAAATTCTTTTTGTTATTCTTATAAGTTTATATTCGCAACTCAAAACTTTAAATGATTTTTATATTACCATCTTGTGTTTATGTTGACTAAAGGAAATCGACACTCTTGTATGCTTCAAGGCATCAGGTATAGCTGCCCTGTTCCATCGGGCAGCTTCAGACTTCCGCATCCATTTTTCTGTCAGCCAAATGTCCACCAGCCCATCCCATACTTCTGTCCTAAGTCCTCTGGGCCCATGGCCCTTAACATCAGCCAAGTTATTTGAATTTTCCTTCTCAAAGGCCTTCTCCTACGCTCTATTCAAATGGTCTGAATAATAGTCCATGCAAGTCTGTTCCCAGACAGCTCTAGCCATGTCGCGATCAGAATTAGATGCGAATCGATGCTTATTCTACACAAATGTTATGTAAGTATATTTATTTTCAATGAACATATAATATATAATTCTACAAACACAATTACTTACCATAAAATCCTTAAATAATATTTCCTTCATTTCAGGAGGATAATCTCTCCACGTACTAGCCGGAATAGGCATCCTTGTCATGACATTGTACATAATGTCTTGGGTCACTCTTGATGGGAAAAACCTTCTCCTGTAAGTACAAAAAGTTAATGTTAGTAATATAAAAGAATGCTGGAGGAAAAATCTTCTCTAACTTGCAAACTATTTCAATAATTCTAAGCTTTGCATTCTCCATGACGGAAGCACAAATTTCAGTTGCACAAACTTCTTTAAAGAACAAGTTGAGTTCTGTTAATGGTCCCCATATAGGTTTAGGTAAGATATCACAAAATGCAAGAGGAATTAACCTTTGCATAAAAACATGACAATCGTGACTTTTCATTCCATATATCTTCCCGTCGTCTATATTGATGCAATGTGCGATATTCGATGCAAACCCATCAGGAAATTTCAATTGTTTTATCCACTCACACACCATCCTCCTTTGATTGGCATCCAAGACATATGTCGCCTTTGGTTTTTTACACTTGCCATTCTCAACTATCAGCTCCAAGGTGGGATGTTTGCAAATTATCTTCAAATCTTCTCTTGCAATTGCATTATCTTTTGTCTTGCCCTTTATGTCCATGACAGTGTTGAAGATATTGTCAAACATGTTCTTCTCGACATGCATAACATCTATATTATGTTATATTAGATTAGTAAACTAATAAGGCAATTCCTAGAATATGCTCTTCTTCACCCAGTTATGGTGCATACCAAAGCCATCTTGTTTTTGTTTACCTGATTTCAGGCTGAAAATGACTTCCTTAAGTTGATTCACTCTATTCAAGACATCTGTCCCACTCAACTGTTGCGGTGGATTAGATTTTTTCATTATTGACCTCTTAAAAGAGTTTCGATCATAGTGAAATGGATGATCAAAAGGTAGAAATTGACGATGGCAATCAAACCAGCAACATTTCATACCATGCTTCAATACAAATGACTTATTGTGATTCATATAAAGCAGACAAGAAAGTTTTCCATGAGTGCTCTACCCAGACAGCATTCCATAGGCTGGAAAGTCACTTATTATCCACAACAAAGTCGCTTTCATATTGAAATTTTGCTTCTTCCATGCATCATAAGTGTGCACCCCATCATCCCACAATTTATTTAGATCGTTACTTAGGGGTCTAAGATAGACATCTAAACTTTTACCTAGTGACTTTGGCCCAGGAATCACAAGAGTAAAGAATATGTATTCCATTCTCATGCACATACTTGGGGTAGATTATATGGTATGACAAAAATAGGCCAACATGAATATGGTGTGACTGAACCACTAAATGGATTAAAACCATATGTACAAAGGCCAAGCCTAACATTCGAGCCTCTAGCACAAATGTTGAATGGGTAGTGTCCAATCGTTTCCAAGCTTCAGCATCAGCTAGATGCGTGATCACTGATTCATCTTGACGTACTCCATCCGCATGCCAACTCATATATTGTGTAGTATTTTTGGACATAAACAGACGTTGGAGTCTAGGAATAATAGGAAAATATCGCAACACTGAGTGTGGCACATCTTTCTCATTAGATGAACGTTCTGCCTTCAGTTTGAATCGTTGGTGTCCACATACTAAGCAAACGGAGTACAAACTCTTGTAACTGTATTCTTTGTAATACAACATGTACTGATTAGGACACGTATCTATCTTCTTATATCCTAATCCCAACTCATGAACCATTCTCTTAGATTTGTAAAAGTTTTCAGGTAACCTTTCAGACTCTGGAAGCATGCTCTTAATGATGATAATCATTCTATCATAACAAGTCCTACTCATGTTAAACTCTGACTTCAAGTTCAAAAGTTAAGTTATAGCTGACAATTTCGTGTGCTTATGGCAACCATCCTATAAAGGTTTGTCAGCCTCTCTTAGTAAGTCATAAAACTTCGAAGCTGACGGATTTAGATCCTCTTCTAAATCTTGAGCTTTTGGATTTAATCTATCACCTACGACATCCATAACCATATCCACGTATGGATTCCTAGCCTCTACTTCATCATCATGGACAATGGATGTTAAGTCGTTATCCCCCTATCTGTCTTCACCATGAATGGTCCAATCTACATAGCTATCCACAAATCCGTACTTATACAGATGTTCTTCTACCCTAAAAAACTCCCTCCAAACACGATTCTTATATCTAGCACATAGATAAAGGATACGATTTAATGCATCAATAATTGTCGGGTCTCCTTGAGCAACCTTAATGAAATCATACTCCATCTTTGAATTCTTCACTTACATAGCTAGTAGGATCATTTCTTTGTAACATCCAACTTCGATCGGGTCTCATGATTGCTTAAATTTACCTTAGCACATTAATACAATGCTTTTCAAAATCTTCACCTCTCTTTTAAAATGGTATGGCCTTATCCCATTCGAGAAGGCACTTTTTCAACACTTGGTTGATAGAATTCACAAAAATCACACATCCTATACTTGATGAAATTTCGGCAACATTTCCCTTTGGTCTCCAAGTGCAAGACTCGAACATGGTGACATCTACCACAATCAAGTATACACCCAGAGAACAAAAGGAAATGTAACATAACAAAATTTCATCATAAAATATAAGATTTAAGGAATAACCATTAACCAAGTGAAGAAAAAGTTTTTTCCCAAGCTATCCCACTTGGACAATTCAAGATTCAATACAACGAGCAATACCTTTAAAAAGTACACGTGCTCACTAATATTGAATCTTAAACAGGAAACTAAGGCTTCGCTCAATTTTTTTTAAAATAAAAACAAAGCATCAATTTCAACCATGCAACATACAGGTATGTAAGTACTTGAGATGAGACATCTAATAAGGCTATGGTAGAAAACACATTATAGACTACTACAATTTTATGTAATCGTAGACATAAGAGGACAAAAAGGATTCCATTGCCATAAATAGAATATAAAATATTTGAGTATAGAAAGGTTCTTTTAGTGTTCTATTCTGTTAAAGCATGGTTATAAATTATTACAGTATTTTCTACTTCAAAGTGGATAAAAACTAGGAGTTGTATGGAATTTATATCCTGGTAAGTAAATTGATGAATAAACTATGTGTTTCATTAATCCAAGTACGTAGTTGCTACAAAATGACCCATGCCCAATGTCCAAAGAAAGGCTAGTAATCGTTCCTATTTTATAGAAATTGATAACATGTCTATTGGGAGAGTACTTCAGATTAAATTCTATTCTTGTGAATATTCTAGATGTCTTTATACATTTGTCAGTTGAGCTGTTTGAGGCACATTTTCATATTTTGATAAAGTGTGAGCAATTGTAGATTGTAGATTTTACAATCAGCTGTTGGCTTAGAAGAATTTTACTTTTACTTTTAACTTTGCACATTCTGCAAGTTGTGTTTTACAATTTCTAGTGTATTGGGTTAGGTTATGTTCTTCTTTCTTTTTCTATCATGGCTTCATGGTATCGCAATTATCATTTATAATTTCATATACTGCAATGTGTTCTGTTTGTATTTATAGATATTGTTAGTAAGAGGCAATAACTTTAAACTCTCTCCTATTTCTATATTTGAATTCTTCACAAGCCTTCTGCTTTGAATAGGTCATTATTAATTTCTATGGAGATTTGCTTGTGTAATTAACACTAATTTCTTCTATGTTATTTCAAACCATGGCCAAATCTTTTGAAGTTACTGAGTTACCAGGTACATTAACCATTTTTGGTCTATTTATTCGCATATCTACTTCTTAATGCATTTGCTTGAAGGCATACTTTTCTTTGTATATTTGTTACTTAGAAGACCACTATGGGGCTCTTATACAACATGATTTTGCAGTTAGGTCAGCCAAGTTTATTCCACACAAAAAAAGTGTTGTATAATAATTTCAAATTTATTATAATAATTAATTAAGAACCTTAATTTTGAAATTTATTAATTAAAGATCTAAATTATATTTTAATTATTAATTAAGAATCTTAATTTTAATAAAAGAATTTAATTATTTATCAATTAAAAAATTAAGATATATATAATATACTTTTGTTTATATTATAAATTATTTATTAAATTAGATATTTTTATTTTTTAAATATATTTATTAATAAAAATATATTATAATATTATGGAGATCCTTAATCGTTAACAATAAATATTTAGTCTCTTAATTAATTTATCATAAAAAGTTTTAAGTTCTCAACCAATACTTTATTTGTATTTTAATATTTTTATGTAAATATAAAAATTATGTATTTAATGTACTAAAAATAATAATTTCGTATTTTAATTATAAGTTCAAGTATGTCTGGTATTTATAATGATAATAATATTTTCCACATTAAGTTAAAAAAAATTACCACATTAAAATGAACTTGCGTGTGTTTGGTTTGTTCGACATATATCCATTATTTTAAGACTCTAACATGCATGTAGATTTACTTTTAGGCTTTTGAATTTCTATCTAAGAATGTAGTTGAAAATTACGTAACTCCACTTGTATTTTGTAGCCGTTAGCAGTTGGTTGTTATAAACATTTGCTTCGTATTTTTGTTTTTGTTTTATTATTATTATTTTGAAGGTGTGGATCATAGGGGGGAAAACAGTTAAGAATAGCCAAGAACAAAAGCAAAGAGAACCAAGGCAGCCTAGAATGAATTCCATCAATATACCATATGGTATAAACAACTCTGAAACACACAACATTAACATCTATGATTTCTAGTGTACAATAATATTGTAACAGTGATAGAAATCAAAACTGTAGAGTAAAACACAGTGATAGAATTACAGGTACATGTGAAACACAAATCACATAGAGAAAAATCTAATAATGTAGAAAAATTTGGTTTTTCAGTTTTATTCAAAGCTAGATTCAACTTAGACAAAAAATATTAGATCAAGGACAAAAGAATAAATTTTCACCAAAATTTCTGAACAAAAGCCATTGTACATTCTTCTTAAGAGTACAACATGAGATATATTCTTAAAACTTAAGCAACCAACATACCAGAAGAAGCAGCTTCTTTAGAGTTGATGGAACATTTGCTTCAAGAAAGTCTTTTCGTCAAAGGAGGCAGTGTTCAGGGGAAGAAGGACACAATCAGCTCTCGTGCAATTCCTACATACATGGCTGCAACAAAATCAACACAAGTAAACATAAGATCAACAAGATCTCCATAAGTAAGTACATGAGGGATTTTGGACATGAACTCTAGTAGCTATTCACCATGCAAGAAAAAGCTATCTATTGTAACTTTCATCAATAATAAGGTGCTCAGTAGTGGTAGAATGGGCAACCACAGTAGTAATCACAAAGATCTCCAAGCTTAAATGGCCTTCAAGCTCACATGTAGTTTAAGTTCATTATTTTATTATATAAATTAAAGAAAAATCAGTCCTAATTAAGCAAGGAATTAATTGAAACCATAACTTTTTTTATTTATAGCTCTGAAACCATGGAGGGACTAGCTTTTTTTTTAGGCTAAGGTGGAGGTACCAATTTTGCCTTAACTTTTCTTGTACTTTTCATCTTTTTTCCAGTAACTTTGGTGATACAAATCTCCATGCACCATATATTTTTTTTTTCTGAGAGGTTTGAATTGCCTGCCTCTACATTTAGTTCTTTGATTATTTACATAATTTACACTTGCACCTCCACAACCAAGTGAATAAAAGTCCACCACAAACTAAGCATCATCAACGGTGAGCAAACAATGGACCAGTTATTGCTCTGAAGGAATCCCAATTATATTAGGCTTCAGGGTATTCTTCTATAACCACACATGTCAGCTAATGCAAATCATTGCTTGTGCATGAAAAAAAAAGGAACTTCAAGAAGACCTATTGATAAATGACAATGCATAAATATATTTGAAACTTTACAGCTTACGCAATATACCAAAATGTTGCATGTGTAAAAAATTGTACATGTAACATAGCTACAAACAGAACATGTGAAAAAAAATCAGTCCATTTTTTTTTAAAATAATATTATTGCAGCTGCTTCAATAAAATTAAGTCAAAATATTGTCCTGCCCCACCACCTAGATGGGGGCTTTTGACCTGCAGAATGTGATACCACTAAAGGACATCTCAGAGAAACAAAATAAAAAATTTACAAAGTACCAACATTAATATCTAGCAATTAGCAGACATACCATTTAAAACAAAGCGTCAGAGCTCCACTTGATCAGGTTGAGAGACATGTTAATGACATTCATGCAATTCGCATTTATTATATATGTAGCCTACAATAAAAGCAAAATTCAGTTAAGGACAGTGGAAACAAGAACACAAATAACTATAACAAATACCACCAGTAACAACTAACTTCTTTATGTGAGTTAATAAAGGTCCACTTTATCACGTCTTCACCTTCAGAAGGAAGCAATGTTTCTTGGATATCCTCTAAATTGTACCTGCATATCAGAGGATAAAGTGATTGAGTATAGTGAAAACTGCCTACATATCAGAGGGTAAAGAGATTGAGTATAGTGAAAACATGGTATATGGTTGTGCATGAGGAGCCATTAATACATTGTATAGTAAATCAGACCTAATTTTCACACACGTGCCCTTACGAAGTTTAACAGAAATTTATGTTTATTCTTACTTTCAAATTTTTTATTTCCCCTCCTATACAACTCATGTATTTTCACTAAAAACATTTTAGGTAGATAATCACGATATCAAAATATCCATTAAATAAAGAGGAAGAAAGAAGAAACTCAAAATTTAGCCTCAATAGGATATTTAGTTGTAATCATAAGATACATTATAAGAAACACTACTTAAACATGTAATATCTTATATATTAATGCTAGTTCATGCAATTAATCTAAATGAGCCAATCCCAAAAAAGTAATATGAACAAAGCTACAACACAAACAAAATGAAAATTTAGTACTTTTCTTTCACCCATAGTTTCATTCAAAGACTTCACAAGACCAAGAAGATGCTCAATCAATTTAACCATTGAGGTAAGCAACAAAAAATTAGAAAGGTTTTACTATTAAATTCCATGGTCTTTCTACCATACATTATAAGAAAGTCATATTAATTTGGTACATGTAGCAAAAAACACAGCCTATTCCAGTTGTTGGATCCAAGCCAACAATGACTCATCATGCGTACTGTCAACCATTATGGAAGAAAAAAATAATATCACCACCAAACCAATAAATTCCAGGGGAAAAAAGAAGAGCTTAATTCTTGTCAAAACTGAATGATCATAATTATACTGTCAAATAACACAAAGCAGTATAAACATAAAAGATTCACATGAGCAATGAAACTAAATGTAAAGGATCAAGATTGCATTAGACAATCATTGGAACAAAGAAAGCCATCGGGAGCAAAGAAATTAAAAGCAAGCATTGGGAGCAGAAGTCATTAATAAGACAGATGAGCAAGAAAGAGAAATTCCAAACCAAAGCCATATAGATTGAAGTTTCCATATGGCAGATTTTATTGGAGCCAAATGTCAAAACAGAATTCCACATGGCAGAGTCAACTTCCACATGTCAAATTCAACTCGGGTCTAGCTTACTCCTAGTACAAATGGATGCTCTAAGAATGAATTTCAATCATCTTGGGAGAATTTTTTGGATGCTTTGGTGATCCTAACGCTGCTCTTAAAGAATACAAGCAGCATAACTCAATTGCAGAATATCAAGAAAATCTTTCTACAAGGGTAACAAGGTTGAGTGAATCTTGGTTAATTAGTTTTTTCACTGCATGGTTACAAGAACCGTACAAACTCTTGTTGACAAAACCTAACAACTATTTTCAAGTTGTTTCTTCAGCTAAATTTCCATGACAAAACAACAACACACCATTCCCAAACAATTTCAAATTTCAAGACTTCATCAATCGACAACATGCCCTTAACCACTATCTGCCTTACCAACCCCTACCAACAACTGCAGTACACTGTTACTTAACAATTTAATCACTCCCCATAACAAAACATGTTTTCTCAGAAACTGAAGCTAGACAGACAACCAATTTCGAGTAATGTTTGGCAACGGGTACCATTTGTTATGTGATACTAAATGTGCAGCAGCTGACTTCATGAATATACAAGGGTATTCATTTATCATTGACTTCATGAAAACTAAAATTCTTCATTCATGAAAGATTGTTATCATTAAATATTTGTAGATTCCATTGATTTTACAAGTCTAATAATCAAATGAAAGATAGAGGATATTATGGGAAGTTGAATTTCCCATAACCCCCTATCTCCCCTATAAATACATTTCTTTTTTCACCCTCATGAAGCCCCACAATGCTCTCAAACACAGTTGCCAAGCCAAAAGCTTTCCAATATCTGAAGCTTCTTTCGCATAAGAAGTGTGCCCCCGATGGCCTATAACATCAGCTTGAGGGCTCTGGAAATCATTGCCTTTGTGTTATCCATCACAGTGCAAAGAACTCTTGGTAAGACATATTTATCTTTCTAATCAAATCCACAGATATATGAAAAAAAAATAAAAATAAAAAAATTCCCTAGCTAGGATCGATTTGCATCATTAGTTTTTATTTCTCATGAAAACCTTCAGTCTTAGACCATTGTTGGTGAAATGCAGGAGGGATAAAATGTGAGCTTTTGGACCAAGAAATGGAAGGTGAAGTAACCCCATCCACCCTAATATGCGAATTGATATACAAATTATAAAGACAAGAAGAAGAAAATAGAGAGCAGAGCATATCTGATTGCAAGTCGGGTTTCACGGGGGCTGGGCAAAGACTGCGACTTTGGGTTGCAATTGCGCGTGGTGCATCGCAGATTTGGAACTGCAACAACGAGAACACTGGGTTGTGGTCAAGAAGGAGGCAACGAGAGTGAGAGCGAGAGCGTGAGTGAGAGAGGGGGTTCTGCTGTGTGGGGGTTCTACTGCAGTGAGAGTGAGAGGGAATGGGAAAAGGCGAGAGACTGAGAGGGAGAGCACGAGAGAGAGTGAGAGGGAATATGAAAGTAAGGGTGAGTGTGAGTGAAAGGGAATATGAAAGTGAGATGGAGATGGAATATGTTAAAATATTTTAATTTATTTATTTATCAGGTTTTGCGACGGAAATATCCCTCGCTAAAATTTTATTAGTTTAGCGAAGGGAACTTTCCCTCATAATTCTCTCGTTATTTTTAGCGAAAGAAATTATTCATCACAATTTCCTCGCTAATTTGACTAAGTTTTAACAATGCTTTTAGCGAGGGAAATTATTCCCCGCAATTCCCTTGCTAAAATTAGCGAGGGAAATTATCTCTCGCAATCCCCTCGCTAATTTTTGCGAGGAACATTTCCCTCGCTAATTCCCTAGCTATTAACTCGTTATTTTCCCCTCAAACTTATTTTTGAAATTTAGCGAGGGCTCAAATTTCCCTCACAATTCCCTTGCTAATTAGCGAGGGATTTTCCCTCGCAAAATTCCGTTGCTAAATCGCGAATTTCTTGTAGTGAAATAAAGTAGTGGTAAGGGATGGAATGAAGTGGAATGAGATATAGTTCCGTTGTTTTGATTTTTAAAATTAGGATGGACTGAAATGGTATATGTTGGTATCTATTTCATCTCATTCCATCCTAATCCCAATTTTTTTCTCTCAAATTGGACAGAATGAGATGAAATGAAATGACATAGGAACAAAAACATAATAATTCTTGTGGTTTTCCATTCTATTCCACTCACTATTCGAAACAATGGAATAGGAACTTTCCTTCATTCCATCCTTAAATATCCAAACAATAGTATGGAAACTTTATTTCATTCCTTTTTATCATATCTCATCCTATATCATTCCACCCATCATAAGTTATCTAAACATATATATAAGGTGAGATTTTACTCCTAATAGTTAGCTAAAAAAAAATTAACATGTAGTACTAAGAAATTCGGCAAAAAAACAACCATATTCTCACTTAGACAACTAACTTGTAAATCCACAAACCAGCAAGTACACGACATCATACGTGACACACGAGACAAAAGTCCAAAGCATCCTACATATCCATGAATTTATATGCCTTATTTATTTTGTACAAATAAGACAAATAGTGTAGAGATCTATCAAATGACTAGAAAAAGTCTTGATACTAGAATGCTTTTAATATAATATATGGATATTGATGTGAATTAAAAGTTGCTAACCTAAGTGTAGGTTGTTTCAAGTAATAAATTCTCGGGAGTCCGATGTCGATTCACAGGGAATTGATGAAGAAAAATTCTTTGAGATAAGGAAAAGATTTGTCACAATAATAAAGGTGATAAAAATTGTTCACAGATGAAAAAAAGATTTGTTTGGGCTAGGAGATCCACTCTTAGTAATAAATTAAAGACAAGATTATTTCTTTTTATAACTCAATTGAAATCCACACATAATGCAGGTTCTAATTGGAAAATATAACATTCAAAGTTCATTTAAGATTATATATGTAATTATATTATGGTTCCTTTAATTATCCACTAACACCAACACTTATAAATGGGTTCAAGAATTCATTATGTCAACCTCTTGTCTACAATGAATCAAAATCTCCACTTTATAAGGAGGGTTTCTAAATTGATTGGAAATAAAATATAACACATAGAATGACCACTTGATAATACATCATTCAAGTACAAGAAAGAAATTAATTAAACCTTAATTTATTACCAAAAGCTTCGCCCTTTCACTCAAGTAAAATGAAAATTAGTTACTCATGCACAAGAAAAAAGAAATAGATAAGAAGAAAAGATTAACATAACTTCAATTTAGAACAAAGAAAATTGCAACAAGAGAAACAAATAACACAATAGCAAGATCTTGATCTCTAACCTAGATGTGTAACACCCCAATTTTTAGAAAATATTCTGAATGTACTGTTTACTGTTTTTCAAGCTTTCGTGTGAATGACCGTTGTATCCCTATTTTACTGTTTCTCGATTTCTGCATGAAATGCAAATACGTTTATACAGGCTCAAATTTTATTTGGTCTTTTTACGTAATTTGTTCCGAGACGGTAAAATAAAAATTTTTTTGAGCTACTGTTTTAATTTTTCTGGAAGATATATAGACAATTAATACTGTCTGTAATTTTATTTGAACTTTTTGGATGATTAGCTACGTTGTGGGAAAAAATGGAAAAATGATCATTACGTCCCGAACGTGCTGTTTTTGCTGTTTTTACTGTTTTTAATTATTTTCTACTTGATTTAATGTCCGATATTACTGTCTGTGATTTTATATGGACTTTTTGTGTGATTTGCTCGGAGGCAGGAAAATAATATTTTTTCGGGCCGGGGAAATCTTATTTTATTATTTAAAATTGGGGGATCTTACTAAACCCGATTCTGAATGAGAAAGTAAATAATCTTTTAATTTTTAGGATTTAACTGTCAAATAAAATAATTTTATATTATTATAATATTATTTTATTAGTCAGTATAATAAAATGACAGTGGACCCAGAAATATTTTGCGGGACCCACGTTTAGCTAATACAGTTAACTTAGTAGCTTAATTAATCATCATTAGCAGTAGAACTTTCCAGAACAAGCTGACTCAGCTAGCTGACTAAGCTGATAATTAATGAGCAGTGTGACTAGGCTTGGGGAGTCATCAATAACCAACCAATAGGAGACAAGCTTGTTAAGCAAGCTTTAATCCTAACCTTTGATGCATCCAAGGGCTTGGATGAAGCCAAGCAAGATGCACACCTTGCATGCTCTTTGAGAGCTACGGCCAAGGGAGGTGGGAGATCATTCTTCACTTTGCTTGCATGCAAAATTCTCTTTTCTCTCTCATCAAAAACCCTAGCCACCATTCTTGTTTCTTTTCTTCACCATTTTCGGCCAAGCTTGTACTTTGATCATCTAACCACCCAAAATTCTATCAAGCCAACTTTTCTAAACCTAAACACAAACCTAAGAACATCTCTAGTTGAAAGTTTCTTCAAAATCTTCCATTTGGAGCTTGGAAACCAATCTTGAAAATTTTACCTAGAAGGTGAAATCTCATGCTTTTCTTTTCTCTCTTCTTTTTCAAAGTTCTAAGCCATGATCTATCCATGGTTTAGGTTCTTTTTCATGGTTAGTAACTTGTAGAATTTCGTTTGAGTTGCTAGGTACTTTGGTGGAAGAAACCGAATACTAGGAAGAGTGAAAGAAAAACCATTTGTCTTCATTTAAGGTAAGAGGAAGACTAATCTTATCATCCCTTGGTGGTGGTAAGAAGATGGAGTAATTTGTGGTGTTTGTAGAATCCATAAGGATTCGGTTGTGATGTGTTGATTTTGTGTGTATTTCTTAATTTTTGTGTTTGTTAGTAGTTGTGTGGTGTTTGTTAGTAGCCTTCTTTGTTTGGTGATTGTAATAATTTTGCATGTCTATTAGCTTTAAGTTGCATGTCTATTAGCTTTAAGTTGCATGTCTACAAGCTTTGATAATATTGCATGTGTTAGAATTGTATGATAAAGTATAGAATTGTATGATAATGTATAGGATGTGAACAACATGTCAAGGAAATGCATGTGTGTTCCAAAGAACACTCCATGATGGCTCACGGCCACTAACAAAAATGGGGAACTAAAATGTTCTCTTAATTTTCTTAAAAGGTGATTTAATTAACCTAGGAGAATTAAGAAGGTTTCAAATTGTTTGGATTAAGAAAAATGAATTTGGAAATCAAATGGCATAACCTTATATTTTCGGCCAACAAGTCTAATTTCAATACTTTGAATTCTAAAATTATTTTCTAAGGTAATGATTTAATCAATGTAGACAATACAAGAGATTTAACATGTATTTAGAAGGTGAAAAATAATTTGGAAATCAAATGTAAAGATTTATCAAATTCGGCCAACATGCCAAATTAGACAATTCATGATTTCTAAAATTAATTCCAAACTATTTTCAATCAAGAAGAAGCAATACAAGTTAAAGTAAATTTTCTACAATGAGTTTTAAAGAAATAAAGTGGTTAGAACTAAGTTTAAAAGGTTAATACTAATGATTTTTACTGTAAGAAGAAATACAGTAACTTTCGAAAATTTCTAACATAGGGCTCATGCGATATTTTGAAGCATGTTAGTAATTTTCAAAAGGATTAAATATATGGTTTAAAAAAATTTAATAAACAGAATTTTTACGGTAAAATTAGGAAACCATTAATATAATTTTCTAAACAAAATACTGTCAATTTTTAGTAAAAACGGACAAATAAGATAGAAAAGATGTCCAAAAGACAAGATATATGGTATGAAAAATATTATACGTAGTTTAAAAGTATTATTTATTATTTACTTTATTTAAACAAGTAATTTTTAAGGAATTCGGTCAAGAAAATGATTTAAAAATCTTACGCGATTGAGAAAACGTATTAAAAATCCTACGCGATTTTGAAAATAGAAAAATATATTTACGCGATTTCAAAACGATTATAAAAACGACGAGATTTTGAAAACGCGATAAAATTTCTACGCGATTGACCGTTACTGTATTTATTTTTCGCTGTCGGGAAAATGTGAACCCGTACAGGCTTTTGAGGATTTTTCGCTGTCGGGAAAATGTGAACCCGTACAGGCTTTCTATTTTTCTGCCATTGAGGGCATATTATTATCTTGAGGGCATTTTCGTAATTTCATATTTTTGGAATTATGTATTGTCTTTATGCCAATTTTTGGTGTTTTGGTTGACGAGACGAATCACATCGTATTGTCGATGCGATAAACGTAGTGTGGTTCATTGTTCTAATGAACTTGGAGACTTTAGTGTACGGGATCTCATATATGGACAGTTGGTAGCTCCGCTGGGCCGTGGTAAACCGATAGCACACTAATGGACTCGACACGCACTATATTTAATCGAGGTTTGTAAAGTCTAGTAGTACATTGCCTATAGTGCCACAACGGGAGACCGTGAACTATACTACGCCTGGATGGTGGATTCCCAGTGTCGTAGGCTATTGACGCAACGTGTGACAGCGTGATAGTTGGTTGGGCAGCCGTGGTACTAATAGATTTTGCAAGTCATTCTCTCTGATATCTGTTTGTGTTTAACTCCATGGAGTAAGATTGTGTCTTAGTGTATATGATTATATCTTGGATGTTATTCCATTTTCTCTATTTATCTTTATCTGGTAATTAATATGATGGTTGTCTGTTTCTTATTTTATTATATCTGTGATATTGTTTTATCTGTGTTTTTTTTTATCGTGTTATATCTATGATGTTTTGTAACGTTATGATATCTAAACTTTACTTTATTCCCTTATTATTACTGTTATAGCTTTTTGTTTTGCATAAACTGTATATATGATATTTGTCATCTTCTTATTGGCCATGTTTGTGGTGATTTTAGATTGTCTTACCTCTTTATTGTATGTGTTTTCTGTATATTTACTTTATGCGATAAAGAGTTTGAGGAAGAAGAAGAGGAACAGCCTCTTGAGATCGTGTACCCCGAGGAGGAGGAAGAGCAGCAAACCGACGACCAGTTTTACGATCAAGAACCATCTGATCATCCATATCCATTGGATTGATTAGTTTTGGTATGGCGGTACCCGGATTTTTGGGATTCGTGACTCTGGAGTTTCATGGAGGATCGCTAGCTTGGCATTTGCGTGGAGACCGAGACTCTGTGACGTATGCAGGACGGATGACTGTGACCTTACGTCATAGGTTTGATGGAGAGCCGATCATGACTACGACAGTGTTTCTACACTTAGAGTTACCCTTATCCATTAGGCGTCATTTTGGTGGTATGACCACGGAGCCTAGTGAGATAAGTATCGTATCGACTGCGCGATCTCATTATCGCCGAGAGTCGAGGCATCCAGGATATTTGTCTCCTGATGATCATTTTCATGTTGAGAGTGATCCTTTAGAGAAGTAAATATGTTTGATGTTTTTTTTTTGGCGCGTCTGCGTATGAATGTATATATCGACTATTTACTGCTTTATTTACTGTTCCTGTTTAAATATTTTGTAATTGGAGTTGTAAATTATTTGTATAACTTATAACTTAAAACATATGTATATTATGAGTGGTGTTGTTCTATTTATTTTATGTTTTTCGCAATATTCTATTTTTAATAATCTGTCTATCAGGAACTACTTTATGACCCATATTATTATTTGACAAATGTTTTACAACTTGGGTAGATTTTATTTCTATTTCTTTTATTTTCTTTTATGTGTGACATCCTCCAAAGGGGTGTTACAAGATGCCTAAATGATCAGCCAATGCTCCCTTTTATAGAGCTTGAAGAGTACAAAATGACAATGGGGTGGTTTAATAATGAGTGAAAAATGCCTAGAGAGTTGTTTGATAATTGTGAATGAGTGAAAAATTATAGAGATTCTTGTCTCTGAAATGTTTTAGTGTTGAACTCATGGCAGCTGTCATTTTATGGAAAATTGGTCTTCATGCAAGTTGTAGGCTTTTGTCTTAACTTTCTAATGTCATCGATTTTAGCCTAAAGTGAATCCTACAGTTCAAATTTCAGCCCAATCACTGCATCCAAGCCATCTGAAATGCCTCTTGTGTTCTTCATAAAAGTTATATATTTAAGTCTTAACTTTCAAATGACACTAGTTTCAGTCCAAAACCTCTCCTATAGCTCAAGATATGGTTTGATGAGTGCGCATAGGTCAAGCTGCCAGGTTCAACACTCTGGATCTTGCTTCAACTCCAATTTAAATTATAAAAACGTGTGATTTAGCTCTTGAGATCTCATGAAAGTTGTAGAAAATTATCTTAGCTTTCCTACATGACCAGAATCACATCAATCAGATATTTGCAACTCAAATTATAGCCAATTTACTAAACACCGCCAAATAGACAAATTAAAGTCAATTCAAGCAATAATTTCTTCAATGATCTAATTAAGCTCAATATCATAAAATGTGACAAAACTAACTTAATTAAGCCTAATTGAACCTTAAAAAGCCTAGTGAGAGGATTATAAAATGAATAAAATATATTGCTATTAGATGTTGACTGCTAATGGTGTTAACTAATATATTAAATATATGTTTATATAAATGACATTATTGTGACAGTTGGTTTTGGTTGCTAGCAGCTCGTTTTTTAGTGTTAACTATGGTGGAGATAGGAGTAGTAATTTAACGTTCTCATAGATAATGCTAATGTTCAGAGCCGGGATCAGAGGTGTGTACCTAATCATGTCTTCAAGTGGTGGATGATGGTAAATTCCTCCTTTGGTGCAGTGGCGACAACGACAGAGTGTGAGGGAGGTTTACCTGTAAGACACTCCGACACTCAAGTTAAGATTGTGCACTAGAAAAAAAAAGTGTATATGAGGGAATATGCATACCTAACTGGTTTAATCTTGTATTTATAGAGGGGGATTGCCTATAAGTTAAGTAATATCTGAAGACATATTGTTTAGATGAGATTAGGACTTGATAATTGTTGGGAGATAAGATCCTTAAATCTCCAAGTTTGTTAGGGATTTGTTAAGATAAAAATTACTAGTTAGTTACTTAGTTAGTAATTACCCATAAGGACTCTTATACCTTGAGACCACAATTGGACTATGTTGGGTCACTTATGTTGGGCTTATACCCAAAAATCGGTCTAGAACACCTTCCAATTCCAAAATCAATCCACCCTGTTTCAAATTCAGGTCACCTCAATCAAATTAAGAAACATTATACGTGCCATCATGCCAATTCATAATCCATATAGATGGTAAGGATAGCATCTCTTTACTCTGCATTACTACTAGCATGCAAACAAATCAATCTTTAAGTGCAGATTTGGCAATTCCTTAACCCATTATGAGCTGCTTTATCTACTACTTATTTATTTATTTGATAGAAAAAAATCATTAAAAAAGAAGAGATATACAAAGAAAGGAGGATAAGGTATCCTCCACAAGAGAACTACTAAAAGAGAAAATAACAAAGAACCAACAAATAAACGATAAGATTTTCTACCACAATTTGATAGCAATATCATATCCAATACACTAGGATCAAATTATTACACTGTATTACTCAAAAAGAAAATATGGGAACTTATTATTGATGGAGAAGCTCTTGAAAGAGAAAGAGGCTAACCTTTCACCAAATGTTGTATTAGCTGTAGAATTTACAATTACATCTATCTTGTTTGTAGTAACATCAGATAAATCTTCATTCAAATATCAATACTAGATTCACAACTATTGCCTAGAATAGGAACTGGTTTACTCAACATAAAGGCTTGGTAGGATTTTCAATGAATTTGTCTAAGGCATCTGAAAAGCACTTTATTTATGATCTAAACCACACAAAAAAAAACTTAATGATTTCAATAAGTGAACAAAGCCATTAAATTTGACATTTTACAATTGCACACTGAAGAAAGAAAATCTCATAAAAACCATACTAGAGGACCTGTGTTTGATGCTCACCCTCTTCGCTTGGCAATATTTTATATTAAATAATGTGAACCATTTTGTTGGTCAAAAGTTCAATTTTTGGAACACTAGTATGTATGTAGGTATAAGTTATATGTGACTATGGCTTTCACATCTGTCACTAAAACTTTTTGTGACAAGAATATACATCTAAAGCTACAAGTTATATATATTCACATTTTTTACATTTATCACTAAATCTATAGCTACAGAAATATATGCACATATGTATAAGTTATATATACCTATGATTTTTATTACATGTCACTAAACATATTTGTCGGTATATAGCATTTTTCTTATAGTATGTGAAAAAAATCTGATTAAACAAAAGAAAATGTTATAGTGCCCGAAAATAAAGAGCTTCAATGCTTGTAAAAAAAAAAAGGAGATATTGTCTGGGTAACTTTAATAAGCTGTGAAAGTTTATTGTATAGTTTTTTTTTGTTTAAACTATAAAAATATTAGTTAGAGTCGTCAAAGTAAGTTTCAACCCATGAGCTAACCCATTTGACTCGTGTAAAATTGTCGATTGGGTTGTTAAAAAATCAACCCACAAAGACCCTGGGTTGATCTGACCCGACTCACTTAACTCGCGAGTTAAGGGTTCGAGCCAAGTTGGCTTTGGCTCACAGGTAGGAGATTTTTTTTTAAAAAAAAAAATACAAGGTAAAACAATGTTGAAGGACCAAACCCTAACCCCTCATGGCCTCATCATTCTCTCATATTTTTTTATCCAGCCCTAGCTAGCTGTAAACTTGTCACTATTAGTGGGGATAAAACGCTAATCATAGCGACCTAATTCAAGTTACTACTTACCAATGTGAATAGAGGGAAGAAGCAGAGCCACCTGACACCATCGACATTCTTTGACAGTGACACAGACGAATGAGCGCCACCTACCACTACAGGGAATGAGACTTTTAGTAGAGAAAAAAGTCGTTGCAAAAGATAGATTTTGCTACAACAGGACACTTTTTGCAGCGAAATAGAGTCGCTGTACGCCGCTGCATTAGAACCTATTGCGAAAGGTTTATGCAGCCACTTTTTGGAGTCACTGCAAAAGGTGATGATTTTGCAGCCACAGTTGTCGCTGCTATTATATACCAATTCACAACAATATTTTTTCCCTGCAATAGATTATAAGCATTCAGGATATGTAGTAAACAAATAACAAAGGATATGTAGTAATAAAGTAAACCAATGCCAATAGTTCTTAATGTAATATTGTTAAAAAAAAACCAAGGCTTCAAGTTTCATAATATAGTTTATAAATCCATTCATCTTTAAGAAATCAAGTAAAATCTTATTTATGCAATTATAAGTTTTTTAACCTCTCATCCTTTTTGGGATGAAGATTCTTTTGTGGAATGAAACTAAACAAACACATGCAAAATAAGGAAAAGAAAAAGAAAAAAACACTAAAATATATTGACTTATACCAGTTCTGTTCACTTTGGATCAATATCCAATCTTACATGTGCTTCAACAGTTTCATCAAACTTCGCCTTGGCGTTGGCCTGAACAATATTTAACCATATCAAATAACAGTAACCAGTTGAACATTTCAGGTAAAAAAGTGAAAAATATTATTGCTAAGGATGTGTGCAGTACCCCCAATCCAATTGATGGGACCAAAACTTATATATAGATGAATATTACTACATTGATGCACAAGATACAAGAACAAGAACAGGGGAAAAAAAGACAAAAACAGAAATAATAGATGGATTTTAAAAAAAATGGTAACAACCTTCATTAATGAGCTATGGATTTTCATTGATATTTATCAAAATACCTCAAACAAATACAAAAATATTATCAACTGAACTATTCCTCAAGTGACAAATATAATCTAATGTTACTATACTATTATGTTGCGACTTTTTAACAAATGCAATAGAAGCTGAGATACTAATTAACAGGAGAATTCAAGGGCACTTGCATCTTCGCACGTGGAATACCATTAAAATTGCCTAATTGTGTAAACCTTCCTTCTCCCATATATATTTTTATCATAAGTAATGCTTACCTTGATGATTTTATATTGTATCAATCAAGATAAATCATAGCACACAAAAAATCAAAAACATGACATAATATTCTAGTATCTTTGTTCCAACTTTCAGTTTTATTAATACTATGGCTTGTAAATATATATAAAAAAATATTTTTTAATATGAAAAAATAAAAAAGAGTTTAGCATCTGTTTTCACTGTTAATTTATAACAAGTATATTAATCAATGATAAATAGTTACATATAATTGTAATACAAAAGAAAGGAAATAACAGAACAAAGGTTAAATTTTAAAACTCAGAAAACTATTCAAAAAAGCATGAAAACAAAAGTAGTCCCATCTCATGCATTGGGCCACCACAACAAAGTTTACATTGTATAGGAATTTTTCTCAATTATTGCAGATAGAAAACAAACTCAAGAAGCACACCACAAAAGGTGGAAAATAGAAGCATTGTAACACCCTCCTTAGGGCATCACATGTCTGACTCTCAACTCATAATCTGAAAAGAAGTTCATAAAAGGTTTGAGTTATAAACGTGGTTTTAAAATTCCTTCTTTACTGAAACATAACTTACTGAAATTCATAAATATTACTGAAAATATATTTACTGAGTAATATACAATATTGACACCAATTAATATTTAACAATTTAAAGAGAAATATAAAACTAACAGACTCTTTTTTTTAAAACATACAGTAGCAAACCCCATTACGGGTCCTACTTAGTAGCACGGTATAACACTAACAAGAAAACTTAACATACTTATTTCTTTTTGTATCCCTCTTGATGCATCAAATATTTGTTCCTTGTCAACACTGCACGCTATCGACTCTGGAATAGTCATTCTCTGATGTTGTCTCCGAACTCAGAATATCTACCTCCCGGTATGTCTAAGACAACTCATTCTTTCTATTGTTTAATTTTAACAATACAGACACAGCAAGACAACATAGCAAAGAGGTGAGATCACCTACGCCAATACCAATATGGTAGCACAGAGATAACACAACGGCATATCATACAGATACATCATACCATAATTATAATTATGTCATCATCATAATGTATAAAATAACAATAAACACAATAATGCCATCACATTATTATCATCATCATCATCCAAGTATTCAAAATAATTGTCATAGCCAATATTCCTCAATTAATATATCATGCAGATATAAAATGCTCAGTTTCATGCACGCACACATAGACTCAGTTTTTTCAAAAACAATTCCATGGAAGTTTTCACAATTTCGAGGAGAATGTTCTGTTAATTGTCAGCCTTAGCCTAAAGACAATCTTCCAGTTGTTGAAAAGAATCGTGTTCTTGTCGGGTATCGTCAATGCGTTAACGCTGCATTGACGATCTTGCAACGTTGCAACGGACTGCATCGCCAAGTGGCATATGGTCTAGCCTTAGCCCACAGACAGATATCCACTGGTCAACCACCGCGCCTTGACGCCCCCAAGATCCATCATAGACCTCACTATCAATTATCATTCCCTCTTCAACCACAAGGGCCAAAATAGCTTATTAGCTATACTTTATACAATGCACGAATATATCAGTGCAAGTCCAACCGCATGGGCTAAAATAACTTATTAGCTATACTTTATACAATGCACGAATATATCAGTACAAGTCCAACCACAAGAGCCAAATCTTTTCAATTTCATTTGTTCAATGTAATCATATGCCTCAAGGCATATTTTTCCAATGCATGTATAATGCACCAATGCTAATCACAGGCATATCTTTCTAATACATGTAAAATGTACCAAATACCAATCACAAACAAAACTTGTCATTTTCTCATACAGTGTTCATACACTGTTTTGGCAATAATCATCATGTTATCATGTTTTTATAGTCATAAAATACTTTTGTCGTATTTTCACAATCGCGTAACATTTCGGTTATGTTTTCACAATTCAAAAATATTTCTGTTATATTTTTACAATACCATAACACTGTTTTTACATTTTCACAATATCGTAACACTTTTGTTACATTTTTTAAATTCCAAAACATTTTTATTACGTTTTCACAATACCATAACACTACTGTTACGTTTACAAAATTTGTAACATTTCTGTTATATTTTCAAAATACCGCAACTCTTCTGTTGCACTTTTAAACTATGTACTAATTTTTTTAACATTTTTCTCAATCGTGTAAAAATATACGTTTCTCAAATCGCATAGTATTTTTCCACTATTTCAAAATCGCGTATCTTAAAAATCATTCTTTTAAGTCACGTAAATCATTTTCCATCATTCTCAAAATATTTAAAACACTTTTCAAATCACATAATGATTTTTTGTCATTTTCACAATCACGTAAAAATATTCTATCACTTTTAAATCACATATTGATTTTTCAACAGTAGTTCAAATTACGTAAAATATTTAAACGTAATTCAAATTACGTAGAAATATTTTAACGTATTCCAAATCGCGTAGAAATATTTTACTGTATTTCAAATTGTTTTTAGATACGTAAAATATTTTTCAACATTTTACAATCACGTAAAATATTCCTCAATATTCTAAATATTATTTTGGACTTAAATAAATCAATATCATTTTCAACACATTTTTCAAATTGCGTAACTTAAAAATCACGTTTCTAAGTTACGTAAAACATTTTTCATCACAATTTCATTACAGAAAATATTTCTTAACCTTCAAAAATTCTTTTTTAACTTTTCTCAAAATAATATGACTTTGTATTTCATTTTTTCACATTTTCTTACTCAAAAAAATCTTTTTCCACATTTCTTGACTCAAGAAATCCTTTTCCAAAATATAATCCACAAAAATCACTTTTCCATTGATATAAATCAACGTTTCAAAATTTAACATTTTCTAACGTATTTCAAAAATCAAAAATCAGTTATACGTTAGTAAATTTTCAAAACACCATTATATTCTTCATTTTTCCCAAATCATTTCCAAACACAACCTTCTTCAAAATAAATTGAAGTTCGAAAACATTTTCGTTTACAAAAACTCAATTTCTCAAGTGATAAACGCTCTAATTCCCTTTCCAAATTCTTGTGCGAAAATCATTTCGTTATAAAATCAAGGTATCCGTAAGTCTTCAAAAATCATGAACGTGTTCATTGAAAACTGTCAAATCTTTCGAGTGACAAAATACTTCGTTTTATAAAATATCACTTTGTTCCATAAAAATCAAGGCATTACAAGCCCTCAAAAACGGTGGTACTTAGCCATTGAAACCATCAAATATCCTTCCTTCTAAATTGATATGGTTTTACACAAACAAAATCATTAAAATCTTTGTTTTCAAAATCGAAATACCGATGGTCATAAAAACCAAACCTATTTGTTCAAATTCATTTTTACTTTCTTTACAAATCCTTTTTTACTTTCTTTGCAAATCTTTTTTCACTTTATTTGTAAATCCTTAAAATCCACGTTGCCCGTTTCGTTTTTCGAAATCAAGTTTAATAAACACTTAGAAACTTTTTACACAAAATAAATCAATAAAATCCCCTTAAAAAAAACATGTTCTTGTTCTCTTGAAAAACATATCCTTTGTTCATTTTCCATGCTTTTCAAATCAATCCAATTTTATTCTTCCATGAAAATATTAAATTATAACACCTATGTTGAGGTGTCTTGGCCAAAAATCCCATAGCCTTTAGAACCAAGGAAATTCATTTTCTCCACTTCATAATTTTCATTTAAACAAATCAATTTCCTTGTTCTTGAAAAATTTCAACATGAAACTCTAATTATGGGCATCAAAATCGTAGCCCTTTCCTTGGCCATTGGAGCCAAAAATTGATTTCCTTTCCATCAACACATCATGGCATACACATACATATATCATCATAAATACTACAAGCATGCTATATATTCATCATGCATATTATAAGCATACTATCAAAGCCATAAAATCATGCAAATCATATCAAACATAGGTAAATAATTAAAGCACATAAACACCCACAAATAAATTACAAGACCATGGATATGAATCCTCACATAGATTCACTATCCATCAAATATAAGACCATCTCTTACCACCATACTTAGTTGGTGAGATGGATCTCCCTCTTACCTCTTGAAGATCCTCAAAAGCTCCTTGGTTTGCTTCTTTTTCCAAGTCCTTCACCACCAAGGGCTTCTCAAATACAAAACAAAATACATAGAAGTTAGTATACTAAGCTTAATTAAGAGGAACCATGGATCAAACATGATTTAGATCATGAAAAAGAAAGAAGAAATGAAGTTTCTTTACACTTCACCATAAATACCCCATAACTTTGATCTTGAAGAAAGTCCATGAAGATGAATGATTTAGAGGAAATCTCCAACATGAAAGTTGTTTAAAATAAGGTAAGGATTCAAGAAATATGGTTGTATGAAATTAAAGAGTGATGGAAGGTATTCTTGGGTGCTTGGCCGAAACATGGAGGAGAAGAGAACAACAACAACAACAACCAAGCCTTTTCCCACTAGGTGGGGTCGGCTACATGGATCAGACGACGCCATTGTGTCCTATCATGAACCAAGTCTTCAGAAAAGCCATTCAAATCTAGATCTTTTTTAACCGTTTCACCTATAGTCTTTCTTGGTCTTCCTCTACCTCTAGCTATTGGGCTATTCTCCATCTGATCTACTCTTCTTACAGGGGCTTCTAAGGGTCTTCTCCTTACATGTCCAAACCACCTAAGGCGAGATTCTCCCATCTTTTCCACAATAGGTGCTACCCCTACTTTCTCTCTAATGCATTCATTCCTAATCCTATCTTGTCTAGTATGGCCACACATCCAACGCAACATCCTCATCTCCGCGACACTGATCTTGTGCTCTTGTTGGCTTTTTACCGCCCAACATTCAGTACCATATAACATTGCGGGCCTTATAGCTGTGCGGTAAAATTTACCCTTAAGCTTGAGAGGCACTTTCCTATCACAAATAACTCCTGAAGCACACCTCCATTTCATCCATCCAAATTGAATCCTATGGTTTACATCTCCTTCTATCTCTCCATCATTTTGTATGATGGATCCAAGATACTTAAACCGTGTAACTTGTGGTATGGTATGATCTCCAATTTTACCGCTAAGCTAGCATTAGCATGTTTCTTACCGAACTTACATTCCATATACTCCGTCTTACTCCTGCTAGACGAAAGCCATGTTCTTCCAAAGCCCGTCTCCATAGCTCTAGCTTCCCGTTTATTTCCTCTCTCGACTCTCCAACTAAGACTATATCATCTGCAAAAAGCATGCATTGTGGCACTGCTCTTGATATGCGCACAAGACATCCAAGACCAAGGTAAAAAGATAAGGACTCAAAGTCGACCCTTGGTGCAAATCCCTATAGTTATAGGGAACTCTTCTCGTGACCCCACTCGGTGTTCTTACACCGGTTTTAACCTCATCATACATATCTTGGATTGCTCGAATATAGGCAATACGAACTCTTTTCTTCTCCAAAGCCTTCCACAAGACTTCTCTCTGTACTCTATCGTAGGCTTTTTCCAGATCAATGAAAACCATGTGTAGGTCTTTTTGCTTCCTCCGATACCGCTCCGTCAATCTTCGTAGAAGATAGATTGCTTCCATGGTTGACCTCCTGTGCATAAAACCAAATTGATTCTCTGAAATATGAGTCTCTTGTCTTAGTCTCCTTTCAATGACTCTTTCCCATAACTTCATAGTATGACTCATGAGCTTAATCCCTCTGTAATTTGCACAGTTTTGTATATCTCCCTTATTCTTATAAATAGGGATTAAAGTACTTCTCCTCCATTCATTTGGCATCTTCTTAGACCTCAATATCTCGTTAAACAACTTCGTAAGCCAGCTTATACCTTTATCTCCTAGGCACTTCCATATCTCAATAGGTATATTATCTGGTCCAACCGCTTTTCCATTATCCATCCTCTTCAATGCTTCTTTTACCTCAAACTCCCGAATTCTACGATAAAATGTTTTATTTTGGTCTTCCTCTCTAGTGTTTAGAATGTCTGAGTCCCCTAATGCCCCGTGTTCCTCATTAAATAACTTATGAAAATAACCCTTCCATCGATCTTTGATGTCTTGTTCCGTAACCAAGACTTTGCCCTCTTCATCCTTAATGCATTTCACTTGATCCGTCTCTTGTCTTCCTTTCCCTACTTTTAGCAAGCTTGTAGATATACCTTTCTCCGTCTTTGGTGCCCAACGATTGATATAACCCATTAAACGCTTTAGCTTTCGCCTCGCTCACCGCCTTCTTAGAATCTTTTTAGTCGCCTTATATTTTTCCCAATTTTCATCATTTTTACACACGTGCCAAGCTTTATAACATTCCCTTTTAACCATAACCTTATCTTGTACACTTGTGTCCCACCACCAAGATTCTTTATCTTTGGGTCCAAAGCCCCTTGATTCACCGAGTGTCTCTTTTGCTACTTTCCTAATCCCTTTAGCCATCTCGTTCCACATATCATTAGCACTCCCTTGTACTTCCCAAATCTCTTCCTCCATAATCCTCCTCTGAAAGAGTATTTGTTTTCCGCCCTTTAGTTGCCACCATTTGATCCTTGGCTCTTTGTCTCGACAATTTCTCCTTACTCTCATCTTAACTCGTACATCCATAACCAAAACCCTGTGTTGGGTAGTCAAGCTCTCTCCAGGGATGACTTTGCAATCCATGCAAATCTTTCTATCAGATTTCCTTAATAGAAAGAAATCAATTTGAGAGAAAGAACCCCCGCTTCTATATGTGATAAGATGCTCTTCCCGCTTCCTAAAACAAGTGTTAGCTATTGTAAGATCAAACGCTACCGCAAAATCTAGAATCGCTTCGCCCTCTGCATTAACTACTCCTAGACCATAACCCCCATGCAAACCCTCATACCCCCTAGATTCGCTCCCCACATGACCATTTAGGTCCCCACCTAGAAAAATCTTCTCTCCCAATGGTATTCTCTGCACTAAACCTTCTAAATCCTCCCAAAATTTAATCTTGTAGTGCTCGTCTAACCCTACTTGGGTGCATACGCACTGATAATATTAAAAGTCTCCTGTTCCACAACAAACTTCAAAGCTATAATCCTATCTCCAAGTCTTGTCACATCCACAACATTATTCTTCCAATTCTTATCTACTATTATGCCTACCCCGTTTCTAGATTTTATCTTGCCAGTGTACCAAAGCTTAAAACCCAAAGTATCGAGTTCCTTTGCCTTTTCTCCAACCCACTTAGTTTCTTGTAGGCACATAAAATTAATCCTCCTCCTAATCATGGTGTCAACTATTTCCATTAATTTACCTGTAAGTGTGCTTATATTCCAAGTTCCAAAACGCATCCTACTCTTGTGAACTAACTTCTTTACCCACACCCGTTCGCGAAAATGTGGGAACCCTTGCTTATTTTTCACTACACCCAGGCGGTGATGCAAATGCTTGCTTTGCTCATTTGACACTGTACTCGAGCCATACAGCGCGTTGCTTAGGGGCAACGACCTAGCATTAACACAATTACTTCTTTGATCCATGTCATAAAGATTCGACAAAGTTTTACGCTGGCTGTCGACTGCCTAACACAACCCTCCTCTTTTATCCGGGCTTGGGACCGGCTATGTAGGAATTTGCAACAAAGCTCAGCTATGGAGGAGAAGAGAAATGGAGAGAAATTTTTGAAGTGTTAGCTTCTTGATATTGACAAAGAAAGACCAAGAATGAGTAATAATGGTGGTCTTCCACTTTGCTACTCTCTTAAGCCACCAAAAATCATCCCCCTTCTTCATAATGCATTCAATTATTTGTCGTCATAATTAGCCACCATCTAGAGCATTCTAGGCCATTGATTAATTCAATGGTTAGGATTTAGGTAGACTTTTGATTAGAAGACTTAATCTAGGCCATTGGATCTTTCTCCTTTAAATTCTAGCCATTACATGCATCTCCAAAATGAAGGGTCAAGATTACTCCTTCTTACTTTTAATCCAAGGGTCATAATTAGTCTTTGCTACTTTTTAAGACCAAATCTCCACCATTGATTAAATTTACATCCACTGGTCATAAATGATCCTTATTACTTTACAAGACCAATTCTCCACCCTTGATTAATTCTTCATCCAATGGTCATAAATGGTCTTTGTCACTTTTTGAGACCAAATCTCTACCATTGATTAAATCCATATCCAATAGTTACAAATGGTCTTAGCCACTTTATATGACCAATTCTACACCGTTGATTAAATCGACGGTTGATATCAAAGCCTTCCTTATTAAGCTTGTTTAGATTAAATCTCCACCATTGATTAAATTAATGGTGGATATCCAAACCACCAATGTTGACTTAAGCAGTATAATATTTATTTTTATATGCTAAAACCCCACAAAATTATATTTACTATATTTTTTTATCATCCGATAAATTAAATACAGTACAAAACACAGTACAAGAAATTTTCTAAAACTGTTTCTGGATTCAGGTTTAGTGAGATCCCTTATCTCTGTCTCAACAGTACAAATTTTTCTATGCGTAGAAAAATTTTCACTTTGCGGGACCCACTTGGGCCAACATACACCCCATGGGCCCATAAACATTAAAAAATTTCATAATCATCCACAAAAATCACAAATATTAGAAAACGCACAAATATCAAATCAGATTACGTAAAATAATTAAAACCTAACAGTAAAAATTAAATTACGTAAAGTTTTCCCCTACCAAAATTTTTATTTTCCCGACACTTTAGTAAATTACTCAAAACGATCAAATATGCTTGACTGGAATAATCAAAATAATTTTACAAAGACACGTAAATCATTAAACAAAGGAAATTACATTAATCACAAAATTACTGTTGAAAACTTAGGAAATTTGGGGTGTTACAAGCATTGCCTAAGAAGGTTCACAATATAATATTTTCATAAAAGAAAAGAGACAGAGAAAGAGAGAGGTGCACCTAAGAGGGAGGATATGATATCCTCCAAAGCAAAACAAACTGTTAAAGGTGCATAATATATGTGTAGTATACAAATTTAGAACATTTAAGAAAAATGGCAAGCCTCCTTTACAAAGATATATAATCAATTACATGACATTCTCACACAAGAAAAACTAAATGTGATGTGAAATAACTAGTAAATGTTAAAAAACAGATTGTTGCTGATAAAATATAAATAGAGGACAGGAAAGAATGCAGAGCTACTAACAATTAATAAAATAAAATAGATAGAAAGTAACATGACAGACAGAGTTAACATAAAGGCACTCAAAACTTAAAATCACATATCACAAAGTAACAAAACTCATGTCATTCAATATCACAAATAGTAGGCAAAAGGCAATTGCATCTGGCAATTCAATTTCCACCAATTATTGTCTAAACCTCCACCCCTTCCCCCAATTAAAGACAACCTATGCATGGAAAAATTCTAACTACAATGCTTGAAATGATTGAGAAATTCTTACGAAAGCCAGAAAATTACATCATTAACAACACAGGTTGTGATTAACTAGAAACTAGGATTAACTAAATAAAGTGATAAACTAGGTTTGACAATAACCATTTTCTTCTTTTTTTTTTAAATGTTAATAACAACAATGTACCAAAAAAAATGTTAATAATAACAATACACTAGACTTTTAATGGGCAATAAAGATACCAATTAAGGAAATTCCTTTTATATACAGACCTTTATATTTGCACAATGGAAAAACTATTTCTCATTCTATTGTAATATGGAGTGGCATTTTGACAAGCACCAACTTTTTTAATTTTATTTTGAGAAAAGAAAAGGATAGAAGGATTTGAGAACTTCACGTAATTAGCCACTAATTATATCTTCTTATATTTTAGGATAATATTGGTATAGTGGAAAACCAAATGCCAAGTTCAAATTTTGGAGAGAATCTTACATATATTAGGTGTATTGCACTAAATGACTAAAATTTCACTTTAAAATTATTTTGGTGGTACATATTTAATTTATGTGCTATAATGTCATTGGTTAGGTGCATTATACCATTTTTTCTTTTCAAATGAAATAATACAAATGGAAACTTTAAGCTTGAAATACACTACTTATACTCTAGTCCACATCATTGGCGTGCATTTGAATTTGGGTCAGAAGTAAAATTAAAGATAGTTGAATGGAGCAAACAATAGCTTAATCACAATTGACAAACAAATAGTATTTGATGCATACCTGATAAGCTATATGCCCACTTTTTTTTTTAAGATTATGGATCAGCTAATTATTTTATTAAGATTTAACAAATCTGATCAAGTTATTTTAATTTTTATGATTGAGAGTGGGTATTGTTTAGGGCCTTAAAACCTTTCCAGTTTGCATGTATGCCGTAGGAATTGGAGTGGTCAAACCTATAATGTATCCCTCTCCACCCTTTTAACCCATTTCTTTTTCAAATGGGATTCCCATCCTTTTCATTCCTTTTTTGCAAACAAACAATTTTATTTGAAATTAAGAGAAAGTTCCCGTTACAGTCAACAAAGCAAGCCTATTTCAACATTTTGCAGTACTCTGTCTCCGCCATTTATTGAGTTATTAACAGATCAGATTTTCTAGGAAGTTTATATACCATATTCATCAAATCCCTTAATTGGACACAACATTGATCTCATTTTGTTTGCAAACAAGGAAGATTTTCAACAATGCAACTCCTAGTAGATGCAACATCCATTCAATAGAAGGAAACACTCTGACACATTCAGATAGAGAAAGAGAAAGAGCAAGCCATTAGAGTTGCAAGAGAAAGAAAGCTCACCTAAAATGAAGACGACACCACTTAAGATTCTCACTAAACCCACCAGCAAATCTTCAATGTTTGGGGACGATGGACCTAACCACATGCCGGAGACGATGAACTTTGCGATGTTGGAACCCCGACGAGAGGGTTAAGCTAACTCATAGCAGTCTTCGAAAATATTGGGAATTTTCGTTGACAAAGAAATTAGGAATTTTCCCTTTCTGCAATTGATCATATTGTGTGCTTGTGTGGCTTCTTTTTTTTGTTTTTGGAGCGAAAGTGAAAAAAAAGAAAACGAGGGAGAAGTTGGCGCATTTGGTTTTGGGAGGATATTGTAGCTAGTTTTCCACTTTTTAGAAGCAAGGCCCACATTGCTGTTAAAAGCCCATTAAATTTTATTACCGTCTGGATATCAGTAAGTGGGGTGCTGCAAAATCATACAAAATAGCAACAACAACCCATTTGCTGTAACTGTATTGCTACCAATCTTGTAAGTTTTTGTAGTGTACACGCGCGACCCCAACCACCATGATCGATAGAGTAGACGTTGGGGCTTCTCTATGTTTCTTTTCTTCTTTTTCCCTAGAAAAGAGAGTTAAAAATATCCTACACAGAAAGATAATGTATCTATTTTGGGTTTGTAAAACAAAAATAAAAATATTTTACTTTTAAATTTTGGGTCTTTTTCATTAACGCATATAGTGAGGATTTCATCCGCAACATAGAGTTTGATGAATGAAAGGATTGAGAACGAGTGATAAATATTTAAAAAAAAACATAAGCGTTAAATATCATGAAGAAAATAATTTAAAAAAATGATTAAAAAAATAAAAAGAGATGAATAAAAAACGTGATAAAAAAAATAGAAAATGTTTTGAAAAATAAAAAGCGTGATAGAATGAAGAAAATAAAGATGAAGTGAATTAATTTTAAGAAAGTAAGCGTTAAATGGAAAAAAAAAAAAAGGGAGAAAAGTAACGAAAGTATATAGAAAATATCATGAGTTTAATCATTTGTTGACTTTTTGTTTTTTTGTTTTTTAAATAAATGGTGAAATGACAAATTTGCATTCAATTTTGAAATTAATTATGACAATAATAGATAGTATTTATTTTGGGATATTTGTGTCAAAATATAAAGATGAAATACTTCCTTTTAGCTTTTTTTATTAAAAAAAAGTTGTAGTGATATATAAATGAATAATATAAATTTTAAATGTATTGATCAAAGTTAAAATGTGCAATCTCTTTTTTTTTTTTCTCACAAGGCTTTTCACACTTTTCAAATGTGAGATTAATATTCGCTCAAAGTTAAGATTGTCTTTTCATACAAATGCTTTTTCTCGAGTTCAAGCTTGTGACATTACATGCATATGCCCTTCGACTTCTGATCAAGTTCACATTTATTTATCATTTGAACCACTTCTTGTGGGTGCAATCTCTAAACACTTATTAGTTTATAGAAGTTGAAGCATTTAGTCTAATCTCATTTTATACACAACTTTTGTCTCGTTTAGTTTCATTTCTTGCCATTTGATATTTTACAAAAGAAAAAATTATTGAGACTCTCTTATATAAAGGGGTCTTTTTTTATGAACCTTTTTTTTTTTTATGAACCTTATGCAAAGAGAGGTCTATAAACTAGCCTAGCTAACTTAAACTTGTTCGAGTTAATTAATTCATAATTAATGTAACAAAAAAATCATAATTAATCTTATAATTTGAGTTGATTTACATCAAAGAATGTTAAAAATAAATTATTTGAGTTTAGGTTAATTAACCCCAAAACAATTGACCGATATATTATAATTTTTTTAAAATAATTTTTTTATGAAAAATAGTATATTTAATGCATTGAGAATTAAAAAAAATTAATTTTTCATACAAAATTTCCTATTTTAATTTTTTTAAAATACCCATATATTATATGTAACCCAACGATAATAGTGGATTATTCTTGGCATGGACCATTCACCCATTTCTATATATTCTTCATGACAATTGTAAAACAATACGTACACTTAGCTTTGACTGAAGTAAATAATGGAGATGAGGAAACAAGAGTAATGGCTGCCAGCCTTTTTAAATAAAAAATTATTGATTATGAGAAGTACAACTCAGATTTTCATGCTATTATAATCAAACTTCAGTAACCCAAAGTACAATCTCCTTATAAAAAATAGAGTTTCCCATGCTATTCTTATGGTACATACGTCAATACTAAAATTATTTATTTGTAAATCTCACTGGTTTCTGATCGAGCAATCAAAGACAAAACACCATGGTGGATCCAGCTATTTAATCGTAGGCTATTCTGATATAAGAAATAAGTAATTTTTATATTTTTTTAGCAATTGAAAGAAGCTGTTTTGATCGCTCCCGAAATCCTTTTAGATTGAATATACGTTATTAATTACAAGTTATTTTATATGCACGGTTGATTTCATTTTCATATAATACTCTTAATCTTTAATTTGATAGACAAATTATCTAGTGCATTTTTTAATACGCTTATTTTCATTTTAAAATTTACAGTCGGATATTTCAAAAAAATCAAATTTTAATAATTATAAGAGTCAATTTTTTTTTGTTTATTGAAATATAAGTGTGCATTTCTAATTTAGGTTTATATGCATAATCTAATATTTACATATAAGTGGTGTAAATAGAGTAAAATAAAAAAAAAAAATTATCATTTTAATTTATTTTAACATGTTATGTAAGCATTTTTATGACATGAAATACTTATATAATTTTTTGCTCTATATTTTTTTACAATTTTATTAATAATTTTTTTTACTTAATCTTATGTTTTGATAACCTTTTTCTTAAGTCTTAAACAAAGCACCTTTAAAATTACAAATACAGTTACGCCATTTATATATATTAGTAAAATTTTAAACATTTTTATACCAAAAAAAATATTTTAAGCATTTTAAATTATGTTTTTTGGAAGAACATAATGCATCCGAATTTCTTAAATTGTGTTCTTAATTTGAAGAATTTCATGCATTTTAATTATTTAAGAAATCTTATATTTGGTAATTAATATATATAATATAATAATCAATTCTTACACCAAAGGTAAGTTAAAATCATGTTTATACTATTAACAATTTTTTCACTAAATCTATTATTGGATTGAAAGTTCTATCATATAAATCATATCTATAAAATTTTACATTAATTTAATATCGTTTAGATTAATATCGCTAAGATTAGTCTCTAATTTCATCTATGTATTTTAAGATAAATTAATAAAGAAAATCTTAACGTTTATATATACTTTTGATAAAATTTTAATATAAATATAAGAAAATAAGAACTACTTGATTATATTCTTATCGATATTAAATTTTTTAAGATTTGATACAAATGATCAAGGTATTAGATAATTATAATTTAACGGTTTAATTAATAAAAATTATATTTTATAAAAAATTATTGGATAGTGTAAGTATATCAAATTTTATACCAATATAACTTGATCTATTTTTTATAAATATTATTAAAAGGTAATTTAATAATAATATTTAATAGTACATTTAAAAATATAATATCAATAAGAGTCAGTAGTTATTATTGTCATTAATGCTTCCAATAAAAAAATGTCATTAATGAATTTTACTAATATAATATAAATATAAATATTAGTCTCCAGGTCCAAAAATTCATCTATGTATACCTCTTTAGTGTAGATATAAAAAATTTTCACATAATTTGAAAAAAAATAGATAAACACAAAAATTTAAATAATAAAATCTTCTTAAAATTTCATATGAAATAATAATTTCCTATAAAATAATATTTGTGTCATTGTGTACACGTTTACATGTAGATTAAATAAATTAACAAATAACACATTTTCACTTTTAATATAAAAAGGTACTAGTATAATTAAAACAAACGTTGCCTCCATTTAATGATAGTGTATTACAGTTAAGTATATTAAGTTAATTAAAATTTAATATTTTTATAAATTTTTATATTTTATAATTAATTTTACAATATTTTATAAAAAATATTAAATTTTAATTAATTTAATATATTCAATTAAATACACCATATTTATATAAAAATTTCACAATAAGGATGTTTAAGCTTGGCCAATTTCTGAATAGCACGATACTGATAGAAGGTGCCATATATTTCTGAAAACAACTTAAATCAAAAAACGATCAGAAAATTATTAATACGCAGAATTAATCTGCCAAAGTACATTGATTTACCACAAAGCAGCAGAACAAGAATCCAGTTTTCTGAGACGCTTAAATTAAGGACATTTGCGAATTTGATCGCGGGTGGTGAGGTTGGCGTAGCACGGACAGGAGTCTCGGTTGCCATAAGTGCCAGGAGGGACACACTTGCACACGGCACAGCAACTCCCACAAGCCCTCTTGCACAGACGTGGCCTTGATGATTGTTTGCACCTTCCTTCACAAGCCACTCCACAATCTATATATGTACATTATATATGTGCACAAACAAATTAGAAATCACTAGCTATTGCTAGTTCAAAAATAATTAACCCCGAAAGAAAAATTAATGAGGTAAAGATAATGGTACGTACCTATTGTTTGGGGAAGAGGAGTTGGCGTTGGAGCTCCATAGATGCTCATCTGTTAGTTATAAACCGTGCATGTGAAGCAAAAAGGTTAAGGTGGGTGAAATTAAAAAATAACAATGCTATAAGTTCATTAACTAGTTAGTTAATTAGCGGGATAGATGATAAATCAGAGGAAGCATGCTTTACCGTCTGGTGTGCTTCTGCGAGATGAAGAAGGAGAAAGAAGAGAAGAAGTGACGAGGCAGCGAGAGTTCTAAAGAACGCCATGGAAGGTAACAGAGTGTTGAAAGGAACTATAGAACAAATACAATTTTAATACAGGAACAACTACTACATGAAGCAAAATGAGAAAGAAGACTATAAGTATTTATAGGTAGAAGGGGAGTGAGATGTTTTCAATAATAGATTGTATAATACGCAATGAACGGAAGCCAAACAACTATAGTGCCATGGAAATCACCTCGAAGGTGCTTTTGCCAGGCTAGTCCAGCACTGAAAGATGAACCCCAGGGACGGTGCTGCTTGACGATGGACCTGTCACATGGGTCAACTAGTAAAAACTTTAATTTTTTTAAGGAGGGAAAACATTTGCTTCGTAGAATACCAACAATGCATTTTATATTGTTATGCAATAGCATCCTAACACACACATATTTAAATTTGAAGTTGGCAATGGCATACACCTCAGAAGCATCCAATGTAGGCATGCAGAATACATGATATCTTATCATTTTAGATTTTTTCTAAAAGATCATGTCTAGCATATATGTATATAAAGAATGAAGGTTAACAATTTTTACATTTTATTTTAGATCCAAAGATAAAAATATTTTTTTATAACATTGATCGGTCTTAAAAGTATTTTAATAATTTTTAATTATTAAATTTAATAAAAAAATACTAAACTACATTTTAGATATAAAAATGAATTTAATTCTTCTCATTAAATAAAAAAAACAAAGAATATCATATTTATAAAGACTATTCAGTCTGGACTATTTTTTTTCTGGTACTACCCAACTGCTTTCAAAATTGTTGTTTAAAGCTGGTGGGCTCATTCTATTTTGTAACTGTTCGGGGATGTCCAGTGACACCATTGTCTGGACTATATAACAACTAGTGTTTTGTATTGGTAGAACGCACGAGATAATAAATATAAATATTAAAATAAATAATAAGTTTATATAGTTTCTGTAAATTTAATTTTTTTCATATATTTTTTATATCTGTTCTTATATTTCTTATTTATTTGACTTTTTTATATATCACTCATATGGTTTAGTTTCCACCATTAAAGTATTAATTTTTATATTTTTCACTCATTTAGACTTTATTCTCTATAGTTTTTAGTCTTTAAGTTATTGTTTACTACTTTTCATGAATGATTGGTTCTTATAACTACTGCACTAAGGTATTGATCAGATTAACTAAAATTTAAATGCGTAAAATTGTAGTGATTAATATTAAAAAATTATAAAAATACCAATATTAAAAAATTTATAAGAATTAAAATCTAAATTTGGTAAAATTATAAGAACTAATTGTTTATTTGACCTAAAATAGATAATATTTTTAAAGATTTAAGAAAAAAAACTATCTATTAATTCTAAGGCATCAATATCAACATAAAAAAGAAAGAAAACATATAATAAAATAATTTAAAATAAAAATTAATAATTATATTAACAATTTATATTTTAACAAATCCTATATAAAGAATATAAGTATTAATAGGACCATTACTTCTTGTAATAAGAAAAAATTACGTAAAAATAGAAAGTATGCATACATCTCAAAAATAAGAATCCTATACTATTATTTAATTAAAAAAATCATCTTTTAAATTTTCAACCCTTCTTAAGGCTATACCAAGTTGATTCTTAATGTAAATTTTTTTTTTTCATTTTTTATCATTTTAGTGTATCATTAGATAAAGATTCATAAATAAAACTTATATAGAATTATACTAAGAACTCATCCCTTAGTTTTTTACCCCTATTTTTGAAGACTACATACTAAATTTAGCCCTAATGTAAAAATTTAATTTTCTTTTATAATCATTATTGTATACTAGTGGCAAAGCCACACGGAGACAAGGGAAGCATATATATGCTCCCCTTGAAATTTTTTAAAATAAAAATTAATTAAGTACTAATAGTAAAAAAAATTTAAGACTTCAGCGCACTAAAATAAAAATGTTATTCCTCTTTATATCCTTTAAAATTTATACTTAATAAATTGTTTTCTCAATTCCCATCTTTCTAGTCGGCAAATGTCGTAAACAGTAAATTCTAGTTCCAATTTAAATAGAAATTACAAGAAAAAATTGATTCAATTTGTTAAATTCTATCCATGTGATTTTTTTCCTACTAGTTTGATAGTTCTTAAAAATCAGTTAAACATATACATTATTAATGTGCAAAAACTTAGTAAAGAAACTAGTTGAAATGACGAAGTATCTTGTTTATTCATTCTTGTATTTACTTATGATGTTGTTATTAATTTTACCTATTGCTACAACAAATGCTGAAAGAGCATTCTCTACTATGAAAATTATGAAAATTTGACTAAGCAATTGAATGTGAGATGATTAGATGAATAATTGTTTTATCGCTTATATTCAGAAGGATATATTTATTAGTATTGACAAGAAGTTTATTATTCGATGATTTCAGAGCAAAAAAATTTGTTGAGGACAATTATGAGATATTTTTTTTATTCACATGACAATAAATTAATTTTGATTATCTTTTATATATGTCATGATATTATTAATAAATTTATAACGTAAATCTTTATAATTATTTGTTCTCCCTCTAACTTTCGGGACTTGGCTCCACCATTGTTGTATACCCTTAAAGATCTCACGAAACTTTATTACATGTAAAATTGTATTGAAAATTAATCCCGTAGATAAATTTTCAACCCTACTTTTAAGGGTGTTACAAAATGATCCCCAATATCATATTCTAAAAAAAAAATCTTAAATTAGAAAATATTACAATAACAATTGTTTTTTTTTAAAAAAATAGCAAAGAATATGACGGTCAATAACAATATGGCCAAATCAAATTTTATGCATTTAAGTATCTTAAAATTTTGTAACCTATATATTTAGCTTACACATTTTACGCAGAGTAAATAAAACACATTAATTTCACTCATAGCTAGTAATTTTACGTGGCACTTATGTTGAGGTTACATGCTATTATGTTTACAAATTTATGCTAACATTGTCCTGAAGTTAAAATTTAAAGTTTTAAGAATTCGGCTTTAAATTAAATTTACATAGTGATACTAAAATAAGTTTCATAATTATATGATAACACCATTATAATTCAATATATTGCAATGAGTAATATAAAATTATATTTTAGGACAGAATTTTATAGGTGAACCTATAAACTCGACATGATGTGAGAGTGGATAGTGGCTGATCCATTTGCTAAAGTAATCAATGACTACTATCAAATATTTAAGTTGTCCAAGGGCCACTAGGAATGGACATGGGATATCCATCTCCCACTTGTAAAATGACCAAAGAATTGAGATAGTATTCAGTTCTTCAGGTGGAGTGACATAGAAGTTTGCAAAGTGTTGGCACTTGTCACATTTCTATACATGCTCCATGGTATTTGCTTTTATAGTTGGTCAATAGAAACCAACTCTAAACCCTTTTTGAGGTAGAGGCTTCCCTTTGAGATTATGTCTGCAGCTTCGTTCATAGATCTCGACCAGGACATATTTTGTTTTACCTGGATCGAGACACTTCAAAAGAAAGGAGGAGAAACCCCTACCATATAGTTGATTATCGTACAAGGTATACTTTGTCGAGGTTTGTATTAGCTTATTGGCTTCTTTGAGATCATCAGGCAAGATCCTGTCTTGCAGATAGTCAGAGATAGACTTGAACAAGTTATCTTTTTCATTGAGCGGGATCAGAATTTATGTGTCTCAGATGCTATGAGCTACCAAGGTTTCCTGAATAAGGATCTATTGTTCCTAGGACTTTTGGTGCTTGTGAGTTTGGATAATATCTCGGTTCAAGAATTGTGTTCTCTTGAAATATGTTCAATTTTTGTCTTACTGAAGCCGTTTAGGAGCCCTCTTACTTTTATCAAGTTTTTTTGCAAAAGGGGTTCCTTGACCTAATATTTCCGAGGAATTGGGAGGTTACCAGTTATGAGTTGCTACAAAGGATGATCTTGGTTGCCCCTAGATCCTTTGTTGTTGTCAGCATGGCAATGCATGCTTCATACTGAGTCTAGTTGTTCGAGGTTGGGAACTTGAATCTCATGGAATATTAACGAGCGCCGAACTCAGTCAAAATTATAACCGAAGTTATTAACTAAGTTTGCAGTGTAGTGAACAACACCGGATCGTCTCCTCAAGGATCGTAAATGCAATTTTATCAAATTAAGTTAAGTTAGAAAGGGGGGTTTTGATTGTTCAAGGATTATAATGACAAGATCTGAAGAAAAATAACAATTAAAAGAATAGTCAATTTAGAAATCTATCCGAGATTAGGTGGATTCAATCATAGACCTTTCAACAAACATTTAAAGCACATTTGAATGGTTAACTTTGATCTAACCGAGATCTCAGCATCAGATCCAGAATTCATGCTAGACAATCGTCCAGAATTCAATTGACAAGTAATAAACATAAATCTGCAATCGCACCATTCATGTAGATATATGTCAATTTAAGCAACCGAATTCAATTAACCTAGGCACCAATCAAGAACCTAACCTCTTCAATTACGTGATTAATTTAGATCAATCAGTTCTAAGTTTCATCACAAATCTTCAATCTTCATTTACATGATTAATTCAGATCAATCACTCTAAGTTTAATCACAATACTTAATCTTAAAATAAACATAAACATTCTTGAGAATCACCATTCATGCATTCAAGATCAAGAAAACAGAAGAAGAAGAAGAGAAGAAGAATCCAAATATAAATCAAGTACATTACATAAACCAAGGTCTCAAGAATCCAAACCACAATCTCTTCAAGAGTCCCAAATTGACTAAAAGTGACTTAGCTCTCTATTACAATGAAGGAAAAATATACAAGAACTATGAAAAGCTATCTCTAACACCAAGTGTGTGTTGTTCCTAGAGCTCTCCACATGCTTCCTTTTATAGAGGATTCGGAGTAGTAGTAGATGGGTAGATGAGATTAGTAGGTGGATGAGTAGGTGGATGAGTAGGTGGGTGAGTAGGTGAGCTACCTTGTCTCCGAAATTATTTATTGCTGAACTCATTGATTTCGTCATTTCTGAGCTAAGTGGTCTTCATGAAAGTTCTAGGAAATTGTCTAAGCTTTCCAATGGCTCTGGAAACACCCAAAAATTCGTCCTACAGCCCAAGATATGACTCAATTACTACAGACTGTTCAGGACCAATTTCAGCACCTCTGTTTTGACTTTCAGACCCAATATCTCCATCAAGGAGCCCGAATCAAGTTTTGTGCTTGACATGAAAGTTATACATATGGGTCTTAACTTTCAGATTACAAATTTTCAGCCCATTTTATATGCCCAAACTCGAATTATGTTCTAGTTACTACACATTGTTCGGGTTCCAGTCACAAATCCTGTATTCTGATTTCCATGCCCAATTAGCTCCACTAGATGTCTGAAATTGACTTTGAGCTCTTCATCAAAGTTGTAGAGGTCTCTCTTATCTTTCCTACAAGGTAAAATTCATAATTATCAGACATTTAGAACTCAAGATATGGCTAAAATACAAAACAGTGTAAGATTAATGCTGAAAAAATCAATTAAGTCCGATTCGAGTTCAAACTTACAAAACATAATCAAATTCATTCAATTAAGTACATGAAGAGTGTAAATAACTAAACATAAGGGTTTCTTAATGAATAAAATATGTGATTATCAAATTCCCCCACACTTAGCTTTTTGCACTCCTGGGCAAAACATATAAAACTAAAGTTAGAAACAAAGACAAACGACACAAACTTAAAAGCTAAAAACTCTAAAGGACTCAATGAAGCAAGAAAAAAGCAACAAGAAATTCAAGGGATCAAAGCATAAATGAGGTAACATTTCTTCACATCTCAAACCAACAAGTAAGGAAACTTCCGTTGAAAAGAATGAATTAAGAATGATGGATCTTCACAAGATTCCCTCTCAATCTCTCAAGTGTTTAAAAGGTAGGTATTTCACTCAATTCAACCCATGAAAATTGCACTACCATAAGCTTGCTTATCTTCTACTTCTCAACTACTCAAAACACATGCACACACAAATCCTGAGGACTTTATTCAAGGTTATAGTGAGGTCAAGGTAACAGAAGAGGATAAAATGGATATAAGAAGATAAATACCAAAGAGAATAAAATGGATATAAGAAGATAAATACCAAAGAGAATAAAAGCAAATGAGAGCTGAGTTCAAATAACAAGCATAAAAGTTCATCTCAACTCTAATGTATATCCCTTTACATATTTATTTCCCAATCCTTTTCTCTTTTATATATATATATATATATGAACATAACTATATACATACATTTTTCTTTTTTTTTTTTAGGCACTTTTTTTTTTTTTTTCAACAACCATTTTGTACACACACCCCCACACTTGTTCAAAAACTCATCCATTAACCAGGCTAATGTTCTTTTATTCCCTAAGGTAAAGTAAGAACACGATTTTTCATTTAAGGCACATAATGAGCTAGAAACAAGGAATGGTCAAATAAGCTCAAATGGGTTAAGCAAAGGAAAGTATACAAGCTTGGCAGGAATCAGAGAATTTTCGAGAAGTCAAAAGAGTGCTTGATATCATATTGAAAACAAGGTTGGCTATTTGGTTAAACTAGCTAATTAAGAAAGAGGGTCTCAATCATGTTTATGCATGCAAGTGAAATGTAGCCTCAAAAAGAATCAAAGCAAGTTCTAGAGTGGTCATTAACATGAGTGAAAATCACACAAGAAAGAAGAGAATGGCATAAATGTTGAATCCATCCATTAGGCTCAAAATCTCACAAGGTATGCATCCATCAGACTCAATTCATCAATTCAATCATCCATCATCAAGCATATCAGATCAAGAAGGGAGAAAAGTTATTCAATCATGCAATGAACCTCTTTTTTTTTTTGAATTTTTTTTGAATTTTTTTTTAACAAACGAAAAGAAACAGAAACATGCTAAAATCTCTCCCCCACACGTAATATAACATTGTCCTCAATGTGAAAGAGAGAGATAGAAAAGAGCAACACAACCTGATAAGAAGTGAGTCAACGCCAAGTAGAAAATAAACACACAGTCAATGCCGCATCAGACCTTGAAAAATCCCAACACCTGAGTAGCATTTAAAACAAAAATAACAAAAACAACTAAAAGAAGAACAATAAGGGTCTTTTAGAGTCAGATTCCCAAGACTGTAACACTTCTGTTCATCTCTGAAGAGATTCCATAATTAAGAAGTTCATGATGTACTAGGTCACAAGAATGCGTCTCAAGAGTCAATAAGGTATAACTTACTGACTCCTTACTCAGCCATTCAAAGTGAAGTATGTTTTTATCTTATCAGTTTGCAGAAACCATCCTCAAATTATAACATGAAGGCCGATCTGGTTGGGTTGCCTCCCAATGAGAGCTTGTTTAACGTCGTTAGCTTGACGTTGGGACACTTCTTAGTGATCTTTATAATGTGGATGGTAAAAGCCCATCACTTTCACTTCCACATTTTTCAGCTTGAGATGGTGTCCATTGGTCTTATTAAGTGAGATTGGTAAAAAAACTCCACTGGGATCCCATTGGTTGAAACGTGATGACCAAGTTATGGTTGACACAACATGATAGTTTTCACTAGGGTCCCATTGGTTGAAGTATAATGATCAAGTTAAGCTTGAAGCATGAGGGCTCCCATTGGGGTCCCATTGGTCTTTCTTAATTTCCTTGACTTCACCAATGACATTCAACACGTGTAATTTTGCAATCCTGCTTTCATTGATAATGCTGGACCATGGCCTAAAAACAAAATCCACTTCAGTAGTTACTAGCATCTGCTGACTTTTCTCTTTCTTTGAAAATTCCTCAATGGCCTTCAATTCCACCTCCCTATATGTTTCAGATTCTGCAACTACATTGTTGATAGACCCTTCTATATCATTAGATCCTGCGTAAACAGAATCATTAGTTTTTAAATATGCAGAAATTTCAGCACACACAACACATTTTATATCACCATCATGATCAAAGACAAAAGTTGCAATTAATAGAATCATCAAAACCAATTAAATCAAGAAATTCAAGACACAACTCATCATGAGTTTCCTCAACTAAGTCCGCATGTAAATCAATATGACAATTAAAATGCAGGAGTTAGGAATTGTTTGGGAAAGAGTTGGCCCTTTCTTGACATCTCGGTTCATTAACAAAAATGTCAACTGGTCAATTTGGGTTGTTAAATCAATAAAATATGAAATTCTCTAAACTCAATTTGGGTTTTCATCAAGTCCTCCCATGAAGGCTCAAGTTTTGTGGTTGATGGACTTGTTATCTGCTGGAATGGCTGCCCATATTGAAATGATTGTTGTTGTAGTGATGCCGTATTGCCATATCCCAGATCCGGATAGTATTCCCAGCTAGGGTTGTATGTGTTGAAGAAGGGGTCATAACTCTGTTGCTACTGCTGGAACTGTGGTTCAGAGAAAATAACCAAATTTCTTACAACAAATTGATCTGGAAAAACAAACTACCATATCGAAGTGTAGGGCATGCATATGTGGGGTGAGATGAACAAAAACAAATGTTACACACAAGTGTAGCTTCCTAAGGTGATTGTTGTCTCACTACTATATGTCTTACCAAAGAAGTCAACTCCTCAAGTTTTAACTCCATTATACATGGTCCATTGTATCCTCAAAATGCAACAGAATGCAACAAAATGACAATGAAAGAAAAAGAAAAAGAAAGAGTTAGTATGATAATTTAAAAAGATTATATCACACTTACGATTCCCCGGCAACGGCGCCAAAATTTTGACGAGCGCCGAACTCAGTCAAAATTATAACCAAAGTTATTAACTAAGTTTGCAGTATAGTGAACAACACCGGATCATCTCCTCAAGGATCGTAAATGCAATTTTATCAAATCAAGTTAAGTTAGAAAGGGGGGTTTTGATTGTTCAAGGATTACAATGACAAGATCTGAAGAAAAATAACAATTAAAAGAACAGTCAATTTAGAAATCTATCCGAGATTAGGTGGATTCAATCATAGACCTTTCAACAAACATTTAAAGCACATTTGAATGGTTAACTTGGATCTAACCGAGATCTCAAAGATCGATCCGAGAATTCATGCTAGACAATCGTCCGTAATTCAATTGACAAGTAATAAACATAAATGCAATCGCACCATTCATGTAGATATATGTCAATTTAAGCACCGAATTCAATTAACCTAGGCACCAATCAAGTAACCTAACCTCTTCAATTACGTGATTAATTTAGATCAATCAGTTCTAAGTTTCATCACAAATCTTCAATCTTCATTTACATGATTAATTCAGATCAATCA